>VZTH01001004.1:192398-210681 GCA_013397815.1 Aleadryas rufinucha | reverse complement strand
TCAGCTAGTTCCAACTCCCCTGCTACGTAGAAAAACATAATATGGTCTGCAGCTAAACTGGGCTGTACCAAGGCCCTGTAGGAAAGAAGTACACCACCAATATGTGTTGATTTACATTTTTCTTGGTGAAAGAGAGCTGTATTTTTGGCCAATAGCAGCAGTGGTTTCAGACAGGTACACTTATTAATGCCTCTGTAAAGAAGCAGGGAAGCACAGCTTGTGTAACAACCACCTTAAGGAAGAATGGGGCTGCTCTGGATCTGAAACTCGAGAGAATCAGGAAACAGCAGTTCCTCAGAGGTAGTATTCAAGCTATTCTACTCAGTCTATACTATATTATTCTCAGTGCATCAAGAGATCTTTGGATAAAAGAAAAGGTGCCATGGATTTTTATTTTAGCATAGAGGTTTTGAGATCGTTCTTCAGAATGGCAAAATTCACAATTTCTATAAAAGGGGAAAAGTCAAATAAATGTACATGAACCCTGAACCTTACCGATTGGGAGTTATTATAAAGAGCAGTAATCAGGAAGGCAGGTAGATTGAGGGAGTCCATAAGCAGGAGTAAAATTTACTTCCTTAGAATTGTAGAAGAGTGTCCTTCCTCTCACCAGATAAATCCCATGATAATCCTCTTTCCCACAAATTGGTTTACACTAGCCAGGTTCTCAACAGTCCTGACTATTATTTTCCAGGGAATAGTGAGAACAATGTGGGATCAGGCACTATTGCTATGGAGTTCTACTATAAGATTGGCAAAATAAGAGAGACAACTTTTTGTGTATTGGAATCTATGGGATTGTGATAAACTGTTCCTTTATCTGCTATTTGTTTACAAGAATTGTCCTCTGAAATCTTCCCTTCTGCATCCTTCATTTTATGGGCCCTGAGTGAATAGTAAAAGCCTCTTTGGAGGAAGAATCAGTAGTGAAGGTCTAACGGTTATTTAAATTTGATTTTATGCCTAAAAGAAAAGTAAGATTTGCAAAGATTCTGCATCATATAGCTAAATTATATAGTACTGAAGTCCAACTCTTTCTCCAGTGAGAACCAGTCCATTGGGGTCACTAAGCAACTAAATAATGCAAACTACATTTTTGGGACTTTTTTCAGATATTTCACACTGAGAGAGTTTAAATTATAGCTCTGATGAAAGTACATTTGAACTGGAAGTAGTTTGGGCATAGTCATGTGTGAACAGTGGATTAGAAAAGAAAAAAATCATCCTCTGTTACACAAAATCGCACCAGAGATTTTTTCCTCGCTGTAAGCAGAGTCCCTCTTGGATCAGTTGACCTCTTTAATAGAAGAGTCTGTCCTTCCATTAAATCAAAGGGAACAGAAGTCAGTCCTGTAAGCAGGTGGTTGTCTCTGGGTGATGTCCAAGGTCAGACTTGCTAACTCTTGTCTGAGTTACTGGGGAAACTGCCCATGAAATTGGAGACATTGTGAAGGTAGAGGCTAAACAAGCTGTTCACTCCCCTGCACAAGGACTCAAGACTAATGGGTCTTTGTGAAAACAGAAAGACTCGAATTCTCACTCTCAGACTGATGAGATTTTAGATAAGCTTCACAGTGCATTCTTCCTTATGGAAGAAAGTTAATTAAGTGCTACTGCCTTCTAGACTCAGTTTCAGCATCAGATGAACCAGCTCATTGCAGAGAATGAAGACATTTGCCCAATGGTACATCAACAGCATCTTATTTCTATTGAGCAGAAGAAAAATATGTTCCCTGGGGTAAGGGTGACTTGGATCACGTTCAAGATTTGCTGATTGCAAAAACTGAAAAATATAGAGTGAGGTTTATAGTACTGGTTTATCAAAGTGGCACACAATGATACAAGGCCACATGTAGGATAGGTGGGATTTACTGAGGTGAGGTGCTAATCCCAAAACTGTGCCTGGCTCCTTTTAAAACACCAGAATTGTATGGGAGATCTGTGCCATTTTCAAAAATGGCTGGCTTAGGCAACAAAAAAGACAACACTTTCTTAACTTATTAATGTGAAAAGTTTTTACATGGCACTTAGAGTAGCAGAGCATAAAAGTCCAGGTCTTCTAAATTCAGATTTTGCCTAAACTTCCAGACATTTCTGAGTCACAGATTTGTCAAAGTGCTTTACTGTGGCAGAGTGCTGCTAGGCAAGGGAGATAACCAATTGTGTACTTGGAAAAATACGAAAATTCTTGCTTGACAAGAAAGTTGCTTGCAAATATTGAAAAAGAGTGCCCTGAATTTTTTAATTCTTAAAATATGGAAAGCCTGACAATATTTTTGTCTAGTCACTATTTTTTTTACCCTGTTCTGTTTAAAACACTTTCTTCTAGTATTTTAGCTACTTTATTTGAAAAATCTGACCATTGTTACTGCAAATTTCTTTATGTTCCTCATAAAGTGTTTTTGGAGATGCTGCATAGTTTTTTCAAGAATAAATGAAACAGCAAGCTAGTGAAATCTTGCTAAAATAAATCAAGATAGAGTAATTTGTATAAGACAATACTGGGAACATCAACCAGATAGTGTATTGGGGATTTTTCAGTCCTGTCATTCTCTTTATCAAACCCACTCCTAAACACCTCTAATGGAATGTTTTCCAAGCAGCCTGTTCAAATACTAAACTATCTTAAAATTTTAAATGTTCTTATTGGTAGCAAACCTTAATCCTTTTAGTTTTTAACAAATCTGCAGAGGGCATAAAGGACAGTGGGTTTCATACTAGCTATAAAGCCTTTTCATATATTGAAGGAATATTCCCATTTCTTCTAATTTTTTTTTTCCCATAAAACAGAATATTTCTTTTAACAGACCTTGGAGGTATTATTTTCTAAGTCTCTTATATTATTAACTACTAGGCTGTTTCCCAAAGGACAAGTAATCTTTGTATTACATTACAGCACCCAAAAATGAACACTCCACTCTAGGTGACATCTCCTACACTAAACAATTCTTGTGTCTTGTATATGATGCTCCTCAAAATAACTCCTGGAATGTCTTTTTGCAATAGTATCACATTCTTGGCTTAAATCAAATGTCTGATTCATTGAAAGCCCAAAGCCATTTTTCAGTATTGCTCAATAGTCAACTATTTCCCTATTGTATTTGTCACCTGAATATTCCTTACTTAGCACTTACTCTATACTGAATTTTACCATGTTGATTTCAAGATATGCCTTTTGTTTATCAACATTACTAAAAAAATTTAAACCACGTTCTGCTGAACATTTGCAACCTGTTCTAGTTTGAACAGCTCTGCAAATGTGACAAATATGTTCTCTAGTCAGTCATCCAAGACATTGAGGAAATTACTGAACGCAGCTTGCAATGGATGTCTGCAGCCTGTTGCTTGATTTCTTCTCACAATTGGGCAGATAAATTTCAATAGTTACCTTGTGAGTGCTTTCGCCTGGGTAGGTACACGCCAATTTACCAATGTTTATCTATTTGTACTCTGTATTTCTGTATTTTGTGAGCAAGAATGATATTTAAAACAGTGCCAGTAGCATTACACTGTCTACCAAATATCTGATCAAATCCCACCCTTTGTGGCTGCTGAAGCAAAGATTATACTGACTTTTCAGCCTCTACTATCTGCTGTTCTCTTTCTTTCCTTTTTAAGTCCTAGGCATTATTTTCTTGCTGTCCTCCAATTTCTAAAATATTTTTCTTGTTGCATTTTATGTTTCTTGTTAGATGAAACTCATATTCCTTTTGACCTACGCTGCATGTTATTCCTTCATAGTCTTACATCCATGCTTGTAGGTCCTTGTTTCTGCTTTTCTAATTATATTTATATTTATTTATATTTATATTTATATTTATATTTATATTTATATTTATATTTATATTTATATTTATATTTATATTTATATTCTTCTGCTTTCCTCTTTCTTTTCCTGTCTCTTAAAGAGTTTTTGATGGAGCCGTATTGGTCTCTTATTGTGCTTCAAGTTTCCTTTACATCATGACAGTCTGCCATCTGTAATATAGTCTCTTTCAGTAACTGTGAACTCTGTTGCAGTCTTCTTTTTCCCCTTAGAATAACTTCCCAAGAGACCCTACCTTCCAGTTCCCTCAATCTGATGAAGTCTGCTTTTTTTGGACTCCACTGTCCTTATTCAGCTACTCTGATTACTCCCTTTCTTTAGATTTGTGAACTTTATAGATTTGTAATCACTTTAACCAAAATTACTTTCTACCTGAGGTTTCTTAACCAGATTCTCCCTATTAGTCAGAATCTGTTCTAAAACAGCTGCAAGCTTCTTAGTACCTTCTTCCATCGTCCTAAAAGACAGTTGTCCTCAACATGTTCTGAAAGCCTACTAGACTTTCTTCATCCTGACATTATTTTCCAGCAATTTCCTGTGTATGATTCAAGTCTCCCATTACAAGTAAGAGGGCACCCCTTGGATGCTTGTATTATTTGCAAAGAAAAAAAAAGCCTACCCTAAGATGTGCCAAACCCAAATCTTCCATGTCCTTCTGATTTACCTATTATGACTTTGTTTTGTTTTTTTTTTTTTAAACCTTTTACCTTTTTCCTTGAGATGCTCGATGCACCTCTCACATCTTCTGGCAGTCGAGCAAGGATCTACATTTCTGATGTGCAATGTGGCATCTACTTCTTTTTCCCTAGAGCCTGTCTTTCGTAAACAAAATGTACTCCTTTATCCCAGCAGTTAGAGGAAACAGTGTGGAAACATAACCATTACACAGCAGTCACAGACAGCTGCTTACTCCAGCTGGGACTGTTTCTGTGTCATGTTCAATAGCTACCTCAGTAACTCTAGTAGTTCTAGGGAAAAAGAAGATTTCAGAAACTTCCCGAGTTTTGTCATACCCTTGTCTGTGGTTTTTCATCAGAATGAAAGGTTTCAAAAAGTTTGAGGCTTAGTAAAGTTGGAAAATTAGTTTATGGAAGAAAAAAACCTTTAATTTTTTACACCATACGCAATTGTGGTGAATATTCCATCCTTAAATCTAGACCTAACTGGTCTGGATCTGGTCAGAAGATGTTATAATAAACAGAGATTGTATTGTAAACACCAGATTTTAGGTGACGAAAGCATGGGAATTTTCCAGCAGAGTGGGATTGATTTTTTCCTTTCAAAATTCCAGCCTATTCCTGTTGCAGTAGGCTCTCTTTAGCTATGAGCAAATTTATTCTCAAAGCTACGTTAATCTTCATAAAATTGATGCATCTCTCTAACCTCGTAGGGGTTATTTGGATTACCCGGACTATGAACAAGCCACACCAATCCACTGACATCATCCTTCCCAGCACTGCAAGGGCTTTTTATAATTTCATGATGGAAAATACAACCTGTCCCTGTCTGGTAAAGAGTTTTAATCCGAACAACAGGGGATGACAGCTACAGAACTTCCCTGGGATTATTGCATGATTATGGAAACAAATTCAGAACATTTATCCTTGTGTCAGAAGTTGTTCATGGTGTCTCTCATTCGCTTGCACTGAAAAAACATAGAATGATTGAATGGTTGAATTGAAGGACCTCTGACAATCACTTATTTTACCTTCCCTGCTCAGAACAAGGTAAGTTATGGCACACTGCCCATGGCTGTGTGCAGTTGACTTTTGAATATCTCCAGGGATGGTGACTCCAAAACCTCCTCAGGCAACCTGCTCCAGTGTTTGAACAGTAAAAAAATGGTTTTTTTTAATGTTTAATTGGAATTTCCTATATTTAAATTTCTGCCCACTGTCTCTTGGGCCTGTCCCTGAGCACTGCTGAGAATGTCTGGCTCTATTTTTTTACTCCCTGCCATCTGGCATTTAGACTTCTTTAGGCTGACTTGTCCAAGCCCTTTCAGCCTCTTCACCTGTCTCATCATCTTCATGGTTTTCTGCCTTACTACCCTCAGTAAGCCTGTGTATGTCTTGCACTGGGGAGTCCAGGACTGGACCAACAGTCCAGCTGTAGCCTTCCTAGTGCTGAGGAGATCATGCCCTTGACTTGTAAGCAATGTGATGCTGTTCCCGATGCAGACCAGGAAGGACTATTAGCCTTCCTTGCTGTAAGGGCTCATTGCTGCCTCTGTCTACCACAAACCCCAGGGTCTCCTCTGCAAAGCTTCTTTCCTATCACTCATTCCCTTGCCTGTACTAGTGAATGCTGTTTCAATTCCCAGGGCTACTTACCTTTACTTGAACTTCCTGAGATTCCTATTGCCCTATTTCTCCATATTGCATGGTCCCTCCAAAAGGCAGTACAACCAGATAGTATATCAACCTCTTCTCCCAGTTTTGTATCTTCAGTTTTGCTAAGGCTGCAGCCTGGCCCATCATCTAGGTCACTGATGAAGATGCTAAATCATATTGGCCCCGGTGTTGACCCCTGGGGTGCACTGCTGACCACTGTCTCTTGCTGGTGCCACTTTGAGTCCAACATTTCAGACAGTTGTTAGTCTACTCCACTTGTCTAGTTGGAACTTCACCCTCTTGTCTATGAGTATGCTATGGCAGACAACTTTGAAAGCTCAGGTAGACAATTACTGAAGTTGAGGTAGGCATCCACTGTTCTCCCCTTGTTCATGAGGTATTCATGTCACTGCAGAAAGCTGTCAGGTTGGTCAGAAATTATTCCCTCTTAGTAAATTCATAATGACTACTCTCAGTCATCTTCCTATGATTAACTTCTTAGTAAATGGGTTCCAGAAGGATTTACTCCATCAGCTTCACAGGGATCAGGATGAGGCTGACTAGTCGTTTTTCCCCTGTACCTTCCTTCTCGCCCATCTTGGAGGTAGTACTGACATTTGCTTTCTTCTAGGAAAGATAATCAAGAGTGGCTTCGCAAATGATGTGCTGCTAAGTCACATGCACCTATATGTTTTAAATGTTCCCTAATCTGATCCTTCTCCAACAAGGACAAGTCTTGTTGCTCCAGAAAAATGCTGTAACAAGAGTTGCCAGAGTGTGATGGGAGACCAGTCTAATGGTATACAGCCCATTTTCAGTCAGACACGTTTACAAAACAGACTTTTTTGGCTACAATTGACTTTAATGTGGGCCATATTATTTATTTCAGCCTTAATTTTAAAAACCAAGAAGAAACACCCCATGATACAATTCAGTCCACCAACATTTCTATTATGAAAAACATAAGCCTATTCAAAGTAAAATGCATAAATTATATCCTCTAACAAAACATTATTCATATAAAGGCAAGAGGAGTCATATTATAATATGAAATTGTCTCCTGAGGAACATGCTAGAAAAACCTTACCTTCATTCTGAATGATATTGAACAAAACATTACTTTTTCTGTAGAAATACTGGACAGCACATATCATCAAGAAAGTACTTGATGACAATTCACTGATCCATCCAGTCACACACGATAAATTGCAGTCTTTGCCATCATTCCTAGAGCCTGTGACTACCCTTAGTAGTTTCCAGGTTCTGGAATCAGATCGCCAGGATGGGAGAACAAGAATGGTGATTTATGGCAGCCTTTCCTCAAGAGGGGTGGATATCTGTCCAGATGCCAGCTTGCAGTCTCCAGGGGCAGCATGCTGGCAGTCCCCGTGCACAGGGTGTCTGCTCAGGCATGGGGTGGGCCCTCATGGACCTCTGCCCACACAGGACACAGGAGTGCAGGGGAACGTTCTGGGCAAGGACTTTCCCATTTTGCAGCTATACCTGGGCTCATGAGTAAGAACACCAAACTTTTCTCCCCTTAAAAGGCAAGATTTCTCTCCGTGTAGTTCCTGTCCTCTGTCCTTACTAAAAAACCTGAGAGGCTAAAAGCCCGACTTCATTACTTGAGCCAAAATCAATGCGAGTAGAACGACGCTCTCTGTGAGCTTAGATGGGTTTGGATTTACAAAATGCGTACTTTGTACATCAAGTATACATTACTGATTAAAACATACTGATTGAAAAGGAAATACAATTAATAATGCCATAAGCTTTTATTCAGTAGCTGTCTGAAAAAACAACACTTGGTTGTAATGCAAATATGCCAACACATGCAGCCTTTCTTTCCACATATGTATTAAAAGCTAATGCCCTTAGACATTCTAACAATTTGCATATACTGAATCCACTATGTAGAGCAAAAAATGACTTGCATAATGAATTGCACACACACAAAAAAGAAGGTGTGCAAAATAAACACATCAACTAGCTGAATACTAATTACCTATATGCAAAGTCTGGAGACACTCAGTATGCAGAACCAATCAGTTATCACAGTGAACACCTATAACTAATTTCCTCCAGCAAGAAAATTTTCCATTAGCTTGAGTGAATTTATACCCATTATAGAAAAGTTGTAGCTAAATAAATATTATTTTAGTTTAATTGGATTAAAAATTAGAAATGCAAATTTTGGTGCACCATGTCTCTAAGTCCTTGTCTCCCTTTTTATGGTAATACCCTTCTAATGGTTTAAGCCTATGAAGAAAAAACACTGAAGATTTTAACTAGCAGCTTTGCAGGGGGGCAGAAAGGAGCAAAGAAGATTTAGTGGTGAAAAGAGCAAATAAATAGGTGCTCCAAGATTAAAAAGAGGGTAGAAGTGCATGCTGAGCTGTTGAAAGACCTCTCTGTGTTTAAAGAAAAATATTGTTTGGTTCTTTCACCAGTGCATGATCAAAATAAGAGGTACAAATTAGTTCATGGCTGCTGAAGCTACAAAACATCATGCAGAGAGCTGTCTTTGGGAACGTTTTAATGAGGAGAAGAGGTCATCAGACTGTGACATTGCTTTTCAGAATTCTTCAAGAACAACACAGACTTCCTGTTCCAAATGTGGTAAAGAATAAAACAACCTTAGTAGTAATCGTACAACTTTTGAACCGTGTTCCTTGGAAATACTGTACCGTGCTCATTTTGTAGCTTTAGTTAGCTATCTCAAAGGAACTCTTCCATATTTTCCATGTGCTCTTATTTCAAAAAGTACAGTGACATAGTAGAGCTTCAACAAGGATTATATTTATAAAATAAAGTTTTATTCAGTCTTCTAAAGAGATTTTAATGTTTTCATTGCTCTAGGTGAAATGGTACACTGTGGCTCTGTTCATTAACATTTAGCATCAGTGCAAAAATCAAGGATTACCACATACAGTTTGAAAGGACATCCAAAATGACTTTGAAATTAAATTCACTGCAATCTTTGTTTTGCAGCATTTCAAACATGATTTTAAAATGTGTAAGTTAAGTTAATGGCATTCCAGGTCAAATATTCCCAGCCCAATAACAAATTCCACATAGAATGTCATTATTTAAATTTCTGGCATACTGTATATGCTGACTGGGATTGAAGAAGTCCACTGTACATTTAATAAATAAGATGTATACTACCATGCATTTATTGTAAAAGAAGCTTCCCTAAGGATATTTAGAGAGACTATTAGCAAAGAGAAGATACTGGTAAATCAAATAGTTATTCTTAGTTATGGGTATCTCACAACTGGATTGACATCAGGATTGCCAATAATTATTGGAAAAAGGAAATAACTAGAAATTGACAACAGTTTTTACTCCTGATAAACAATTGCTCCTGTGAAAGAAATAGTTATTAAAATAATGATTTCTAACCCTCTTTTTCAAAGGTTTCTAACAGTAACAAAGGATACAAATGTATGTAAAATAATGTTCATGAACCTGTACTATGGTTAATAATTTGGCTAAAATTTGACTTATCTATTCATTAAAACAGAAAAAGCTGCATAACAGGCTTTTCTATTTTTAGAATGATTGAAATAAAATTTCATTTGGAAAAGCATCAGTAACAATGATATAAAGCTGGTGTAGATGGTATTGCATGTGCCATAGAAATTTTATTTTCATCCTTTTTCTGTATGTCCTTTTAAATTATAGTCACTGTGTCAAGATAATTAAGGATAACATAAACCATAATGTACAACACCTCTCTTTTCTTTTTCCACTAAATTAAGGGGGAAAACAAATTTGGTAGCTGTCTTCTGTAATCAGAAAGGAAATTTCTATCATTACAATTTCTCTCAGCTTTTTCCAGAGCACTAGTAAATGTCCACCACATGAAGTACACAATTCTAACCTGAAGATTGAAAGTCTACAAAACCCCCATGTAACTTTTTAACAAAATATTCAAAAATACATTTTAGTAATAAATATTTTTATGCCAATAATCTTACAGCTTCTAATATTAATTATTGCCTGTTCATTGCACTCTGCAACATTCTCACATGGATCAGTTTACTTGAGCATTGGTTTTATATTCTGTGATATTGTTTTCTTCTCTTTCATGTGAGGTACTAAATAGGCAGTTGGAAATATTTTAGTTGTCTGTTTCATATCTAAAAAAATCCTGATGCAAATTTTTCCCACAAAGGCTAACAAGTTTGTTGGTTTTCAGTTTAAACCTTTAATCCTGTTTGAATGGATTGATGTCTTTTTCCTTGATTTACCAGATTCTTCTGTCAGTGATTAGGGCCTGGGAGTTTGGGCTAATCTGAGATTTCTCCTCTTTTTGTATGGTCATTCTAGTGCCCATTATTCTTGTCTTTTCTTTTTCCCTTTCCAAGAATACCACTATATTCTATTCAATAACCATTGCTCACTGAAAGAAGATGTCTTAGATAGCCAATTAGCTGTTATGCATAGAGATTTTAACCAGCATGGTAGCAGTATTTGTTACAGGACTGTAAGCAAAGCATTGAAAAATAAATGTTTAAAAAGAGAGGGGAGGAAAAGGAGATTCTGAAATTCTGAATTTTGCTTTCAATTATCTCAAACTACATCTAAAGCAGTAATGACAAGTGTAAGTTTTGCGAATCAACATGATAGGAAAAAAGACTCTGATTCAGTGAATAAGCTGTGATGTAGAAATCCTGGAGCAATTTGACTAGTAAGTATGCTTTTATAATTAGAGTATTAATGATTCTCTGACTAAAGCAAAAGTGTTGTAGGGTTCTTTGATAGCAAATATTTGGAAACTTTCATGTAATTGTCATAAAACAAGGTTACTGAATGTTCCTGAACTGAATGCCATTAAATCCGATTATCAATTTATTGACTGCAGCAGATGTCTAACTTCTTCTTGTGACATAAAGATGTAAGTTTTGAAAAAGCCCCTCAGAATTAGAGACAGTTATAAAATAAAGGGGTAAAATCTAGGAAAAAGTGTATATATCTGTTTTCTGTAATCAGAGCTTAAACTACCAGTTTTCTGTTAAAATGGTTTTTCGGTAAAGAAAACAAACAAAACACACAACATAAAAAACAAATATTTTAATTTTTTTTTTTTTTTACATAAAGTGATGTTCTTCATTAAATGGCAAATATATATCTTCAAAATGGAATGATTCATAAACTAAAATATCTATAAGATTATAGAAACATCATGGTATATGTGTATAACATTATGTGACATTAGTTGAGTATCTGTTTGTATTGCTATTAGTGACTCTTAATAAGTTTATGGTTTCCATGCATATATTTTATCTTTTTAATAAAAATGTATGAAATGTAGTTTGATTTGAGCATCTTCAGAAATACTTGATTTGCTTACATAAATATATTGTTTAAAAGTTTTAGTAATATTTTGTAAAATTCATATATTTATATAACCCTTCTGAAATTTTATCAAACCAATTGTACAGAAAAATAATTAATGATTGTGTCAAAATTATTTTTATAACTTTATTTCATATAGTTTTGGTTCTCAGTGTGAATTTTTTTTGTAGTAAACAAAAGTCTGCAGTATTTTTGAAGCAGATTTATGTGCTATTTTGGATAAGGTATAACAGCAGATCTTGAAAAAGAGAGGTCAATCCCTATAACACAGAAAAGGTTTCTCAGGACTTTTCTATTCTAGAACATGATGTTTTAATACAGAATTTTCTATTAAGAAGCTACTCTGAATGTCTACTGGTACTAAAGGAAATATCTGCTGGTGCTGAAGTGGCTGCACCTATGTTTTAATATTGCTGGGTTAAATCCAGTACATCTCATTGGATCTTTCCTTAAAATGTTAACTCGGTGAAAACAAAACATTCCAGCAAGCTACACCTGATGGGTCCTTGGGAAGCAGATGTATACATCTATATATCATTGTGCATGCTTTATGATCTTGTCAGGACTTAAGAAAGTTATTTAATGAGTGTGAGACATACAGAGGGACAGTCTGGGTACTGTATACCAATATGGAAATATTTAAATAATTAGCTGATTGTGTAATAAAGTACCACTGTTGCATAGGGAACTGTGGGACATTTTAAATTGCTGAGTTATTGTTTGAATGAAAACCCCTAACACTGGGTTTCATTGCAATCACCACAGATTCCATTGTAGTTTTAGCAGGACGAGGAATGCTGAACTATATCCTAAGCAAATTCCAGATGAATTGGTTAGGTTCAACACATCCGTGGGGTTTCTCACTTCATAACCTATTGCACAGTGCTGCTTTTATCTTTTAAAAAGGTGTGTCACAGGTTGCAATCTTCTTAGAAGGAAGTTCTTTGAAGGAAAACTTCAACGGGAGAGGCCATTTATAAATGTGTTTACATGAAAAACACATTAGTAATGGGTACCTCGAGACAGGTGAACAGGGAGGATCCTAAATCATAGGATTCTGAAAAATGTAGCAGCTGTAATTAATATAGAATGTCTCAAGATCTCAGTAACTGGTATTTTTTCCAGCCGTGTTTTTATATATATATATGTATGTATGTAAACCCAGATGTTTATTTATATGACAACAGTATATATGTAATCAATCACTTAATCAGGTCTAAGGTTTCTAGAATGCCAAGACAGGAGCACTGATCTCTGCTTCTGTCAGCAGAGAACGGTTGGGATGACTTTTAGTCTTCCCTTGAGAGTAATTCTTCTTGTCCTCAGGCCCCTCTGTGCATTCCTTCCATGCAGCCCTGCAGGTTCATGCTCAAAGACTGAAAGGTGAAAGAGAAGAGAAGAAAATCTTTCAGAAATCTCACAGAAGCAACCTAATACACAGTCACAGTGTAGTGTGGCAAGGGCAGCACATTGCTTGAAGGGGCCCCGATATGTGAAGGTAAATGGCCTTATCATTAAGATCCAGTAATTTAGGAGGCCAAACTCCCATTTTGTGGCAGTCATGAGAAAAGAAACTGTATCCCAGAAGAACAAGAAGGGAATTGTCTGAGTAAAAAGTATTGGCCTGTTATCCCTGCAGGTCCAGCACATAAAAACATTACTGAGAGAGGAGAAGTGGGAAGAGAAATAGGAAAGGCAAATAGTGAGACATAAAGAATGCACAAGATTCTTATAACTGAGACTCTCCATCCATGTTCCTCACCCTACCAGCACCTACCATGAGGGAAAGCAGATCTGGAGCAAGCAAGCAAGACATAACAAGTAAATGTATTTGTCAGTACAGGACACGCTTAGAGAGTGATGCTCAGAGACTGAAGCTATTACATTAGAATAAAAATTATCCTGAAACCTACAGGAGGGAATACTTGGGCTGCATGAAAAGATTTTTAAAAATAACTGTGAACCTGACCTAAAAATATTCTGGTGAACCTGACAGAAGCATCTGTTGTTTAGACTGTCTAAACTTGTTAACCATAGGATTGTTTCTGAATTACTTTTATTGAAAAGTTCTCATTCCCCAGGAAAATTTTTGTGTGCATGTTTCTCTATAGAAAGCACCTCTGAGAGCAAGGTTATGGACAAAATACACTAGCCCAATGTTAAAACCTCTTACAGTTTTCTATTTGAAAGGAATTGTGCTGCCATGGGGTACTTTACCTTTGTCCAGCAGGCTACTGAGGATCAGAAAAGTCTTATCTATGTAAAACATGATGATGATGATGATGATAATAATAGACATCATCATCATATCATATTATTATATTCAGTAGTTGTGATTACATATAATTTCTTGGGATTACTTAAAATATAGCAACAAATCTCTTGTATCATTTCGAGCATTGCTGCAGCATATATTTGCAGAGATTGAGAAAAAATTTTTGCACAGCTGATCTTTTGCCTGCTGAAGGTCAAAAAATGAAGATCAAAGAGATGCTTCATCTTCATTGCCAGGACTCCCCCTTGGTACAGATACAGGGACATGGAGAAGAACACAAAAGCAGGAAAGTCTCCTATTGAAAAGTTGAGAAATATCAGGAACTTAAAACTGGCCAGCAGGTACTCACACTACCTGTGAATGCTTGTGTGTTCAGGCTGTCTGTGGAGGAATTTTTGTGCTCTTCATCTGATATAATATGTAGCAACTGTGCTCCTGGTAACCGGTCTGCTGCACACATTGTTAAAGACTTCTCAGAGAAACTGTAAGATTGACAGGATTATGCCTTGCTCTCAATTTGTCTGGGTGGCTGCTGCAAGGCTAGCCCAAGGTCTAGAGCATGAGGACTTGGTATTTTTTTCCTATAGAAAGGTCACACAATGTATTAGGGTGCAAGGCCTCCTCGGGACATCATGACATAACTGCTCATGTCATAGACAGATTTTTTTAGTGGTATATGCCCATTTATTGAGTGTGTTACTTTCTCTTCACTTCCTCCCTCAATACTTAGCTTAAAATGTTTAATATTTGGTGTAAAATACAACCAGATGTATTCTTCTGAGATGCAGCCCCTAACAAGTAGTAGGATTGTACACATAATATTTTTGTTAGTATTCTGCACTTTTTTCTTGATGTCTCACTCCCTCAAATTTTATGAATACGATAGTATCTCATACATTGTGTCTTTCAAAAATAAAAGCTTTTGGCTCTTCTGATACTGAAAAAATTCTGAAGAGTTAAGAAATTTAAACCCAACCTATGATTTTTAAAAATTTATTTCATGAAATAACGTGCTTTTTATACATTGTTGAACTTAATGGGTTCATAACACAGTTTTAGATATAAGATACAGATATTTTTTGCATAAGGAGAGACTGTCAAACTTATCTGATCTGAATTTGCATTTTGTATAGGATACAATGTGTTTTCATTAGAGGGTCCATAGAAATTTAATTTGTTCTTCATTAATCTGAAAGATGAATATTCTATCAAAGGTTATGGAGAACATTGCATTGCATTGCCTAGGAGGTACTAAGGCTCTTACTGAAGGGACACCAAAGGACTGCAGAAGGCCCAGTTTGGGTCAGGAAGCAGCCTGAGGTGGGTGCTGAAGTTTCTGGATGGAACTGCGAAGGAGTTCACCAGAGTTGTGCCTTTTGACCATAATGAGATGCCTCTGTGCTTGTGTCACTGTGCTTGCAGCACACCTAGTTTTGATCAGGGTGCCTGCAGACTGTCAGCAAAGGGGCCCACCTTGTGAGTTAAGCTCTGGGAATGAAGACGTAGAGACTGTATGAAGTCTTCCTCAGCATCTCTAGTCCATATACAGTCCCAGGCATTTAATGTGAGCTAATCCTGTGGCTTCACTGAGACAGGAACGTCACGATGCGGTGGCACAAATGTGGTGTGACAAAGAGAGGTTAGTTCTTCCATCTGTTTGGGCTGGGCAGGATTCTTGTGTCTTGGCAGTATCAAGTGTACCAATCAAAGGCCTTTGTGTTTGTTTCTTTATTGTTGGTGGTGAAAAGTATTAATTTCTTTTATGGAGTTACACAGCTCTTCAAGCATGTATCCTTATAGGCTGTATTATGAATGTTTGTGCTTTTATCTTTTTGAACACAATTAATTGTATGTATGAGTGAGTTATCTAAATGGAACAAAACAACCCCACCTAAATGACAAAGCTACATTGTTCATCTCGACTGCAGATGGCTGATGAAATTTGTTTCCTTCATACATCCATGAGGAGTCCCTTCCCCGGGGCTGAACTGCCGAGCAGAGTGGGATCACCTGCTTCCAGAAGCCCTCACACAGCAGATTTGCCCTTGTGCTGGTAGTTACCAGATCTGGTTTTGGCTCTGTGAGCTGGAAACCTAAATCTCAGCATATAAACAGAGTTGTCTCAAACTGTAAAGGAACTTTTCAAATTAAACTACACATTCTATGTCAACATCCAGACTGATCATTTACAGCAGATGTATTATTTTTTAAGAGATGAGTATACATAATATTCATAGTCCCTAATGTTTTCATTAACAAAATTGACAGTACTAATCAGCATTTGAATATACTAATTGGCCATGTGCTGTTCTAATTTTCACTTTGAGTGCTGTAAGGCAATGTAGTATTGTAGTTATGAACTGTGGATTGTTCCTAATTTGTAGGATACCAGGGAGTGATTCATCAAATTATTGCAAAAACACCATATGTGCAGATATACTGTTGAAAAAAATAGAGAAAATAATATTTTTTTATAAAAGAAAATATTGACAATTTAGTGTGTTTTTCAGGATAAGAAATTAAACGGTCTTTGATTTAAAAACCAGAAAAAATGACCTTTTTTTTTTGGTCTGGTGAATGGATTAATATTAAGGACCCTGGGACAAATACTGTAAGGAACACCCTCCAGACTGGAAAGTGCTGTGACAGCTGAGGGCATCTAGTGCTGGTGATTCAAGGTGCTCTGTTAATTGTATTATAGTCCATGATGTCTGTTATTGTGTTAAAATATTCATTTAATGAATTATTGGGATTTTATGTCCTGTATTCCTGAATCTGCCTTTGATGCTGAAGGCAGGAAGATGCACTGAAGCAGAATTTTCAAACCTCCTTGCTAACTGAAGAGCACATGCCCTTCCAAAAGGCAATGGGACTTGTGTTACATAAACACTCTCCTTATAGTTGCACCACAAGAATATATTAGCTAGTAAATTTAGATTGTAAACTGATGGCAGCTCTGATTCATTTTAGTTGGGTAGAAAATATGCATGTATTTGCATTGGGTAGAAGATATGCATGTATTTACATGAGTGTGCATGTACGCATTCAAAAAACACAGCAAAAGTCAAAACCAACAATATCATAAAATACAAGTGCGTACAGGCTATTTCTCTTTAAGATGATGCTAAAAAAGTGTCAGTATCTAGTTGTTATACTTTTTTAAAAAAGAAAAAATAGCTGTTACCTTGCAGAAGACTTTGTTACTTAATCCTGTGTAATCCGTTCCATGTTCTCTCTCCAGAGATGCTCTTCTCTGTTTCCTCATATGAATGTAATAACTGACCTCAGATGAAGCTGAAAGCAAATCACAGGGATTTCTCTTCAGCTTCAGAAGGAGGCAAAATAGGGTGGCTACATGCACAGACACCCCCACTTCTGTAGGTCATTAGCTGGAGACTTACTGATGCTGCCCTTTCTCTCTGTCTTTTTGCACTTATGCATTAGGCTGGACACTTCTGCAGAAGGTCAGCATGACACACAACCTGAATGGAGGTGTAGGCAGTAATATTTATCTGTCCCATTCACATGCTGTAAACCTGACACCCAACACTTAAGTGGTGTCTCAATTACCAAGTGTGTGAGTTGAACACACTTCTAACCTTGAGTGGAGGTAGGAAGCCCTCAGGGAACTCCAGGGATGATGGCCAGACTCTGTGTTCGCAACAGACCCAGGCCACAACGGATCTTAATAACCAGTGGTTGCTGTCGTGTGTCATCCCCTCCTGCTTTCATAACAAGAAACCCTAGTTTTCACCAGGGTCATGAGGTTTTTCCTGAACATCCTCAAATGAAATAGCTTTCTTTGGTTCCAAGTTATTTCTCAAACATTACTTTCTAATACTTTTGATTGCTAAAGAAAGACTGGAAATAGCATAGACAGGCAGCAATAAAACTATTGGTAGGAGCTTTTCTTCAAAAATTTGTTTCTATGAGAATGGTAATCAGGAAAAAAGTTTGTGCATGAAATCCTGCTACTGCCTTACCTTTGAGACTTGCATTTTCAAAAAGTTGATGGCAGGGGACTGCACATTTTCTTTTGCTGCTACTTCATCCTGATCCCTCTGCAGTAGTGACCTCTACACTTATTTTGCTTTTCAATGTCTTAAAATTTAGTTTTCTGTGCAGTCATTCACACTGAACCCTGAAAAGAAGATACATATATATTTATAACAATAAAAGAGAAAGAATTTCTTGACTTTTATGGGCTTCTGATATTTTATTAGCCAGTCTACATTCACCCTCGCCCTTACTGGTCTCCCTGTGGTAGTTCTAGCTCTGCTGATCTTGTAGACAAATGATGGAAGCATCTGACTTAGAGCCTTTTAGAATCAAAGAAGATTGAGAGGGAAAAGACCTGCTAGGTCATTTTGTCTATCCCCTGCCAATACAGGATCATGACCTACTGTACAATAACTTCACTAATGTTTTGCCAAGTCTCAATTTAAACAAATCAAGTGGTGGGGATTATATCACTTTTTTTTTGGG
>VZTH01001004.1:167807-192367 GCA_013397815.1 Aleadryas rufinucha | reverse complement strand
TGGGGGGGGGGGGGTGGGGGGAACAATATATCCCTGTTTTTTCATATTTTCTATGAAGAATTGTTGTGATATTCTATTTAATAATCTTAATATCACCATAATTACAAGGATCACTTATTTGCTTCTTGTAGTAGTTGTTTCTATCTTGGCATGCATTTTTTAAATATATATCATGTTAGAAGCACTGTATTTATCATGTAATTCTTTCCAGCGTTCTTCATAGCTCAGATCCTAAGTCCCTTATTAATGCTTGCTATTTACTTTCATTTAATTTCCTTCCATTTTATTAATCTTTCTGGTATTCTCTGCTCAAAAAGATATGTACTGCTCATTATCATCCTAGGTGTGATTCTCAGGTGTTAGTGTTCTACAGCAGGGCTTTTTTCTGAGTCATAATGTGATGCATCTGGATGTGTATTTCCAAATCTCCTTACTGTCCCCCTTTATAACTTAATGCAGCTGTCTGACCAGTTCTCATTCCTGTCTTTTGTTGCACCAATATACCTTTTCCACACTGCTGAAATTCTATTTTTGTGAATTATCTTTCCAGTTCTCAAGTAAGCCAACTTGTTCATTATCTTCATCTTCATTAATATTTGAACGCATCCTACTTGTTTCCCTATGCCCTTTTGTAGAGTGTAAAACTTTCTTTTTCAGAATTTCTGTATCTTATATTTTACTTAAACTGGAAATTAAAAAAAAAAAAGCAGACAGAATTTGCATTACATAAAGTATGTTGATTTTTTAAACATCAATTTTATTTTTACTGAAGTGGCAAGAACTAAACCGCTACCACCATAAATACACGTTTATTTCTTGCCATTGCTACAGATTGGAGTTAGTGGATTGTATTTGAATATTTCCAAACCGGTGTATATTTACCTTTCACTTGAAACTGACCTTCATGCAAAATTCTTATGGTATTTTTTACTTTGAAATAACATATGGATAGTTTTAATTTTAACAGAGCTTTCAATTTTTTTTTGCTTCCATTGGAATTCTTTGACTTGATGGTCTGACTAGAAAAATTTGAAAGGCCAAAACTATAAAGAATAAAATAAAAAGATATTGCATGATTTTTTTAAAAATTGCTGATACTACTTGATCACTTCTGAAGAAAGCAAATTGTATTTCAAATTATTGTAGAAATTAATAGGATTTACTTTGGCTATTTGTAAGATATTGTGCAAACCATGTAAGTTAAGTTGGATTTCAGTTTCAAAATAATTTAACTTACTTTTTATTTTTTAATTGCAAAATTGATAAGATAAATGAATATTTTATAAATGGAAGTACGTTTGAAGTTTCTGTATGTCTATTATACTTAACGTTTATGTATGAAACTGTCATCCTCTTTCCCCAATAACTTAACTAAAAGATCGTAAGTAGGTATTCCTTAATAAACACGTATTCCTTCACTGTCAAAGGTAGCTCCAGGCAAAAAGTTGGCAAGTAAAGAGTTAACAAAAAGGTCAATGAAATGTGAAGACATCTGGTCCTCAATGTGTACAAAAATAATATTTGTGGTTTTTAGATGTCTTTTATGTTTCTATTTCACAAAAATAGATTTTTTTTTTGATTGAACATTTTCAGCCTTCCATTGACTGAAATAGATGACTGCCTTAGGGCATTTTTGAGAGGGAAAACTAAAAGAAAAATGACTAAATTCCTTTGTTCAGAACTGCTGCTCTGCATATCCAGTAATTTTTTTTAATACAAAGACATATCAGTCAATGGGGAGTTTAGTTTGCAAAAGGACTGCAAGATTAGGTTTTTAGTATGCAAGTGTGATGACCAAACAGGCATGATAAGACTGCAGTGACCAGGAAGGGGCAGGTACAGCCCCTTTCTCATTCTTCATATTTCAGAACTTTACAGGTTTTCACATTGAAGTAGTCTGTCCAAAATGGGAAAGAGGGCCAGGGAGTTAAAGAAGAGAAGCCGTTCACATCGCAGAACAGCTGGGAAACAACACCATCTAGTCCCATGGTTAAGGCAGCCCGATGCTCAGGAACAAGAGCAAGGTGACCTTCTGGGCTCATGGGAAGACTTCATTTTTTGCTGAGCTTTAGCCTGGAGCTGACTGTGCATGTACCTGTAGAGCAGGTAAATAATGCAGGCACAATGGATCAAAGCCCGTGTATGAAACTCTCTGTGGCTAAGGAACAACATCAGCAGTTAGGAGATACAGTGCTTTATTTCATTTTATTTTTGAATCAGCACAGGTGTGTTAGCTAGACTGTTCCTCATCTTTCCCCTCTTACTTGCATCTATGAGAAGAGGCTGCTGTGAGAAGCAGTGCTGTAGTTTTTGTGATGTACGTAACATCAGAGCCTTACCTGAAGGTGCTCTGAAAGAAAAAAGCCAGATCCTTGTCCTGACATTTATTCTAGGCTCTCAAGCAGTGCTCTATGGGGTCAAATATCAGGGGTCAGAATTACTGGAATAAGTTTCAGAAGTGACGTTTATTTTGTGAACAAAAAGAAGAGGGGATATTAGAGTGTTAAAACTTGCATTTTTATGCAATTACAGTTATCTTCACTTTAGCACATATTATCTGGTAAGAAATACGTTGACAAAACCTTGGTCAAAAGGAAAAATCTCCCAAGACTTTCTTCTTTTTCTTCATAGCTGTTGCTCTCACAACTAAAAATGTTCTATATAATGTTTTAAAATTTTTGTTATGTTCTTAGACATCTTAGTGCATGACAGTTTTTTAATGGTTGTTGTAGTTTAACAGGTCCATAAAATATTTGAAAAGACCCTAAGCAGGCATTTGCATGACTGGGGAAGGAATTCTATGCATCAGAAACATAATGCACATTTTAAAAGGCCCTGGCGATATACACTGAAACATTGGCTAAATTAATAAAGTCCATTTGAATAGAAAAGAATAGTTCAGTTGGAAGGGATCTACGATGATCATCTAGTCCAACTGCAGGGCCACTTCAGGCCTGAAGGCAGTGGGCATTTTTATTTTTGCCATTGACTCTGGAGAAGGTCATAAATTGTTTCTACAGACAGAACAACAGCTAAACGAAGACTAAAGAAATAGCAAAATCATGCACAATCAGCTTGCTAGGTTTCTATAGTGAGATGATGAGCTGGTACCTTGACTTTCATAAAGCCTTTGAAGTTGTCTCCAGTGGCATCATAGACAAAGTGACAAAATTTTAACTAGACAGTAAATTGTGAAGTAAATTGAAAACTGATGGAACTGCTGAGCTTAAAGTGCTGTGACCAGCACTGCAAAGACTGCCTGGAGACCAGTAACTAGTGGTGTTCCTCAGGGCTCAGTACTGAGTCCAATATTGCTTAAAATATACATTCATAACCTAGGTGATTGGACAGAGTTCAGTTTTGCAGACAACAGAGAATCAGGAGGACTGGTTGCTATTACAGAAGACTGTGCTGCTCTTCAGAGAAACCATCTAGAGGAAGAGAGTGGCAGAAATCTCAAGGAATTCAAGAAAATGAAATGCCAAATTGTGCTCCTGGGGAGGAATAACTGCATGAACTAGTGCAGGCTGGGCTGGCTATCTGGGAAGAAGCTTTGCAGAGAAGGCCATGGAGACTCTGGTGGACTATGAGCCCACAGCACACACTTTCAACAAGAAATCCCTACAGTCTCTCCTTGAGTGCATCAGAAACCACACCACATAACTGCATTAAGGGTGATCCTTTTCCTCTCCTCAACACTGGAGAGGCTACAGCTGGAGTGCTGGGTCCACTTCTGAGCTGCCTAATACGAAAGTGACCTGGATGTACTGGAATCAGTCCAGCAAGGGGCCATGAAGTTGCTGAAGGGCTTGGAATTTGCGAGTTATGAGAGGGAGAGAGAGCTAACATTGTTCAGCTTGGAGAACAGAAGGCTCAGGATGACCTTCATATGTAGAAACACCTACTGGATGGGGAGGAAAAAAGGTGAAGCTGGGGTCTTAGTGATGCCCAATGACAGCCCAAGGCACAAACTGAAATGGGTGAAACTTTAATTCCTCATAAGAAAATTATTTTTTTAGCGTGTGCATGATCAAACACTGGAATAGTTTGCTTGGGGAGGTTGTGTAATCTCTGCCTTGATGATATTCAAAACTCAACATGGCCCTGAGCAACGTACTGTGGCTGATCCTGCTTTGAGCTGGGCAGTTGGACTAGATGATCCCCAGAGGTCTTTCCAACCTCACCCATTAAGGGTTTCTGTGGTTCATCGTAATAAACTCTGTTGTGGTCATTAGAGATTGTGGAATACTTCTGCACTCCTTTATTTTTTTTTCTTTTCACCTCCAGGGAAAATCGTGTCATCAATAAACAAAAGGCTGCTCACACTGTGGTGTACCACTTCCCTCATTTTGCTTTCTGTTTATCTAATAGTTCTTTTTGTCAGGGTCTGGGCCAAGGAACAGGAGGTTTAATGTCTCGTGCTGTTCATTTTATATAAAATGTTCACACTACAGTGAATTAGTGATTGTGTTCTAGACTCATTGTGTTTCCTGGGGGCAAAGGCAGTATACACCACTATAAATGTGCTTTTATTTTAAAGGGTTGGAGGTTGATCCTACAATCACTTTCTAGTGTGAGCAACTCTGATATAAGGTTTTCTTCCCCAGAGCTACTTACTTTTGAAAGGGTGACTCTTTGCAAGAACCAACCCTTGTGTTCTATGTGGCAGGTTAGAAACTGGACTGTGAAAATATTTCTTCTTCTAAACACACGACAATGATGTGGATGGTTGTTAGCAACACAATTCCTCCAGCAAATGGAAATGGTTACTGCATATAAAATCAGTTTTGCTTTCATTACCTTTCAAGCAGTTACTTAAATATATATATAGTATCTGCTATAGAGCAAGTAGGAAACAGAATAGGGAAAAATGAAGGCTTCTCATTTCAATTGTGGTCCTTTTTTTAACTGGCAGTTGTTCCTGTTTTCAAGTGTTTGTTTCTACTTTAATGAGGATACCAACTTTCATCCAGTGAGATGTGTGGGTCACTTTGTTAGCGCACTTGCACACACCAAGGCAACACACCAGCTGGAAATTTTGACTTTTAGCTGAATTATTTTTCCCCAGCAAATGGCTTTCCTTTTGACATATTTTAATGTACTTGCACACTGAGAGGAAGAGTGGGTGAACAGAAAACAGACTGTTTTATTAACCCAGCAGTCACCTTTGAGATTCATACGTGTCCACTTTTTTCTTGCCTTTGTACCTAATCCCAAGAGCCTGGTACCTGGCTTCCCTTGGAATAACAAAGTCAGTCACAAACCTCCAAACATGATTGTTAACTGAATGCCAACTGTTTCTTCTCATCTTTTTTTTTTTTTCCTTTCCAGTACTATGTTAGGGATTGTGTCCTCTTGGGTGCCCTATAACCATAATATTAATTTGGGTTTATATTGAAGTTTTTTTTGTTGTTGTTGTTGGTTTTGTTGTTGTTGTTGATGTTTTTTTGGTTTGGGTTTTTTTTTTTTTTTTTAAATAGTAGAGGTACATTGTTCAAGAAATTAAATTGCTGCTTCTATTTTGTGTGTGTGTTTTATAGTGATTTTTTCAGCTCTGTGAATCGTGGGAAGGGAAGAAATAAAGCAATGCTGCAGGCACTTACTGGACTACAGTTTCAGCTCAGAGGAAAGCTACAGGATCAAAAGTGGCCAGACAAGCACCCTCGAGAAGAAGCCCATGCACATTATTCACAGTGTCATATGCCAGTTTCACAGTATCCTGCGTTCAATGGATTTTTTCCGATGGGAACTCACTTTTCATCAGACAAAGCTCCAGCAATCTCAGAGGTACCTATACTACCAACAGATATTTACAAAGCAGATTTCAGAATGCTGTGTTATCTGCCGAAAGCTATTCTTAATTGCAACACAGTTAGCTCATTTTGGAGTGCACCTAAATGAAATCAGGAGAGAGGTGAGGATGAAGCTGCTGGAACTAACATGTTCTAAAAACCAAATAAGGCTCCAGCAAGCAAATACCAAGGTGTTAAATTAACTAGGTCTTGTCCCTGCACTGTCTCAAAACATGTTCTCTGAATCATTAATCTTTGAATCAACTCTCTAATGGTCCAGGGCTGACAATTTACACTCTATCTTCCTTTTGGTTAATGGAATATCTCTGGAGTTTTCTTTCCACACCACAGTGTATTTCCAGGCAGCAGACAGGCTAAGGTCCAACCGGAGGGCAGTGAGAACAGGGTCCAGCAGCTGTGTGTTTGCTTTCTTGCCCTGTGTCAGAGCAAGCAGCATCTCGTGACAGGGGGAGAGAGGATGCTGCAACCTGGTAAATCTGTGTCTGGCAGAAAAGGTTTTGGCACCAGCTATTTGGGAATACACTTTTTTCATGCATTGTTGTTGACAGCCTGGGCCAGTTCTGGACTGTGGTCTGGTCCCCTATCTCCAAGGATGAGTGATGGGCAAGTGGTCTGGTAGGTGGCTACGGTGTCCAGGACAATTTTGCACAGGCTATCTACTCCTTGGCCTTAGCAGAGTGTATGCAGGGGTGCAGATCTACCCCACAGCCACATCACCTCTTACGAGCTGTGAGTTACCGAGTGGATGCTTAAAACTCATCACTGAACAGATTAGAAGATGCCACCATACTTTTTTCTATTTGGATGTAGCTGTGGTATTTCAAATACCACATGGTGGCAGCTGTTGATAAAGGCTGGTACTAGTGTGTTTTTCATTTTTAAAACTGAGGGATGATAGATTTCAGTAAGTGGAGCAGCCAGCTTTCAGACATGTCAGACATGTTACATCAGGAATGTTCTGATAACTTGGTATCTGATGCACTGAACCTTTCTTTCCTATTTAGCAGTCGGACCGAAAATAAAAATATAAATAGAGATTCAGCTACTATCCAAACTCTGAATCCAACAATGAATATTTTAAACCTTTCTTTGACTGCTAATAAACTTTCCATCCAGTTCTCACCACTCCCTTTCTCTTCTGGGCTCTCTCCACTTTCCTGTTCCTCCAGTATTCCTCACTGTAGCCTGGGGAAAAGAAGTTTTAGAAAAATAATAAAGTTTTTATTTATTCCTTACAGCTTTTCTGCCCCTGTGGGCATTTGTCTGCCTGTCTGGCTAATGTGCTGTAATGAATCTGCTCTCTGCCATAGACACACATATCGTCCTATCAATCAGGGAGAGGAAATGCTGAGTATGGTGAGCACTAACAAGCACTCGGAGGGGTCAGTACACCAGTGCACTACAGTGGCATGCTACTTTCCCTACAGGCTGCTTTAATTGGGGAAACGTGAATGAGGCAGCATGTGGCTGGCACCATGTCTTCTTGCCAGTCTCTCTGCTTTAGCAAACTGAGCCTCTCTGCTTCCCCTTTCGGGACAGTGCTAACCCTCTGGCTCCTGCTGCAAGGCAAGTCCTTCTCAATCTCTTTGGAGTCTCTGGGTTAGCTGGAGCAGGTGGACTGTTGGAGGAGCTTGCTTGTAGAGGCTAGAGGGTGATCAAAGGGTGCTGAATAGCCTGTGGAGATAGCACTTCTTTGCAGGTTGGAAATCCCAATGCAAATAGAAGTGCGAAAAGGTGGAGAAAAGGGGGCTGAAGAAAATTAAAGCAAAGGGGAATAAAAGAGTGAAATGGTGAAAAGACATAGGAGGTAGGGAAACTGGAAGAGCTGAGGAAAAGTGGTGAGAAAACAACTAAGAGGAAAGAAAGCAATAAAGAAATAAAAGTAAAAAAGATCTGGAAAGTCATATATTACTGAAGAGAAGGACCAGAAGAGAAAAAAAAGAAATCAAAAAATATTCCTGTGCCTAAATCAGGGTGGACAGGAAGCAACATCTCCAGAAAAACTCAAAGAAGATCAGGAGACTGAAGGAATTTTTTATGGCAGATTTCAGGATTTAAACAAGAAATTGTGCTCAATCCATAATTAAGTAGTAGTGTTTAAAGTTATATACCTATAGATAGGTTGATTTCTAGACATGATTCCTTTTCACCTTTTTGGGGTGCCAGTATGCTGTTAAGGATGCAGTGTCATTGCCCCATAGCAATATTTACTATTGAGTAAATTTTCTCCTGGAGGTTTCTCAGCAAAGCCTTTGTTGGCTGTCTTGAGGGACAAAAGAGATTTATTGAGAAGAATGGAGGAATTATAAATCTCTGAGGGGCAATAACATGTAAAGTGAGATGTTTGGGTTAGCAGCATATAAAGATGGAGTCATACCTTTTGGCAAGTCTCAAATATTCTTTGCGCAGAAGTTCTGGTATTCACAGATGTAGCGTGTTTGCATGGCAGTCAAGTGATAAAAATATCTTAAGGTGGTTTTTCATTGCCCAGAGTGAGCACTAACGGGGAATCCATCTTGAGTGAATGGCATTACCATAGAATGCCGTTGAGAACACCACTGTCTTTGAGATCAAGGATTTGGGAAGTACTAAGAAAGGGTTAGTTTGGTACTTTAGAAAAACTGTAGCAAAGGCCCAAGGAAGAGTTTGAGGTCTGAGACCTCTTTTTGTGACACAAAATCTTAATTCAGATTAATTTCTGTGTTGATCAAGGGAAGTTACCTGTGCTCACCAGGAAGGCAGGTTAGCCTGTAGAAATACCCAAGGCAGTAAAACACCTACCAGATTTTCCCCTGCAGTATTTGTAAGCTCTATAAAGTAAGAAGCTTTGGCTTTAGCAAATGTCCTGATTGAAGATTTTGAAAGAAAACCCAGATGAAAGTAGGATGCCATTTGTAACTCAAAAAGTGTGACTTCTGCTCTTGAACGAATGCCTGATAAGGTGAAGGACAACATGTTATGAGGAACACCATCCATCAGTCACTGGGCAAAGGCCAAGTTCCTGTTCTCTCTGTTTACACCCTGCTGCCCTTTTCTCAGGAGTGTTCCAGTATATTAGAGAAAGTTCAGCTTAAATACTGACTAGGAACACTCTTTGAAGGAAAATTAGTTTTCTCTAGGAGCGTTTTTTGTCAAATATTAGTTTTGGTGGAAATTTTAGTATCTTTTATTCTTGAAGCAATCAGTTAAAACAAACTAACAAGATAGAATAAAATGGAATATAATAGAACAGTTTAGGTTTGAAAAGACCTTAAAGAACATCAAGTCTACTGTTAACCTAGCACTGCCAAGTCCATCACTAAACCTGTGCCTAAATGCCACATCTACACTTTTTTTAGATACCTCCAGGAATGGTGACTCTGCCACTTCCTTGAGCAGTCTGTTCCAGTGCTTGACAACACTTTCTGCAAAGAAATTTGTCCTGATACCCAATCTAAATCTCCCCTGGAGCAACTTGAAGCCATTTCCTCTTTACTTCTTGGGGCTCTTTATGATGGAAACCTGTAACTTTGTCAAAGGCATGAGCCAAAGACCTTGATCAATTGGAAATGAGAAAAATTGCAGCAAAATAATAAATCAAATTTCTATATAAAAATCATCAAGTAGGACTAGGGATACTGATTTAGCTGTGCATTTGGGGCTGCTACACTGTGTCTGCTACACTGGCATCTTTCCAGTTTCTTTTTTAGATGTCCTTTGTTGATTGCAGCAACTCCCACACTTCATACAACAATGCAAACACTTTCTTAAGTTGATATGTTTTTTGGTGGATTGGCAAATAATTTGATGGATTTTTGACAGGTTAGGAGACAGCATGAAAGGGCAAACAGAATGGCAGTGTCTTGCTCCTGCAAAAATATATCATTTAAAAGCATGAAAATGCACTCTGTATCCAAGAAGAGCCCTTACAGATCCACATATATATCCCATCTGCCTCTATAAGCTCTCTTGTACCATTATAGGGCTTTGCTCCAGACCACAACTGCTGTGTAAATGACATAGCAGCAGCACACAGAAACAAAAGAATAATTAAGATCAAATAGCTCAGCTGTCCATAAAGCTTAATAATCTGTTTCAGAATACCTTAACTGGGCTCTCCTCTATCTCTGAAACAGATGTCTACATCTGAACTAGATGCCTTAGCAATTTTTGTAGCCAGTGGGGCAAGCGGAACCATTTAATGTCCAATTTATCTGGCTTATCTTGGGCATGTACTTTGAAGTAAAATGGATTTCACCCGCGAAGTGATATATTTCTCCCTGTTGACTGAAAAAAGTCTAGATAATTAGCTTGGATGTAGGCATCTGCATTTTGTCATAAACACACTCAAATAAATTCCACCTCTATGCTTTTTGCTTCAGAGAAAGTATAGAATTCTCAAACCTCCTTGATTCTGCTTCAAATTAGCTTATGAGATTATGCTTGAGGGTTAAAATTTAATTTTATGTTAAATTACCACAAGTAAAGTAATTGAGGTTGTTACGCTTTAAGTCTTCCTAGACTGTTTGCTGAAGCAGTTTGTAGCAGCAGGGCTGTCTATCGCTGCAGATTGTTTCATGGCAGTCACTTAAAATACTTTACCTTTTAGTTCTATGCACTAGAATATTTTTATTTTTTAACATAATATTTACATTTATTAATATTAAGAAAATACTTGGATTTTGTATTACTATTTCTATCATGAGAAGAAGTTTATAGAAAAGAGGAAGGGTGGAAAATTATGTGAAGGGATTCATAAATAAGAGGGAAAAGGGAAGTGGGAAGGAGAGCAAAACACATTTTGGAATATCTGGAAAGAGGAGGAGCAGAATGGAGACCAAAATATATGAGTAAGTGGGAAATAAATAGAGAGATTTGTGTAAGATCCTCAGGCTCGCTCATTATTTTGTAGACTTTTATAATATCTCTTGTTTTCTTCTCTTTTTCAAACTTCACAGACTTCATCTTTTTAACCTTACAGTGTCTTAAGTCCACAGTCTCTATTCTTTTCCCCATATACCTCATCATTTTTTTCATTTTTTTAGACATTTTTATTTTTGCTATGTCTATTCTTGCACACACCTCTATACATCTGAGCACAGCTGTTGACCTACTTCTGTGTCATAATTCCTGTGGTATGGAAATCACTGATGTCACTGCGACTCGGGGAGTAAGTTCAGCACGTCCATTGCCTTCAGTAGTTGAAGAGAGCATTAATGCTGAATCAAAATTTGATTTTTATCTCAAAATTAGAATCACAGGTAACAATCTTTTAAAGACGTGAAGCTGTCTACTGTAAGGGTGGTTCATTTTAAAGTCTACTGTGATTCTTGATATGAAGGAGGCAAAGTGTGGAAGAAGAAAACTAGTCATGGTTTAATCACAGGATGTCCTGGTTTCTTCCCATGTATTGTCAGCTCAGAGCCCTGAGCAGTAGTGAGCTCTCTATCCACACTTGTACATTTGACTATGTCTAGGACACGTCCAGGCAGTCATATTGTTAGGACAGTTCCTGGCACAGTTTTAGCCAATGCCTGTGAGTGCTGCCCCTCACTGAGGCTTGGAAGTTACAGGATCCTGGGACAATTCATAACCAGCATTTTGCAAACAGCTGCATTCTTCTAGTTGTCAAAGGCTTCAATGACAAAAATGTGAACTCCATGACTTCTGGGCTCAGTGTCCACCGCCATTCCTAAGTGTATCAATTTTATTAATATAATGATAACTTGAGAGGGTCCTTTAAAACTTTTCTTTTGACAACCATGTGCTGCTCAATGCATATTTCAAAATGGGTGGTGCATATAGGGGAGGAACCCATTTGCAAGAGATAAGCTTTTTTTTTCCATGAAGAATATGAACAGATCCCAAACAGAATTAACAAAGACTTAACAATTGTAGAGTAGAGAAAAACAGTGCAAAGACTGCTGTCTCTACCTTGAGGGTGTTCAGGCTTTTCCAGTGTTAATGAAAGGAGACTGTTTCTTGTCACCTGCAACAGAGAGAAGCTCCACATACTTGCAAAGAAGATCAGCAATTTTTGAAATGCTGGCCCAGGATTAAAAGCATGACAGGGTTCCCAGCTTCCTACTGACTTCAGTGGGAAGGTGAGGACCATGATGGGAGTTAGGATTCCAATATAAATCTACACTTGACTTGACAGTCATACTATTCCTGAACTGACAAATGGCAGACTAAGAAGAAGTAGTCAAGCTGAAGGGTCACTAGGGAAAAAAGGAGCTTTGAAAGAGCAGTGCTAGTCTCTATGACAAGGGCTATAGTAATTGAATTTTGAAGAGACCTGATTGTTGAGATATTAAGTATTATACACTACGCTAGTAATTATGTAACGGATAATATTAATGATTCTTATACAAGTGTTTGTTAAATCAGCAATTCAGATTTAATGAATAACCAATGGCCTTTTTTATAAGAGGGAATCCCACGCTTAATTTCTGAGATTAATCTTATTTAAAGCAAAAATTCTCTCTCTGAATAGCTGGTAGTATTCAGCTTAAATTAGCATCTGCTGAAGTGAACAGTTGAGCTTCATCTGACATTTATTAGGACAAATGCATAAAGCCTGTGCTGTGGCAATACCATTTAATTGTCAAGGCAATTAGTTGCCACTTTGGATATCAGAATTGTCACTGAGTTAAAAAATAAGGGAAGAAGACATGGCAGAAATCGTTTCCTTTTTAACTGGAAATTGTGTCTGAATTTTATATTAGTCATAGGAGTGAGAATCTGATGGCATAGATCAGACCCAGACATCACAGGGAAAAAGTTATGATTTTAGAAATGGTTGATCTATTTGTGGCTTCAAACCAACTCTGAATCTTATAAAAAATTATGTAAATCACTGGATGCTAGGCTAAAATTCCCTGTAATATTTATGGTTCCTTTACCTCACTAGAAAAATCAAGATTATTTATTTTCTTTTCGACAATATGAAGATATTAAAAAACCCCCTCACTATTCTGTGAGCTTTACTTCATTTGCTCTGAAACTTGTGTAGATCTTAAGCAAATCATATGTGCATGACTCTCATCTTTTACTGTAAGAATTTTCTTAGTTTGAAAAGGATTCATATAGTTATATTCTTTCAATGTACAAGTAAACTGGCCACTGCATGAGAGAGTCCTCTTCAGCTGTGTTAATTATTGTTCTTTTTGTTCTCAAATGTTTTCCAGAGAAATTTGAAATCAGTTTTGCACATCTGCCATGTAATGTTAACAGAGTAAAGCCAGAAAAATACAGTGTAGAAATGGGAGTTCATTTTACTCAAGGCTGTGATCAAAAGTGCAGTGTCTGGAAGTCTATACTCTGGCAGCTTGTACAACGGCTGGCCTTTGGATTAATGTAGGAATGCAAAGCTACAAGTCCTTAATCTTCATAAAGAATGACAACCATCTCTAAATGGCTAGAGCCTGTGTGTTCATCCCATCCTTCTCTGCTCCTCTCCAAAGTGCCATTTGTTGGTTTCAGTTCTGTCCAGATCAACTTCTACAGTCCTTATTTTTCATGTGTTGGCCATTTCTGTATCTGGACAGATCAGAAAAGGTTATTAGGTGATTCTCTGCTTTATAAAGAGGAAATAAAGGAAATTTTAAATCAAACTCCAGGAAAAATTTTGTGAGATTTTTATTTTGGGTCTGCTGGAGACCTCTGGGCTATGTCGTGATCCATCTGTGTAGAGTGAGAATTTTGCTTATCTCAGCTGCCATTTACTAGCTCTGCAATGGTCGCAATGCATCTCATGCATTTTTTCAAGACTATTTCCAACCATCTCCCAAAATTCACTGTGTTTTTGCCATGAGGCAGATGATGGTTTTACCATGAGGCATTTTTTCAAGACTATTTCCAACCATCTCCCAAAGTTCACTGCGTTTTTACCATGAGGCAGATGATCCTGTTTATTTTCTGAGCAGTACAAAACAAGATTAGGTTAATTAATAACTATATTATAATTGAATTAGCTTCTATACATAATTTCTTTCTGAGCAAAAGTCTAGAACTTGTGGAGACCAGCACTTCAAAAGTTGGGAAAGCAATATTTTTTTTCAGAGTCAGGACATTAAAAATTTGAGCTAAAAATAAAAGACTGAATCCTTAAAATGTATAGATCAATTGATTTTGGGTTAACTTCTTTTATTGGAGTGAGAGGCAAACATGTTGAAATGAAGGGAAGCTCCAGATAGCTTCTACAGGTATTTGAAATCAAACTGAAATATGATTGTAATAGTGTCAAGTTATTGCGATGTATCTGTGATTACCTACAAGTCCAGCAAAACAAGAGAGGCTGACACCAACAGGATTTAACAGATCTCACACTTTTTCCATCATGGTGCTTCTGCTCCTTTTATTGTCAGCCTTCTTCTGAACACTTGTTGATCTCTGTTGTGATCTTGACTACCCTGTCTTTCCACATAATGAGTGCTGCTATATCCACTCCCAGGGAAATTTTTTCTTAGTGAACTTAAATATAAAGCACTCCTCCTTGGTGATGAACTTTACCCAAGAAGGGTACTACTCTTCCTTGGCTTTTTTTTTTAATCAGTCATAATATTAGGGCCAAATTTTTGAAATGTGCAACAACTGATGCTCATTTCCAGATCTCTGTGGCATCTTCCTCTACTATTTTGAAAAAGGGCCCTTAGTCATTCTCTGGTATTTCCTGAAGTGCATTTTTCCAGAAATGAAGCACATGGTTATTGTCAACAGAAACCTGTGGTCAACCTTGGTCTTGATTTCTCCACTAGCTGGAAGGAAATAAAAAACTAAACTTGTCACTTCCATCTGTCCTGACTCACAGCTGGTTCTGTATTGGTTTAGTTACACTTCAAATGTTCTGCTGTATAAGCTTTGATCAGTAAAACATGATTAAGTATCTCATATTTTCCTCTGAGAAAAGAATACAAACAGCTCTTTATAACTGACATCGGCATTTTTTGATTTGACAGGGAATTTTAGGATATTACAATTTTTTTTTCGGAAGTCAAAGGTACACCTTAAAACAGAGTTGTCTTCAGTTTGGGCAATTGTATCATACAATGTAGAGAAAGTTACTCAAAATGCAGGGAAAATAAAGTCATTCATTGCCCATCAAATGGAAATACAAAATAAACCACAAACAACTCAGCATGAGAAAAGAAACACAAGAATTATCTTCCACTGTTTCAGTTGCCTGCTGTTCACTTCTGTAGTACAGAAACACTTTAGTCCACCTAATACTTTTCGCCTAATATTTTATCCTTTCTCGGGAGACAGCTATATGAATGCAATACTTTGCATCTGTGAGATTGCTTAAAACCCCAAAGCTGAGAACCATAGAAATTGGTAATGGAGAAAAGTGTGATAAGCAGAAATAGCTTTGGTGCTCTACAAAGGAGAATACCTGTTATGAATAGCAGCAACTTTCTAGGGTCCATAAACATTAGGAAGAAAAGGTGCTGTTATTCTACAACCATGATAATTTTCAAAGCAATGCTACCTGCAGAGGTTGTCAAGAGAGCAGAAAAAACACAACAACCCCCACATCTCTAGCATTCCACATTCCACATATTTCACCCAAGGCTGCATATTTATTTTGAGATTAATTTGGTACATGTGTACATTTGCCAAGTTGGTTTTTTTTTTTTGCTATTTAAATCTTCAATTCCAAAGCTATGTATTAATCCTATTACTGCTAATTGAGAGAAGTCTGCAGTCTTTTTGAGTTAGGTGAAGTTCAAGTTGTAATTGGTATCAAAGAAAAGCACAGTGCAAGAACTGAATATTAATATTTAACTCTTGCCATTTTATTATTTCCACTTGAAAATCACAGCAGTGGTTAAAAGACCTTTTTATGAGTTCATGAGGATAGTGAATTGGAGACTATGGGATGAGATTTTTCATTCATGCAGCAAAATTGACAAAAATTGCTTTGTAAGAAATGTAAATGAAATATTATACTGGGGCCCAGTAGTACTGGCTACAGCTACAGGTCTCTCAGTATTCTCATTATGAAATTTTCCTTGTAGGTTAAGTACTTGCACTGTAAAATTTTGCTCAAGGCTAATACAGCATAGAAGATTCTAACCCAGGAGCTATTTTGTTCCAAATCTTCCATCTGGCCTTTCGCAGATAATTGCAGTTTTAGATGATGTTTTGAATTTGAAATTTTAAATTATTGTGCTTTTAAAGCAGAATATCTCAAAAGATATGCACACAATGGTGGATTAATTGCTTATGATGGAAAATAATGGCAAAGACCACCCAGAACAAAGACCACCCCTTTGATATCAGATCCCTAATCAAGTACATTTATTTGTACATTTGTTCAAAAACACAAATGGTGAATTTTTTTTTCAAAGGCCAAAGAAATTAAAAGAAAAATGGCCATTGACTTGGTGGCTTTGGAAATAATTTCTACCCCTGACTAAATAGTATTTGAAACACCAGTTAACGGAGAATGTCTCCAAGTTTTATTTTCTGTCTTTTTCTGAGTTTTATGCATTGGGAATTACAGGCTATGGCTTTAATCATACCCATAGAGCATGTTCACTATTATACCTTTGGGACTGCTATAATCAATCATTTGAGATCAAACTGGATGGAGACCAGAACACAGGAATCATTTCAGAACTGTATCTTGTTGAAATATGACAAAAACCATGGAAAGAAAAGGTGCTTGAGAGGAAGAAAAATGATAAGAGGTAATGTTGGAAGTCAGAGTAAACAAGCAAAGAGATCAAAACATAGAAAGCAAGCAGAGAAAAGATGAAAAATTAGGGAGAAAGACACTGAAAACAGCAGAGCAAAGCAGACACAGCTTGAAATACTGCATTTCCACCACTCGCTTTACATTAGAGGTGACAAAATGTGATAACAATTGGTAATCTTTTCTATTGAATGTGTTTTCCATCATATGAGCATTGAAGATAGTCTAAACAGGTGATTTGGCCAAAATGCATAACCAGCAATGGTAGCAAAATCTGATTCCAAAGTGAGATATTTGATTCTAAACACTTGCTCTGTTTACTATGATTTCAGAAAAATGCACAGATTATCAAATCTTTTTTTATTTACTTGTAAATTTTTCCATTTATGTTTTATATTAATTTGCTTCAGAGTTTGTTACATTCAAAGACCTTGAAAGTTCAGACCAAAAGTGGCTCCATGAAGGCCTGGTAACTTTGTGAAGCTCATTGACACAACTGTAGTTCTATTCAAGTCCTTATGCAGAAAAATAAATCAATTGCTTTCTAAAGAAAACAAAACACTTAATTGTTGTTTTTTGGTTTCTTTTTTTTTCTTTTTTTTTTTTTTTTTTTTGGCAAAAGATTATGAAACTAATGCTGGGTTGGAACTGTGTCCTGCCTTTTTAATATTGAAAGAGGCAGACTATAGTTACAGAATAGTGTGAATAATTAAAAAATAGGTTGCATTAGGTCTTGAGATAAGCTATGGTGTCAAACATATAGAGAATGAAAAAAAATTGTTGCTACTACAACCTCCAACTGACTTAGTGAAAATTTTGCATTGAAAAATTCAATGGAACTGAATACAGATAAATGTCATCCACTTTGTTCTACTGAAAATGTGGATTTTGTCACTTAAGTGATAATATTGATAGTTAAAATATATTTCATACTTATTACTTGAAGTATCATCTAGTTCATACAAACTCCAAGACTACTTCCCTTTCTAGATTTTTTCTTTAGTTAGTAAAAAAGCCAACAAGATTTGAATACAAGTATTCTGTTCATACCTCTTGGAGGTTGAGGGTCATTGACTCCAGCATCGTTTTCTATATACTTATATTAAGCAATTTTCTGGCCTCCACTAACATTTTTACAGTATCATATAAATTTTAACATTTCATGCCCCACAGTCCCACTGTGAGGAAGGTGTCACATGTTGCAGGTAAAAATTTAAGATGCAGAGACACAAATTCATTTCCTCATAGTATAAGGTTTAGCTTCCATAAATGCCTACATGGATCCAGCTTTTTAGTCATGTAAATAATAGGCATCTAATTAAAGTTAGTTGCCCAAGTCTCCTTCTATGGTGAACCATAAGAGAAGAGCACGTCCAGAGGAATGAAAAGAGGGAAAAAAAAAGGTCCTGCTTTTATATCAAGTCTCTCAGGGGTACCTGAAGGTGATTCTCTTTCTGGAGGTGCTTTCTCTTGCTATTGTCCAAAAGACAGACTTTTTCATAATGTAGACTAGAAAACTACCTCTTAGAGATGAATGTCGCTTGTGATGAATGCTCAAAATTATCCAGGGACTCAAGTTCAGGTAGGAAATTGCACCTGAGTCTTTAATGTTTTTGTGTAACAGGTAACTACTGAGCTATTCTTCTTGCAACCCAGATGATCTTCCTCTAGAGACTGAGTCCACTTCTCTTACAGCCAAGTGAAGCATGAAGTCTTTTCTGCCCTTCAAGTCAATAATGTGCATTTCATCTTTTCACAGCAGGATCAGCACCTATTACAACAAATACTGCTCTACAAATGACTGTGAGATGCCAAAGCTTATTTTAGGATAGTGATACAGACAACTTTATGACCCGCCTGAATTTGTGCTCATCTTACAGCCTTCTACTACTGTCGTGCTGACCACTTGTAGAAAGAGGACAAGATGAACTGGTAATGTGATATCTTCTGATATCTAACACAAAATATTTTGTGTTAGATGTTGTGTGTTAAATGTCTAGAGTATCCACAATGTAAAAATTTTCTACAGTAGTTCTGCAGTAAAACCAATATCACTTCCCTGCAGGCTGGTTAAGGATTGCCACCTGCAAGCCAAAAGATCGGGGATCAGTTTCAAAGCCCACTGATGGCTGTTTGACTTTATTGAGCTTTACTGTCAGTCTACAAAAGCAGAATTTTAAGGGTCGCGTGAAGAATCATTCTGTGTTCAAATAGAAAAATAGCTGTGAAAATATTTTGAAAGCATTCCAGCCAGAGATACTTTCAAGAGACTTGGTCTGACCAGACAGCCCACTGATTTGTACTTAAAACATTATTTAAAAAACATGCTATGGAAAGTATTATTTTGGACCATAGGCAAGAAAACTTAAGGGCAATCCAGCTCTTTAGAGCCCTGTGTCTTTGTGAATAAAATTGAACACACATAAAGGAAAAAAAACCCAAACAAATCCACAAACATTTTCTGTGCTCTTATTAGAAATCTTTATATCAAGTCAGGCCTCAGTGTGTACGGGGCTAGTTTAAGCACAGTTTCTACCAAAAGAACTGCTGATGACATTTCAGAAGTGATTCCCTCACTTCTGTGCTCCAGTTAATGGGCCTCTCTTGTGATAGAAACAGTATTGCTTCTAAAAATGTGATGATCTGCCACAGATAGAAACATCTTTTTTTGCATTATGCCCATTGATTCAAAAAAACAACACTAAAAGCCTTATCTGTGGAATACAGACTTGGAGGAAATGAGGCTTAACTGGACTTTATTCTCAAAAATAATAAGAAGAGAATTCACTAGAAGGTGTAGGCTCTTTTCAATCCTTTTTTTTTTCTGATAATTTGGTATACTTAATATATAAATATACATATGACTCCCTGTAAGCATAGATATACCTGCTTAAAAGACATACTACATGTATGTGTGCAAGTGTACATAAAGGTCAAAGGAGTGGAGGAGTGGTCCATTGTCACTCCATTGAATACGACACCATAAATATGCATATGGGCATTGAATTTGTGCTCCCAAATGCCTGCTACCTAAGAGTCCGATCTCTTGTTTTTCGTAATGGATCAACAGTTTCATTACGGAAATAAGCACCTGGTAATCAAAGAGACAAGCAGCATATGATTGCTCTTGAGGTAGTTGCGATACACTGTTTACTACATTTGCACCGTTACTTGAAAAAAGAAAGCTAGTGACTGTAATTGACCCACTGGTTACAGTTTTAGGAGATGGATACTAAAAATTAAGCTCCTAGATAAGACGTGCCTAGATCAGGTACTTAGATGAGGCACATTAAGCTGATATTCCCAAAAATGCCTTCATGACTAAGAAATGCAGTCTCCATGATTTCAGTTAATTAGTGAGTGCTGAATTATATAACAAACAGGTGAATATATAATTTCTACTTTTCATCAGTAATACATAAACTCTCCAAAGTGTCAACCATATTCATCTACTTAATCTGAAGTACACTACCAATTATTTTTTCTGCAATTACTTTTTTCACATTTGGAAGATGAATGTGGATTTTCTTTTTAACTCCATGTTGTTCCTCCAAATATAAGCATATTCTAAGTCTTTTATGCAGCTTCCTTGCTGCCAATGTTGGCTGTATGCAGTGATTCAGTTTACTGGATTACCTTGTGGCTCTTAAATTCATAATGTGTGTTAGTTCTTTCAGAAAGTATTTCTGAAATAATCACTGAAAAGGGAATATGCCCGGGTGAAATATTAAATGGTGCTCTTCAAGACTTCAACAAACATAATATACATTTTTAATTCAATGTCTTTCAGTATGCAAGTCACTGCAATTTCAATTATTAGATATTATTCAGATCATACAAGACACTGATGATATAATTTGAGAAAATCCTAAGACTTCAGAAACTTAAAAGAAAGATTGGAACTTCTGTTCACCTGCTTGAAATCTGCTTTAGTGTAGACTGATTCAGGTCTGATTTTCAAAAGGTTTTTAATTTTTTTTCCCCTCTAGTATTTTTAATATCAGTTTTACTGCATCAGATTTTTTCTCCCATACGTGCCCTTGCCAAAATCCTTTTCTACCTTCGATGTGTGCTATTTACTACATATTAAACCCAAGGAAGTTATATTCCCTATCATATCTGGTTTTTATCTTTCAGTCAATATCAAAATTGGAGAGTTGCTTCACAAGAGTTCTTCACATTATGAGAAAATACAATATTTTTTAAAAATAATATTTGCTGAAAGAGCAAGAGCATTATGCCTTCTGTATTGTCTCATCTTCATATAATTGTAGATGCGAAGTCTTGTAGCTTTTCTGGGTTTCAAAGGATACCATTGTGACTTTGTAACTTCTCTGAAATCAGTTGAGAGTTTTGTATTTTGGGTAAAACCTCCTAAAATTCCTGTAAACTCGGATTCAGTAACTATATTTGATTTTTGTTTTTATAAGGATGTATACTATGGAAATCCAGATTTTCTTGTTATCTCCCATTGGGTGAGTGCTTCTTTAGGTTGTTCTGTATTCAATAAATAAGAACCTTTTGAATATGCCTCAGAGTGAAGCAGTGTTCCAGGGGTTCAAAGTGACATCCATTGTTTTCCCAAGGCAACAGTATTTGATAATTTTTAGCATAGCTTCCTAAAGAAATGCAGCATGTTTTGATGGCAGTTGCCATCTGTTTGCTCCTGATAAACCTTTCTTTCCTTCCATCTCTGTGTTTTTGATCCTGCAGGCCAGTTTCAATAGAACTGCCTTGAGGTGTCCTGGAAATCCACAGGCAGATAGGGAAAAAAGCATAAACTGTACAGTGGGAAAACAGAGCTCTTAATGAGTCTGCAGGGTAATGAGCCAGGGCAGCAGATGAGTGGGGATGCTTGGGTTTATGTAGGCTCAGGAGCCTATGTGCTGAAAGCTCCCTTCCCTGGCAGGAGATGTGATCACCTCATGATCACAGTGCAGTGATCATGAAAAACAATCCAAAACTGGGTAACTTGGAGTCTTGGGAGAGAAAGGTTTAAGGGAAATTTAACAGAAATCTACAGGAAACAGCACTGTATTGGTTTCACTATTCATGGAAGATCTTGTTCCTATGGAACATTCATATTATACTGTGTATATGTAAAATTCTCATGACAAGAGACACTACTACTATTTTTATTTATCATATTTCTTCAGCTCACACTCATTTTGAGGCTGATCCTCTGTGTCTATTTTCGTACCACAGGTTTTTAAGGTAGTGTAACAAATCAATGCTTGTGACTGGTGTGTTGAATTTTGAACCAGGTTTTGTGTTTTGTGGCTATGCTTAAAATGGTCCACATCTGAAAATAGATACCTTTTTCCTCTGAACACTTGAGGTCCCTTATCTACTTAATTGAAGTCCCATGCAGTGCAGAAAGTTAATGGAAAATGTATAATATTAATGATGATGATGACGATGATGAGGATGATGACGATGATTATCATCATCGTCATCATCGTCATTCCTGTACTTATTATTCAGGCAAAGTTCCTAATCAATACCAATAATTTAAAATGAGAACAATAGACTTTTTCTACTGTTTAAATAAGATATCCTGCTTACTAGAAAAGAGAGAGGATCAAAAATAAGATGCAATTCCCAGGGAAAAAGCTCAATTTCTGAATTGTGTTACTGAAAGTAGAAAGATGAATTAATGTGACTAATTTCAGAATCAATCTTGCTGTATTTAACATACAGCTGGCTTTGGACTGCTGCATTTAAAATGAAATTAAGAAGCAGTTTGATAGAACCCTTTATGCATTTTATTTCTCATACTACTGGCAAGATATATCACTGATATATTACTGATATATCTACTGACGAGAGATCTAATTTTTTTCCACTTCAGAAAAACAGGGTTTTTTTAGCTTAATGATGTTCAGTTCTTACAGGGTTCAGATGCTCAGGTTTAAGTCTGCCAGGGCAGTGTATTTTACGTAGAGTTAAGAATCTAGCTGAAAATAGCTACTTTTTCTCTGAGCAGTTTTGCTGCTGTTTGTGCTCTTTTTCAAGCACAAATCAATTGTTCTTCTTCAAATCAACCCCTATTTCTGTTCCCTGCTGTATTCCATATCTAGTGCAAGTTCAGCTTATGTCATGGTTCTTGGTGGCCTTTTATTAAAGTATTCTGATATAGGAGTTGAATATTAATCTGTAAGCTGTAATAATATGAGTTCCTGTTCCTCCTGATTACTCAAGGAGAAAATAATTTACATTTCACACTGCTTTATACATAGAGAAAGGAGTCTAGAAGACTTCCAACCTTAGATACCACACATGAGATGGGACTTCTGACAGACCTTTGCTGACCAGGGCTGCTCCTGTGGAAATTTTAAGGAATTTTTATTGACCTCAGCAACAGAATGTTTTCAGAAGCCTCTACTCTGACTGAAACAGGTCGTAGTCAGAAGTTATTGGATAATTCTGGTTTGTTCAACCAGATCAGTGCCCCAGCGTGGAAAACATACAGACATAACGAACCACTTCCCTAAGGGCCTTACAACTTTAAAGGAGTTTATTGACAGAAAGCACATCTTAAACTTTTAAAGTTTCAATATCAAATCCAGCAATATAGAAAAAAAGTGGAAAGGATAGCAGTAATCATTCAATGCAGATACTGAAGTTGTATGTTTGTTTAAATACTGTTGCTGATATTTTACTTTTCTACATTAAAAAAATAGTTGGAGCTATATCTGAAAACAAAAAGTTCTCTGTTCTCTTAAATAAAGAGCCATTCTTGGCCCTGGGGATCACTTCGATGAGTGGGACTGGGGGTTCTGGAAAGTCCTGAAATATTCCTGTAAAAATGAAATCTACCTTAAAAATTAGGACTTTTTGCAAAGTAAATTTTATTGGCTTCTTCACTGTAGAAAAGCAATACTTGGAAATTTAGAAAACTGACATACGGAAATTATCTGGTGCTCTGAAACTGCAAATTCTCCACTGTCTTGCACAGAATGGGTTATTTAATCTCTGCTTTAAATTCTGTGATGGGTTCCAGGAGAGTGAGGTGTCAATTTGTGTGGTCAGATACCCCTGCAAATATTGCCTCAATTTAACAGCATTGCAAGTAATAACGCCTGCTGCATTTTTCAAATGATAGAGGAGAAACTAGTGGGAAAGAGCAGCCACGTGCTGGAATGTGTCTAGTCTTCTGTGAGCAGCATTCTGAGGTAAGATCCCAGAGGACCAGAGGTCTCCCTACCCTCCTCTGCCTGGTGAAAGTGCTCCTCAGCACAGCTCCTGGTAATACAATATATGGTGGCTCCCCCATTTATGTAATATATTCAGAATTGTCAAGGGATTCAGAATTTGGAGGCTGGATTTTACAAAACCAATTTTGGTAGTTTATAGATTTAGCATAAACCTCTCTTTTAGGGAATGATTATTTGGGAATGTTTTAGCCTGTTGAATTTTTGACTATAGCATTACAAGCCCAACTTTGCACCATTGATGTAAAGTACTCATCTGCTTTAGACTTATCATTCTCCTATTTGTATAAATGATCTTAATTTTCAGATGTTAAAAAATTACGGTTCTTTGAAGAGAAATGAATTGATACCTGGTTTACCTGAATTGCATATTAATGAGACAAAACTTCATGTTCCGGCTATATTTAATGAGGAAAAAGTCAAGTCATGGAGTGTGAATGTCCCATATTTTCTGCATGGACACAACTATGGAAAATAAATTACTTTACAGACCTCTCTGGATTTTAGTTTTGATGGCAACAGAGCTAATGAAAACCAAGTTTAAACTGAACACTTAATAAGTATGAATTCATGGATGATGAGTTTTGCATTAGTCCAGTCAACAGGTCAGTCTTTGGAGTGTGGTCAGAGATTGTATTTTGTTTAGACTAACAGAAATATTTTGTGCACCGTTCGCCTGAAGATGGAGCTTGAGTGGTTCTGAATATATGTGCAAAGTATAACTTGTGTCACAGAGCTGTGTTTAGTAGCTTTCTCTTTGGACTTTGTGCAGGCAAAGAGGCACCATCTTAAGCTTATTTAGATTCTTGTGGCAGAAAAATGAAATCTATAAACAAACTTTCTTTCTTTAATCTT
>VZTH01001004.1:37807-162807 GCA_013397815.1 Aleadryas rufinucha | reverse complement strand
CAGGATCTTCATTTGGCTGATATTATGTGCTTGAAAATCTCAAAGGCTGTAAACTTTGCAAAATCTGGATTCTTCTTTGCTGTAAATTTTTTATCTTGGTACGGCTTCATTTGGCCTGATATCCACTGCACAGTGCCTTACAGGAACTGTTAGCAAAATATGGGCTGAATCGGTCTGGGAGAGAAAATAGTATTTTTTTTCTCAAATTTTTAGGTTCCATAAAGGGAAAAGCATAGGATGGCAGTAATTAGACTCAGGGAGCACAATCCATGTTTCTAAGCTTTATTTCTAAACTTTCATATACCAAATTTATTACCAAGTCTTCCAAAGATAACAGTATTCATCATGACAAAGCCTTCTGAGATTAATAGGTAAAAGGTTTATATAGCAGGAAAATATTACAATAATGGTATTTAAATTTAATTATTTCTCTAACAGTGATTAAAGGAAATGTTCATAGCTTTGGAAGGGAGCTGACCTCTGTAATCAATAATGTTTGTACTTTCTTGCAAAGTGTGTTGCTTATGTAAAAGAATAAGAAATCATGTCTGAATCTCAGGGAAAAGGGTGGCAGGATATGGAAGGGCACAAGAATGCTGAAAGAAAGAATCCTGACCAGCCACTTCTCGTGGAAATTACTGAGGTGGAAGACAGAAACAGGGAAAAATTGAGGAGAACGTTTTAGATATTATATCTGCTAACTTGTCTTGCCCAACCAAGAAGAGTGTGACTAGCCTATGTCTCCTCTCTTCCCTAGGGCCAGGCCTGCAATTTTTTGTGACCTTTGCCTCCTAGTCTCTTCCGTGATGGTTTTTATATCACTTGCCAGAATTTTTTCTGGCTGGAGGTTCAAACAAGTTTTCTCATGAAAAAAAAAATAAACTTCTGTGAATGTTGTCTTGTTTGTAGACCTTTGAATCCATCTAAGATTTTCAAGTGCCCCATGGGGAGCTGGACTGTCCCTGTCTAGAGTAGAGCTCAGGGGAAGGCAAGTGCATGTCCTATTATCTCTTTTTAAGTTTTGCAATGCTGTGAGGATGGCAATGGCATCTTCAGCACTTAAGAAAGCAGCTCTGTTTCAGTGTCCGAGTGTTTTATCTGTCTGAAATTTTTTGTCCTTGAACAACTTTTGGTATATTGGGTCTCTTGCTTGGTGACATGAGAAGCACTGTTGACTTCTCTCAATGTTGTTGCTAAAAATTGTGAGCTGCTGTTTGAACCTCAGCCTCCTTGCATTTTGTTTTGTGCAATACAGTAAAATCTTGTTTGTGAGAACTTTCAAAGTATTTCTGTAGCTTTCGAGTAAAGAACAATTAAACCAGGAAAATGCCATGCTAATTGTAGCTCATTTGTCATTACTGGTGTCCTCCAATACTTGCCTCTCATGAAGGGTTAGATGAACCATTTAATATTACACAGAGAATAATACAGTGTGAGAGAAAGTGCATGTTCCTTGAACAGGACTTGTGGATGCAACTCCCACGTTTGAAATCTGAAGATGCAAATAGGCCCATGGCACTTGAAGAAGTGTTAAAAACTAGGCTTTAAAGAGGCAAAATTGCCTCCCTGAAGGCTCTAGTATATAACCACTACTGTAATAATAATAATAATAAAAAAATCTTAGGGGGTCTTAGCATGATTTCTAGTTCTTCTTAATTTGGAGGAAATAATTGCATTATATGAGCCTATCCTGATCACAGAATTTTTTAATCTCAGTCCAAGGTAAACATGTCTTCAACACCACAGAGACATGAGTTGCTCTATTAAATACAGAAAGCCTTGATCCATATTCAAGTTCTTTTCTTGAGTCTCCTTGCTGTGATGAAAGTGTCATCTCATCTTGTGTTAATTTTGTCTCAATATGTATATATTATGAATATTATTATGCTATAGCTTTTGGGGAAGGTTTTCTCATATATTTTTGAGAATTTTAAACTGTTAAAGTAATACCTAAAACTTCCACCTCACTTCAAAAAACATGTTTGTTTGTGGGAAGAAGGTGGTGTTATGCAAACTTTGCCCTGTCTATGAGAGCCATTGAAAGTCAAATACAGAAGCAAATTTTTAGTAGTTCCTTAAGAAGCAAACTTTGTCCCCACCCTTCATGGGAAGGGAAGCAGGAGCTGTGAAACCCCTGTGCTTGCTTCTCTTGGCATTACTGACCTCCAGCTGTATGGTATTGTCTGCCACTCATGGTATGGCTGAGGAGCTAGGGTAAGTACCAGGACAGGCAACTACCTGCTTCTAGGGATTATTCTGCTTCTTGGTAGTGGGGACAACCAGCTGGCAGGAGCTAACCTGGGTTCTGGGACTGCAGGAGAGGATGCAGGACCTTGCAGTGGTGGGGACAGCTCTGGAGAGAGCCCAAGAACCCCTCCAAGACTGGCAGGCAGCACTCGCCTCTCACGTGAGAGTGTGTGAGAGCAGCAGCTGCACAGTAGGGCTCAATTGTGTAGTCATTAACAATCGATTTTAATGCTTGTATCCTAACTGCCATTGAAGTTGCAGTGTATTTTTTTGGCAGGAACTGGTTGGTTAAAAAGATATTTTCAATGCCTTCTGGATTTAGACCACATTACAATTGAAATATTTTACTTCTATAGCCATAGCTTTGCACCATAGCTAACGGGGCTTAAGTTAGACCATTCACTTAATAAACTGCTTTCTGAGGAGACAAGAAGATTTCATTTCACTGTTCTATAAAATTAAATTTGTTGTAATACACAAAAGAGTACATGCTTTTTACTGCTTATTGATACAGAGCTTCTGTGGAGTTCAGCGAAAGTTTTGCTGATGAATTCAGAGCATGCCTCTATTCAAATAATATTCACATGACAGCACACTTTTTCATTGTGCAGATTACTGCTTTCACTGATCCATTTTATATTTAATTATTAAATAATTTTTAGAACCATAATGGCTTTAATGATTGTGTATGTACAGATGTTAAGTCCATGTACATGAACATATAGACAGCTATATTCATTCACAACTAAACTCTCCACCATAAAAACTTGATTTTAAATATAGGCAATTTTTTCCCAAGGGAAAGGAAAATAAAACCCACTGATCTAAAAAAAATGCACTGAAAACACCCCTTTGTCCCCAAAACCTATAATTACAATTTGGTATCTAAAGAATTTAACAATACTTGGTCTTTTTGCCTCCACAGACATGGAAAAATCACTCAAATTTGGATGTCCAAAATGTAAATGAGTATTCAAAGCCTGAAAGTGATTTAAAAGCATGGTCTACAATAAGATCAATGGAGACTGGCATTCTTTAGTCACTTTTGTGGTTCTTGCAAGAATATCCTGAATGTATACTTTCACATCTGAATCAATATGCTCCCTGCAATGCTGAGCAGATCAATTGGCTTTAGGAGAGCTATACATAAAGGTATTCTGTCACTACTGTGGCAACTGATAGGACTGAGCACTAATTTAGATGCCTAATTTTAAATCAAGATTGATTTTAAAACTCCATAGTTATTTATCCCAAATAATATGATAAAACTGCTGCTAGTTATCACATCTTATCTGTGTTGTTCTAAAAGTTTGACATGTGGGCTGAGCCAATTGTCATTGTGGAGAAGCAAGATCTAACACAGAGCAATTCACCTGCCTATTTTAGACATAATCAGGGCACAACTCTGTAATTTATTTTAAAATCCAAAACTTGCATTCTGGAACTGACATGAATTTGTATGAAAGAAACATAGCAAAAAATTTTAAAATTTTAAAAATGGTATCAATATCATATTGGAAACCATTATTTTCTCTTCATGCTGACCTGGTACATGTTCCCCAAGGTCAGGAATGCCCAACACCTCTTCTGAGTGGGAGGTGGCAAATGTGACCAGGAGCTGTGAGGAATAACTCCTGCTTACAAGAGACGCACTTCCCTATTCTCTCCAGAGTAACTGGCCATGTTGGGTGAATGCAGGTATGAGGGTGTACACAACTGTAAATGTAATGCATTTAGGAAAACAAAGGTGCAAATTAGAAGTTTCTAAACTAGGTTGATAAAAGGCAAATTTTCCCTTGAGCTGTGTGTTGTCCTGGTGTGTTGTGTGTTGTGTCCTCTGAGCTTCTTCATGTTGATAGAGCTGTATTGCCAGTGCACAAGACTGTGAGCTTTCCCAAGCAGTTGTTTTCCCCACACCAAAAGCTACAGGAACACTGTGAGGATCCTTTGGCAAAAAGGCCTAGGAGGGTTATGCTGTGAAGATACCTTGAGGCAGTGAGGAGCAAGTGAGCAGGGGACCAGGATTTGTTTCACAGTCATTCTTTTACCTTGGGAGGATTCTTGGAACTGTACCGGTATGTTGCCCATCTAGATGATAGGTAAGCAAGGCTGGTCAATACTGTGGTTACGTCTGCTTGAAACTGGCCTTGTTCCAATGGGACAGATTCTGCTGAGCTGTGAAAGCACAGGGCTGCAGGCTGTTGTCAGCACACGGCTGGGAACTGAATAAACTCTTTTCTGCGAGCGATAATTATACCATGGTTCAGTAAAGGAGCGCTTGCAAACCCCAGCAGAGCGAAGCACAAAATAACCTCACTGATCAAGCAGCCATACCCATTGGGATCTATTAACTTTTCATCTTGGCAGAGACTGTATAGGTGTGTTCGAAACCTGTTGGTTTGATGTTTATTTCAGGAAAAATTAAGTTAGGGTAGGCAAAGCTCCTCTCAAGTCTCAGGCTAGACATCTTGTAGGAAGTACTTATTGTTTTCTCAGTTTCACATGATGTTTCAAAGCCTCTCTTCTACAGAGGGTGTTCAATCCGGCTGACTGCCTTTGCATAAGTGGGGTCCCCCTCTTCAACTTCCTGCAATGGCTGGATGTGCTACAAAGGCTTTAGAGGATGAAGTGATACATTGCAGTGCAAAATAATTTCCCCCTTTTTTTGGTGTTTAATGAATTGTGACTTTGAAATGAAGAGTAATTCTGATCAATTAAAGTAAGTCCAACCAAACTCAGAAAAAACTTTACTTAGAGATTTATTAAGTCTAAATGGCTACACAAGCTGTGTTAGAGGCACTTCATCTGCCAGAAGGATCCAATCCCTCAGTTATTGCAAGGGAATACACCCTCGCTGTCCTGAGATGAAGTTCTTCACCATATATCTTGGATCAATTTTAATCGAGTGTGTGGTATTGATTTTTTCATACTCCTCTGAAGTTCCTTGTTAAGTCAGAGTCTTAAGCAATAGCTGAAAGTTTGGGGTGGGGAAGGAGAGAACAAAACATGGGAGGAGACTTGTCAGACCTTTCAGCCTATTCTGGAAAAGGAAGTGCTGGAGGTTTTGCAAGGTAATCAGTCCCTGAAAAAACAAAAAGTTCAGTGTGTTTTACAACCAGTTTCAGAGACATTTTAAGGGATGCAATGAGCCAAAAAAAATTCCATTGCAAACCAATTCAGCAACAGATTTTACTACATATGCTCTCAGTTGTACTGATTTGGAAGTGGACAAATAAACAAGAAAATTTGGGTTTTTTCTGATTATTATATGAACTGATCATGACAGTCGTTTAAGTGGAAATTCACAATCTGTACCACATAGTTTGTGAATTGGAAATGTGGAAATACCTTTCAGATCCCTTTTCTCTTTTTCTCTTCATAACTTCCATTCTGTTGACAACATAACTTCTATTTCTCTTCATAAATTCCATAAATGTAATCAATATGTCTGAGAACTATTCTTCTATCATTTCTTCTGTTTTTTGCAGAAATACAGTTGCTTTAGTTGCATCATAAAAAGTATGGAAATATAAATACAAGCTGTCACTGGACTATATTGACAGTATTCAATATGAGATAGGTTTCACACTGGGGGAAAAAAGGAGGGAATGCAGAAATAAGATGAGAATAGTTTGAAAACCAGGCAGTTCACCAACTCACAGAAACGTGGATGAGATGGCAGACTTAAAAGACGAGAACAAGGAATGATGTGAAGAATGAAATAAAAAACAAAGATGTTAATAAAATTAAAAAACTTCTGTAGTCCAGATGTTTACTTACAGAAAATTTAACCTGTGAATCAAGCAAATGTTGCCTCCCTGTTCTAAGGTGAATCTTGTAATAAGAAAGTCAATGTTATTTTTCAACTCAATGTTCCTAAATCTTCAGTCTCTGGGCTTGACATCTTTTTTAAAAAAGGGCTAAAATTAGAAAAGTGAAGTATAATGACTTTGAGCAATAATGGCATGGCTCAGACTACTTTTTCTTAGAGTCCACTGTTAACTCAAACTCAAGATGGCCTCTGTTCAGTTTTAATTTCTAATCTTTCTTGCAGAGCTTCTGTAAAGACAGCTCAAATTTTTGTTGTATAAATTATGGTGCCATGGAAACTTTAATTAAAGGGATTCCGATGCTCAGCTACTATATCTCAGTATTTAATGAAATGAGTTATAATAAGTCATGATCTCAGACAATGTGACCAGCATACAAAATAAGGATGGTCATTTACCTTACTCATATGAGATAACTCCAGAACCATATAATTGACAGCATCAGTAGCTCATCAACATTAATATGTTTAATGATGACAAAACAAAACCTTTCTACTGCAGTGTGGGAAATTTTCAAGTTCTGCATCCAGAAATGTTGCAGGATCTTTGGGGTAACATAATTCCTGCTGCTGGTATCTGGCTGCTTAAGACCCCACTCAAGTAGTAATGTCTTGAGATGGGTGAAGCTGGTACACAGTGAGAGTTTCCTGTTCTCTTTAGGGAACTGCAGGCAACTGAGATTGGCTCTGCCACATGCCTGTCTTATGTCTCTGGGGTGCTTTCTGCTCCCCCTCAGAGTGGATGATCTGGTTGCTGCTCAGGGCACCCGTGAGCTGTTCAACTGCTGGAAAGAAAGTTACTCTTTCTGAAAATAAGTCCTGAGAAAAGATAGAACCAAAATACTCTCTTTCTCCTCTCTGGAGTAAATAATTCTGAGAGAGCCTGTGCTCCCACAGGTGAAGGGAGTGTATATGTTACCTTAGTGCCTGCAGATGTTTGATCGGATCTGCAGCTTCTCTTGCTTTATAGTGAAGTCTTTGAAAAAAGATGTCCAACCAATTATAAATACCAACAAGGATGTAGTTTATCTTTATAGTTACTAACATGATAGCAAGTTCAAATACTGCTACTTTTTAACCAAACTGAATTAATCAAATTTATCTTTTTCTTTGATGCACATGAATCCTCTTCATTCTGCAAAATGCTCAAAGGGTTAAATTAAAGATGAAATAGAACACAGAAACATGCAGGAGAACCTCCCTCTCCTTCAAATCATATTTAAATGATAAAAAGCCTTTCTACAGATCTGTAGATTTCCTGTTATATTTAATAATGTAACTTCATACGTAATGATAAAACTTTATTATTGTAAATTCAATTTTTGGAATTACCATAATTACTTCTGTCAGAAAATAATTGAAAAAAAATATTTTCTGTTTTTTGGAATATTGTTCAAGCTATTTTTTATGCACAAACATTTTTTCTGTCAGTTTTTTCCAAAGGACTTTATGTTTAAAGATCTTCTTTCAAGTTAATTCCATTGGTTCATTATTTTTCTCCACATTGCTATTTCTGAATTCATACCATTTCAATTAGATTTCATTTTAAGCTATGTTGCATTTGTATGCTAGTGAACTGTGCCAGAAACTGCCAAAAAACCAGTGCGTCAATGAGGACAATCATGATGTCATATCTGTAAAATATCAACAAATTTATGAAATGAAATTTAGTAAGATAGCTTCAAAGATATACATATTTAGCAGCTACTGAAAATCTGGGTCCACCATTGTTGTTTTGGTCCTTTTTGTCAAACAGTACAAGGAAGAACATCAAGGAAATTAAAAATATCACATAAATATTGTTATTCAAGATTTTTGAGCATCACTTAATCTGCCTGCAGATGTGCAGAGTTTGTGCAAGTGAGGAATATTCATAACTGAAAGTTATGGAACATTAAAGTAAAATGAGTTCAGAGAACTCTGATTTAAAACTTCCTATTTTACCACTACTAACTTTCAATTAGAATAAAAAATGTAAATGAAATATTTGAATGCTCTAAATATCTCTCTGTCTTTGTTCTGTGCTCAGGGACAGAGCTCTCATTTGGAGGATGGTGAGGGAAAGGAGTAGCAGATGTCTTCAAGTTAAGCACTGCCTGATCAGCTGTAAGACAACTACAGCCATTTATGTATGCAAATTCAGAATTCCCTCATCTGAAAATGAAAATCACTCTTTGAAGGGAAAGTAGGACTGCCAGAGACAGATTTTTTTCTCATAAACAGCAGCTTATCCACTCCGTTTTTTCCTAGAAGAGAGGGAACCACACTTAAGTAGGAGTCCTTGTGTTTGTATGTTTACCATACCTCTTAGATACATCAGAAACTGTAACCTGTTGATATACTTGTTTTGGGAATGTAAAAATGCACATAAAATTTTGAATCTAAACTAGGCCATAAGTGGACAACATTAGTTTTTTTGGTCTCAACCTTATTGAATACTGTTGTTTCAACATTGAAAGATGCAGGTCTACAAATGTGCTGTAAAATTGTCTACCTATGTTAATCATTATCCACGTACTCCTACTGTGCAAAGCTGCATGAGGTTGGCTGGATTGTAGAGGTCAGCCCCGGTAATTGAATAACTAGTGTTCCAGTTGGAGCCTGAGGTGGGAGGCAAGTGTTGTGGTGTCTGCCTGACTTCTTCCTACATCTGTCTCACTTTCATGAGCAAAACAATTTGCACACAGTTATTTTTTTCTGTTAGAAAAGTTGAACAGTTGGTGCCAGCCTACATAATGGCTGGCTATTATAGTGCCTCCGTTTTTTATTAACAAAAGCACTCTGAATATTCGTAAAAAGTTGACATTGTTTCGTTAGATATTGCAGGTCTATGAGTAAGCCTACTGAAAAGAATATCGTGTTCTCTGCTGGATATCTCTATGAATGTTTCTAAAACGTGACTTCCCACAAGCACGGAGGACCATATAGCAAGGCAATTAATAGGCACGGATTGTGTATTCCCTGTCTTTCTGTTCTCTTGCTAGTTCAGAGTTGTATTTATTATTACATCTTTCAAAAATGTGTAAGGCCCCAATCAAGCACTCCAAAAGACAGAAATGGGTGTCTGTTAAATTTCTCATCCCTTTTGAGTTCCTTAGTTTTAGCAAAGAGGTCTTTACATAATGGATTTTTACCAGCATTACAGAAATAAGTTTCAGAATTTATTCCAAAATCAGAATTTCACTATAGGAGCCCCAAAAATTCCAGATTATTCAAAAAGCAGGAAATCTGTCACATTGTATTACCACCACATAGTGGTTATAACTATTGACTGATTATGCCTCCTGAGCAACCTGCGACGTGGGACAGAGCCTGAAATTCTCTCCCAAGTCTGCAAAATGTATAATGTGAAGGGTTTCTGATGTACCACGGGATTTTAGGTGTGACATGGCTGCTGAGAAGTGCAGCTGTATGGATCAAGGAGGTGGCAGGTACTGGGCTGCCAAGATGGCCAAAAGTAGGTGTAAGTGGTATGATGGGTTGGAACCCCATTTCATTCCTTTCATGTGCTCCACTACTGCTTTGTGCTGCTATAAGGTAATACATAAATAATAATAAGCTCTGATGGGTAGATTTGACCTGCTGATATTTTGAAGTAGTATAAACGGGTAGAGAACTTAGGATGAGTTAAGACGTGCAAAAAATCATCTTGTATTGGGCTCCCGGGAGAAGTATGAGAAAGGAAGATCCATAAATCCCTGCTGTTGTGAGCACTCATCAGTCTGGATATCTGATGCATATAAGCAAATATCCTGATTTTCTCATGAAATTCAGTTATGCTTTCAAGAATAATAACTACTTCCTGAATTTTAACCTCTTACCCCAGAAGAACCTTCTGGCTATACAGGCACTGCTGAGAGGCTCAAGTACACCCTAACTCTGTTACATCCAATAATGAAAAAGAGAGTGTCCATATTAAAAGGAAATAAAAATGATGCAGTGAAGATGGATCATCAGTTTGTTTTTTTGATTCTATACTTTGCAGTAAAACTCCAGCAGCTGAGGTTTGTGATTTCCAAGTCGCGATGTTAATTTTTATCCACTTCTTTTCACTTCCTTGTGGACTAGCATCTGCCTGTGAATTTCAGCCTACAGATCCATAGAATATGTTGCAAGAGCTGCAAATCAATAGAAATCAGCTGCTTAGCTGTAGGGTAGCTACAGCACCCTATCCAGAACAACACAATCTCGGCACATCAGTGGGGGTTCAAGCAGACATGCAGAGGGAGTATAGTGATGGTGAACATTTGTTAGCTGTTCCTGTTTCTCCTTGACCAGGGTTCAAGGAACCTAGAAAACATAACTGCGGTAATAATGACCCAGCAGGAATAATTTGCAAGAACTAGACCTAGAACATTTTTTTACATGGACATAAGCTAAATGGACAAGCCTCTTATTAAGGAAATTATTTTTTCTCATGCCTCCCTGCGTATTGTCTTGCTGCTATGAAGGGCAGGCTTACTCCTAAATTCTTGGTATGACACTGGGACTAAGATTAGGCTTTTAAAATACATACATACAAATGTATGTATGTATGTATATACAAACATACACACGCATATCAGAACTATAATATAATCTCAGCTATATCTGAACTAGCTGTGTAGGAACTCTTAGGTATTTTGGTTGTAAAACTTGTGAATGTTTATTACCCATCAATGCACTAAGCATTTTTGCATAGTAATGGCAACATAAGTGAAATATTAGGAGCAGTTGAAGGACTTGCTGGGACCAAAAGTTGTGGTGTCGGATTTTGGGCTTATCTGGGACTTGAAGCTGACTACTACTGCAGGGACTGGGAGCAGAGCCATGTCTTCCTGGGGTGGATTCATAAGCTGTACTTTTTACTACAGCAGGCTGCAAAACACATGAATTTGAACACAACAGGCAGCTGTACTCCGCACAGAGGTTAGGGGTCAAGGTGAGGCTGTAACTTAGTTGTGGAGTTTATCATGTGGTGGTGCTGCTTGTACAAACAAAGCTTCCAAATTTGAATTTTAGGGTAAAATAGGAAAAAAAAGAATAACATTTCCCTAGTAAGTGAAGCCAACTTAGAGACTCTTGAAACATTTTTGGGAAACAATTGACAGAAACGTAGTTTGTGAGTATGCTCCACCATTTCATAACAGACTCGTTCTGAGCTACTAGAAATATCTACACTTTTTATTCATTAGGCCGAGTCTGAGTACTTTGTTACACAGCTCTCATACGGGTACAAGAATGAAAGGGAATAAAAAGCCTGAAACACATTTTGTGTGTATGTGTTGAAGACACTGGCTTTGAAAAATATAAAAGTGTAACTTGTCATCAGGTGTAAGTGGGTTTGGCTGCCTGTGGCTCCACTGTAGCTGCACTAAGTGACACAACCTAAAGACCCACATATAATTTTTTTTTTTTCTCTCATAGTTTTGAAAGCAAAACCACTGATCAACTCTTTCTTTTAAAACAAAGAATGCATGTAAAAATATGTCCTCTATATTCATCAGACATACTGTTGAATTTGATAGACCTATCGTTGGTACGCTACATATATTGTTGCTTTAATGCATTCCCTCTCTACTTTGATAAAAGTCTTAAGATGTTGCCACTAGTACTTTGATGTTTCCTTCTGATGTTACAGTACCTCTTTTTTTCTTCTCTTCCAAAAAATCTGTTTTGCATAAGCATGAGCAGACAAGACATGTCTAGTTAAGGATAGAAACATCAAGTTCTATCAATAAAAGGACAAAATGAGAAGCTATATCCAGAGTTTTATATACTCTTTTGAAGTCCTTATAGATGAAAATATTGTAAATATTTTAGAGAAAATATAATAATGTTTCATTAGTTAAAAAAGAAAAAATAATTTCGGCTACCATGAATTTTCTTGTGACCCAACAATTAATTTTCCAATAAACTGGAAGAATAAATCTTACAATGGCAAGAAAATATTTGCATGTCTGTTCTTGTCTATAAACCACCAATTTCTTTATAGATTTATAGGGATTTATAGATTGTCATGCAAGAGAAAAGACTGAATTTTTATATTTAGCCTCAAAGCCTTATGTTGTATTTTGAAAAATAAAGTTGCTTAATCTTTTTTTTTTGTTTTACTGCAAATAATTAACGTGGTGGTGTTATTATTGGTGGTGGTGGTAGTGGTGGTAGTATTGGTAATAGTAGTAGAAGAAGAAAAAGAGATGTTTCAACTCAAGATCCCAGTGAAGAGGTGATGACATTGTCCCAAGGGGACTGGAATCATCCTTGCCCTCAGAATTTTCCAAGATGAAAAAGATATAATAACAGTGATAAATATATACTGTTATTGAAACTTATCAAGGAAAATAGATTCAAAATTTTGCTCAAGGCCGTATAGGGAAAATGTAGCAAGGGCAGGGAATACACAGCACTCCTGAGTGCCAATACACTGTAATTTAAATTACTGGCAAGTGTTGTGGAAAGAGTGATTTTCCTGTGAATGGCATGACTGTTTTGCTGCATTCAAGAAGAACCTGGTGTAGTGGAGCCACATCATGGTCTGGTGATTAAAAAATGTTAACTTAAGCCAAGAAATGCCAGTTCGTTGTGTTCTTCCAAGACGTGCATATTCTTTGGCTATTAAAAGTTTTATGATCAATTCTCAGCAGTGTAAAGAGGCATAGAATATTACTTCTTTTTCACACAGCTGAAACATGGCACATTTCTTAAAGGCTTTTTTCATAGTTCACTAATGCAGGATGCACTTGACAATTACTGATTAAAGCTCCAGTCCTACAAGAAATTGTCCATGTGACTATTTCCCTGAAATCGGTGAAAGCTCTTCACAGGATACAATGGAAAACTCTAGGTAGTTGCAGCATCAGGGCCTAGAAAGGAATTAGCAAGGATAAGGGCATCTTGCACCTATAAGAAATGATAAAACAGAAACCAACGCTTTCACCATCCCACCTCTAATGAGATGGATGGAAGCAGAGGTAAGCTGCTACTTAATGGGGAATTTGGGAATTGGAAATAAGTAGGTAAAAAACCCCTCCTATTTATCTGTGGAATCAAAAACTATGCAATTATAAAAAGTTCCAGAGGAACAAAAAACCTGAAGGAATTATTGAGAATTAATATTTATAAAATACATTTATTTCTTTCCCTTCTTCAAATCACTTACTGCTTTTGTGTCCACCTTCTGTGTTCACTGTGTTGCTAAATGTATTGAGTTCAGACTTAGGAGGATGGAGACATGCCCCGTGGCCTTCAACATCTGTTGATGACTAGTAGAGAACCCCTAAACCCCACCATTTTTCATCTGAAATACTCTATATACTCTATTTTAATACTGATTGATTTTATTGTTCAGCCATAAAACAGAATCTGTAATTTGTGTCATTGATCAGGCTGTAAACAATCTCTATATGTGAAGGATTATATGTAGACTTCCCTTTCCTGCGGCTGTGCAGGCCACTTCTTGCTGCAATTCTCTTCCTACCAGCCTTTTTCTTTTGCTTACCCTCAACATTATTTTCTTCAGAGACTGTCCAGATCTGAAGCCTACAGTAAAATGACTTAGAATTTTACTATACAGCAGCCACGGGCACCATTAATCATTTTAACGTGTCTTGCTTCTGTACAGATTTTTTTCTCTATCTGTCACACCAAGGGAATCCCAGAGTGTTTTATGTCAGACCTCCCAAATGGTGGACTTTAAAAGTAGGTTTAGGAATTTAATATCCGTGTTCACCTCTCTTCTAACACACTTCTCTTTACTGAAGTCTAAATCCTAGGACTACTGGACACCACCTACACTGAAATTGAGATCTGTATACAGAAATCAAGATTAAAAGTGTTAACTGTGAAATTTTCTGTGACTCTTGATGAGTCCTCAGCCAAAAAAAAAATTCCCATGTCCCTTACTGGTCCATATTTGAAGTATAGTTAGTAAACAAACTAGTTGCTGCCCAGGACTTCTCTTCCATGAGACACTATTCCCTTCCCATCCACAGCAGTTTTTACACAGTGGACACCTTTCACACTTTGACGTAAAAACTGTTTCAAATAAGTTTCTGTGTGCATCCACTTAACAGTGAAACCACACTGCTGGTACTGTCTTCTTGTTTGTGAGGAAGAGAGGCTGAAATTTGCTTTAATGAAGCAATAAAAGCTTTAAATTATTTGTCTGCCTATCTTCTGTCTGTCCAAAATTTACCACCTTGAAGAAAACCTTAGCAATGAAACAACCACATATTGTTTGGATCCATAAGATGATCAAAACCCCTGCTGGGAGTATGACTGTTTCTTGTTTTGCTGGTAGTCTTTTGTATGATTCCCAGCTCATGCTGGCAAAGAACTTTCTGGCTGATGTACTCCTGCGGTGCCTTGAGCTTCATGTCTAACATCAGGACCCTTTGTTCTGTACAAACACACAGAAGTCTTCTCTTTTCCAGTTTTCCTTTTATTCTGTTTAAGGCTGTTTAGTTTTCATTATGATGACAGACTAATCTTTCTTTTCCTTTACAGTTGCTGTGGTTTAACCCCAGCAGGCAACTAAATACCACGCAGCTGCTTGCTCACTTCCCCTTCCCCTGCCGCCCAATGATGGGAAGGGAAGGAAAATCAGGGAAGGAAAGAAAATACAACTCATGGGATGAGATAAAGAAAGTTTAATAATTGAAAGAAATAAAAGATAATAACCACAACAAGAACAACAAGAACAACAATACTACTTCTGATAATTGTAGTAGAAAGGAGAGGGAGAGAGGGAGATAAAACCCAAGATGATTGTGATAAAACCCAAGTGATGCACAATAGAGTTTCTCACCACCTGCTGAATGATGCTAAGCCTGTCTCTGAGCCACAAGTGGCTCTCCTCTGCAGGTAAATCTCCTGTTTATACACTGAGCATGGTGTGGAATATTCTTTTGGCTATTTCATGTCAGCTGTCCTGGCCGTGCTCCCATCCCAGCTTCTTGTGCAACTCCTCACTAGCAGAGCACAAGACACTGAAAAGCCCCTGACTTAGAGTAGCTACTAAGCAACATCTAAAACATCTGTGTATTATCAACATTATTCTCATACTTAATCCAAAACATAGCACTGTATCAGCTATTGAGAAGAAAATTATCTCAGCTGTAGCCAGGACATTAGTTTTATTCCACTTACTTTCTTTTCAAGGGCTTTATTTTTGCTTTAAAGTATTATGGTTAGGTGTAGAGGGAGACCCAAAATACCTTCTAAAAAGTGATCTGATTTTTTTTTCCTATTGCTTTGTATTCTGATAGCTTTTTTTGATAAAAAGTCTATTTTTTTTCTACTTACTTTATCAGCTAAATCTAGATGGTTGGTCTAAATTTTCCATTTTTAATTAGTCATATAGTTTTCCTCTTTCGTAATTGTATTAAACCCAGTTCTTGTTTTGTGTCTACTCATCCTGAGGCAGCCTATCCTGCTCTTCCAGCTACTCTGAACATTGCCTCAAAGCTTTCCAGTAAATAGGAGGATAATGCCATCTGCAAATCTCAGGTGACTTGAGTATTCTTCATTGATACTGCTATGCTTAGTTTCTCATGCAAGGTTTACAGTGACCTTGCAGGAGAAAAGAGGATTCCTGACATAATTGAAAAGGACCTTTTCATTTACCTTGTTAAATGTAAATTTCCACTGAACTGCACTATAAATGTTTTTGAGGACAGAAAATCTACAATAATGTAAAATGTATTTTTGGAAGTGAATATGAAACTTTAGTAGTCTACAAGAAAATCTTGCTTCGAGAATTGAAAATGTAAGTTAAATTAGCTAGGCTGGAGACTCATGGATTAATGTGACAAGGTAAATTCTGCTGGAAATCCAGCCGTGATGAGGGACAGCAGCAATTTTGCACTTCAAGTAGTGGGATTTTGTAATCTTTAGAGAAGGATACTCCCACCTAATAAGGAGATCATCCTGACTTTAACTGTGGGCTGTGCAGTCATGCATGTGTCGTCAAAGAAGGAGTAAAAAGGAAAAAAATCTCAGAGACCAGCACAGCAATAGTTTGAGGCTATGTTTACCTATGCTGTACTTTGTGTCAGTTTTCTATAAGAAAGCCTTCCTCACTCTGACAAGCACTTATCCATCTCTTCATTCAGTGGGATGCTCCTGAGGGCCACTAATGTAAGGATAAAATCGGGACTTGAGTGAGAAAAATAAGAGTATTACCAAAATTTAACTGTCTTACATATATGCTCTGCATCCAGCTAAGAAAAATGTGATGAACCTGAGTAAATCTCTGCGAATTGTGCTGTTAAACTACTTTGAGACAGTGCTGAATAAAATGTGATTGTGAACTGGGTTGAGAATAACCCTAGTGTTAGATGTTGAAGATAATTATCTCAGTTCAGATTACAATAATAACAAAAGACTACAATAGGAAGGGTTCTATGTCACAAAGCATTTAGGCTTTGTGGGCTTCTGAATGACAACAGTGATGACAGAATGACAAAAATGATTGAAGGAAACAGCGAACATGGCCATAGTGTTATGGTGTTGATTTGTTCCAGCATATATTCTTCAGTTAATAATGCATTTAAGATACAGACAGGAATTTTCTTTCCTTAATAGTTCTGTATAATTTCTTCTTCTTTAACTGAACTTCCAGACAGAATTAAGGAAATGCCCTTATGAACCATTCCTCCTTTCTTTCCCTGCAACTGACTGGATATACATAGACATACATTATTCATGGCCAGATTTGTACCAGTTATTCCTTGTTTGCTGTTCTGTGTTTGGGTACCCAGGCTCTGGGGTGATGCTGTTGTGTAGAGGTGATAAAACTGATAGAAGTCCAGGCACTGCAGGTAGGTAATGATGCTGGCAAATCAGTGTGTCTGTACTTTTAGCTTTCTGATGAATATCAGGGTAATCGATTCATACTTTATTTTGCATGTGTGATGGAATCACAGTTTTATCTGTCAGCTTCTTAGCCAGACCAAAGAGAGTAGCATCTGCCTTCTCTCTGTAACATGGCCTACTGATTATGCTGCAAAATGTTAATTAAATCACTTGATAATTAAATAAATTTTTTAATACTAATAAATTCACTTACTGAATCTTAGCATTAACATTCACAGCACACTGCTTTGTTGCAGTGCAAACAGTGTGACATTTTCCTGCTGAAAGTTCTGTGGCAAAATACTAAGAACTCTTTAAAATAACTATCATTATTAAATATTCTTATTTTCAAGTAAAAATATTTCACACAGATACATAGATATCACAATAATTTTTCTAGGCAACTCTAACAACTTCTTTTTAAGTTGTACATTCCTGTCCACATTAGAATAGTTTAATTTGAAAGACTTGTTCTGTACAATACAGCTTATAAATAATGCTCTTAATAATGGCTTACCAGTAGTAAGCTTTAATTCCATATTCACACAGAACTCTCATTTAAACTAAGTGGGAGTTCCTCTTGATTAATCCCAGCAAAATCAATCATCTTTTGTTAATTAACGATTTTATTTAGTGGCTATTAGTTGGAAACTGTTAAGTGGTTTGAGCTTAGCCCAATATCACTCATCCAGCTCCAATTCTATAGTGTCTACTACATGCACAAAGGTTTACTGTACCTAAATGGAAGTGAAAATGCTGTAGAGTACAACTCAAACACTGAAGTATGTGTGAAGTATGTGTTTCTGCTAGGCTGACTTTTGGTTCTATTTATGGTGTTTTTACAGCAGTTCTTGTTCTAAGATTTTTTTTAAAGGCTGATTTCAGAATGTAAAGGCACTGATTTTTTGGTCTGTTTCATATTAGAAATAGTATTAACTTTTTTTTTTTTTTTTTTTTAAATAATTGAGTTAGTGCTGAATGGAACATATTGTGAACTAAGATTAGTTTAAATACACATCAAAAGGCAAGTCTGCTTTCTCAGTTCAGTACTGAAAGTACCAATTATGCTATTTTTGTGAGATTTCCTGTCAACTGCAGAGTACAGCAAAACTTAAGTGTTTGGAGCTTTGCACGCTGTTAAGTGTTCCGTGAATAAATTTTGCTTCCCTTGTCTTCAGCATATGCTCATCAGTGATAGTCTGAAATGCATGTTTTCTGACTCAAACATACAAAGTTATAGTTCAGAAAATATTCCTCAAAATAAATTACAATTTTTTAAGCAAACATTTATATTCATGATCATTTCTGGTAATATTAAGTGTTTTTTCACTTACAGGGAGTTTATTTAACTCTTATTTTTAAGAATAGTGACAAACACAAATTCTTTGAAGTTATTAAAATATTTCAAGGGCCACATGCTTAATGCATTGTAAATCCACTGCTACTACTCTCAGTCCATAAGCAGAAATGTATTGCCAAAAGACTACACAGATTTCTGGCTGATGATCAGGTAATGAAGGTAATGTTTGCTAACCCCAGGAACAGCATGACAGCTGCATCCTTGGGCATGAACACACTCAGACTCATTGTGACTTACAGCCATAAAACATATTTGGACACAAAATAGGCCAGGTAGATTTTTAAAAAATGCTTTTACCAGCTGATATGAAATATATATATATATTTTTTTGTTGTTTTACTTTTTTCTCCTATAGCTATCCTTGAAGTGCCATTCCTGTTTTCAACGGAAACATCGCTTACTGCTGTCAGCTAACCCAATCTACTCGCTTTGTCTGAAAGCACACTCTGTGGCCAGATCCTAAGCTGGCTCAAAATGCTGTTGCTGCCTTGACTTCACAAAAATCGTGTTGTGAAGCTGAACCTAAGATGCCTACTTTGAAAGCTTCCCCCCTTGCCCTCTTTATCATTCTGAGACTGAGGAAATAGAAATAGAAAGCACATTTCTCAGACTGAAGCTAGTTTTGTCTGTGCCTTTACAGAAGCTATAACCCTTCACAAGCTTAAAATACCATGTCCAACAGATTAGCCTCCCTGATGCGACTGTCTCACCAAACCACCTCATGGCACTGGCTTTATTTCCTCTGTTTTTGCAGTGCATGGGCTGGAGGGTGCATACTTCTTCACAGATTGTTTTCAAAATGAGGAAGGACTGAAACACGCAAAAAAGGGGTAATAATAAACAGTGCTGTCATCTGGTGGTGAAATTGTTACGACTTTTAACAAACTGACTATGCTTTTCAACCAATAGGTTTCTTTTACTTTTTTTTTTTTTGAGATTGTTGATGTAGTCCCCTTGGCAGACATTCATGAATCTTTCATATTAGAAACAGGCAAAACCAGTGCTTTTATCCAAAATCACTAAACTTTTTAAACTTTATTTTTGTGGAAGAATAGCACAACGGAGGTTGGTTTACTGTGTTCAGGCTTTGAATTTTTCTTCACCTTGTGCTGCCAAAACATGACAATGTTATTTCAGTGTGTGTTGTAAATGTTATTCTTTGTGTGCCAACAACAACGGAGTGGAACACTAACGGTCCAGAGGAATGAAGAAGTAAGGACAAAAACATGTACCCCTCCCTCAGATACATACTCAAATGTGAAAACACTATTTTCTACTCTTACAGTTTTACCATCAGTACTTTTCTGCCACATTATAATTGATGTCAATACCTTTACCTACCAGGAAAATGCACCTTTTAGATCTACCTTCAAGGACTGTTTTGCTGTATGTAACTGAACAAGAGGGATATTACTGCCATCATTTAATCTCAAATGATACATTGTCTGCTCACCTGGGGAGCCAGAGAAAGTGTACAGCAAACAATGACAAAGTTGTTACTTCATGATCCCTTTTCATACTTTTTAAGGCTGACTTCTTTCTGAGTTCTCTTAACCTTTAAAGTGAGACAAAATTGAAAAAATTATAGTAGCCACATGAAAAGAATTAAAAATCAAAAAACAAACCAAAATATTTTGAAATTATTCTTACATTTGTAAGAATAATTTCAAATGTACTACATTTATTACACATAAATGTAATACACATAAATGTATTACACATAAATGTAGTACACATACCAGCTGATTTTCTCCAATGTCAGACCTATATTACAAACTTTACAGATGGATAAAAAAATAGACTGTATGGATGTTCATAATACAGTCATCTCTTGTCTTCTCTGAGACATTTCATTGGAAGTTAAATTGTTAAAAATGCTGAAATTAAAAAATAAGCTTTTGTGTCTGCAAGAATTTTTCTTATTGCCTATTAGCCTGTGTTATATGAGTCATATATTTTGGAGTAGGTTTCTTTTAGATGTACGACACTTGCCAGAAAATCTGGAACTGCTGAATAAAAACCATCATTCTGGTTACGGATTTCCCATGCTGCTATAACTGTAATTTCTGTGGGTCTGTGCTAGTCATTGCAGCTGACAAATACAGAACTTTTAATGTTCCTATTTTGTTTCTCCTGCAAGGACTGAACAACCCACACTAATGTAAATTCACCAACACAAATGGAGTTGATTGTGCTTTCTACATTCAAAACTGATTTTCCTTGAATTTGTTTGTGATATGCTCTTCTACATTTAATGCAACTTATTAGCTGACCTAGTTTGAATAACTTCTGGAGGCAGGGACAAGTAGTTAAATAAAGGTATCAGGACTTAGCTCTTTAAACATAGCTAGCCATAAGAAAATTTCTTTACATTCTTGAAATGCAGTAGTCATATTCACTGTCCTGTAATAACACCAACAATACAGAGGAACTGGAGCAGTAAAGATTTATTATATTCACAGATTTCATGAATCAGTGAGAGGATGGACAGGGTCAATGTGCAGAGTCAAAGTAAGGATATTAGCTAGGGCTTCTTAATTTGATTGTGAACCATTGTTATTCTTGTGTGGCCCATTAACTGTAGTGGTTGGTTTTATTCACAGTTTAGATTTTCAGCTTAAATTCCAAGTTAAATCAAAGGGATGGTTTTGTAAAAATACTTCCTGTAGTTTGCTTTGCTTAACTTTATAAGCTGTTTTTATAGTGCAATGTTAAAAACTTGATTCTTTTCTGCCAGTGAAGACCACAAAGTCATCGAGACTCATTGTTATTTTAAAACATGACAAGCTGGCCTTAAGACCTTAGGGATCCTTTCTTCAGAAGTCAAGCTGGTGATGGATAAGGAGCCATCAGAGCTGTGTGTATCTTAACTGCAGGAGTTCAATTAAGAAGCCAAGAGTGTCTCAGGTACACCGGTGCAAATGGAAGTGCTTGCTTTGATAATGTCTCTGTAGTTGCTCAGTGCAGGTAGTTGGCTTCCCCCACCTCATTTCTGATTGCACAGGGAGGTTAGCACAGAGGAATACCTGAAGGGACTGAGCTCCATCAATGTTCAGTGAGTGCTAGAGAATACCACAATGGGGAAATGCTTTCAAAATCCCAGTGGCTGCATGGGGATTTGTCAGGAAATGGTTAGCTGTAAGATCTAGCTTCTATTAGCCATGGCCCTGAGAGCTCTGCTGCCTTACTCCTCCTGAGAGAAGCACTGTTCTGCTGCCTGTGCTGTGCAAATAAATTTTTCTTACCCGGCACTGATTTCTGCAAAGTCTGTTCTGCAGTTGTTTTGCTCCCACATGCCTCTTGATTTTCACAGTATTTGAAAGTGTGATGGAGAATTTCCTCCCACCCTACCCCATATTTATCAGCTCTTTTTAGATGTTGAGATACCAAAATACATGAGCAGTAGTCCTTGTTGAAGGCATACATGGTCTTTGTCAATGAACTTTTAAATGTTTATTCTTCAATCCCTTCACCCTTGAAAGAATATTTACAAGTTCCTGATGAATATAATGTCAAAGGTTAAATAGGATGAAAAATTGTGCATTAGAGTCACATGAGAATTTTTCCTTAACTTGAAAGCTACTGAAAGGCATCAACTAAACACAGCTGTAAATTTCCAGACTAGATGTCTTTTGTATTCTTTCTTCATGCATATTAATGGAGAAGGTCTTATCTAGTCAGATCAAAGTTTCTATAGGAAAAATATTCACATTTAAAAATTAATTACTGTGTTTAGCTTAAGTAATTAATTGGCATAATCACACACGCTTTTATAAACGAAACATTAAAGTGAACAGCTACAGTGTTTGGTGATAGTCTTTAGGATAGTAGAGAAGTGTATAATTCCTAAGTTAAATTGAATTTTCATTTTATTATGAAATAATTTTACAAATAGTCTTTCCTCAAAAAGTGTAATAAAGAGAGCAGGAGAAACAAACAACTGATATTCATTTGTAATAGATGTTAAAAAGGATTATTTCATAACTAAAAATGCTTTTTTTTCTAACCCTTTAAAATACATTTGAAAGTCCTCAGATACAGAGCAAAAATAATCTGTGTTGTGACTGTGTTTCTTATCTTAAAATGGAATTAAAATTTCTGGGTACTTACAGAACATTTTAATAATTAAGAGTGGATAATTAAATGCTTATTTTCTAGTACAGTGGCTGAAAAGAACATGAAGTCCCATCACTCATTTGCAGAGAGGTGTTTTTTTCAGGATTGATAATAAATGATGCAATCCTATCAGGGTGAGAAATTTTCCTTCAAAAGCTATTAAAAAACTTAAATTAATATTGCGCATAAATGGCAAACTTTAGTGAAGTCTGCTGAGTTCTGTCCAGTACACTATGATCATCTTTAAGCATATTATTTTGTAGCAGAAATTTAAGCATTTATAAAATTCAGAGTAAATTTTCATCAAAGAAAAGATTGCTATTAAAATAGCCAGCTCTCAGGTGCAAAACCCCATAAAATCTAAACACAGCAAGGGTTATTAGGCCCCTCATTCTAATTCCTCTGAAATCACGGCCTTTTGTATTGCATTCAGTTATTCCCCTCAGCTTTGTACTCAGCTTTGAGTCCAAGACTATGTTTGATAAAAGTGTATCTTGGATTTGGCTACTCTATCTTTCTCAGAAAGCCATCAATCCTTTGTCTGAAGAAAATAGTATTTAGAGCACTTCCTTTTGAGTACTTCACTGTTTATGCAGACAATTTTTGGTGTGCCTCACTTCAACTTTTGGACTGTGGCTCTTACCATGATTTTTGTGCTAGCTTTCACATTCAGCATCTTCCATGAATTTCACAAATTTTTTCACAAACTGACAACAAGAACATAGCTGAGCTTCTTTAAGCTTTCATTGAAATACTCTTTTCTCAGTCTTCAATTACTTCCATAGTTCTTTTCTACATACTTTCTATTTTTCAACAGTGTTTCAAAAATATTTAGGGTAGAAATATTTTTAGGCTTCTGTCATTGATCTCTCCTGAGCCATAAATAAAAGCAAAGTAAAGCCAGGCTCCTATTCACTACCTTCTTTATGCCATTATTCCTTTCTTCCTATAGCATCAGTGGGACACTCCTGCTGAGTTGCTGGCTTGTTATGACCCCAAATTCTTTACAGACTCGTTGCTTGAGGTGTTTTCTTCATTTTTGAATCCTGTATTTCTTCTTCCAGTATATGCAGATTTGTATTACTCTGACTGGGACTACTACTCTAAAAAATATTTATACTTTTTCGTTGGTTTTATTTTTCGTTAGTCCCAAATCACTGATGGTAAAATTGAGTAATACAAGACTGAACAGCCCCTCTTTATGATGCCAAGCCTTTGCTGATCACTTTCTTATGCATGTTCGTTAGCCAATGCTTAATCCAGTTAAAACATGCTTTATTGATACTGTGTAGTGCTATATTTTTAATTAGAATATTGAGTGAGACTAAGTCAAAAGGCACACGAAAGTTGAAGTGTATTATACCTACATCGTTACCTTTGGCAACCTTACTTAAAATCTCATCAAAGAGCAGAAGTAGATTTGTTTGACAAGGCTTATTTTGCAGAGAACTATGTTGACTAGCATTAATTATTTTCCTATCTTTTAATAATTTATTAATTGAATTTTTTTTCAGTTTTCCTGTTATTTCACTCAGGAATGATGCTGGGCTGAGAAGCTTGGGAGTACAGATATCATCTGCTTGCTCTTAGTGGAACACCAAAAAAGATGTAGCACTGCTGCTTAATGGAGTGTCAGTGACATTGCTCATGCCTTCTTTAGGTCCCCCAAATAGGTCTTCTTTCTTAATTTTGACATGCTACATATTTTTACTAGTAGAAGAAAAATTCCATCAGCAAATTTTGAAGAAGTTTATGTAAATAAACTACTGAAAGTCTAGTTATGCCATTGTGCAACATATTAGAAATGAAAGCAAACTTAGTGTGAATGTGGGAAAAGATGTTACACAACTGTACTGCAGTGTTACAACATTATGATGTGTGCTCAAATTAGAAAGAGCAATTGAAGAAGTCTGAATATGCATTTGTAATTCTGAAAGGCTTTTATGTTCTTGTTCCTGGAACTGGGTGGTCAGTGAGATAGAAATAGGTAAGGTCAGTTTCCTGTGCATTGAGATGTTTTTTCTGGATTACAAAATCTATCTCAAAGTGTTTGTTCTGTTTCAGCTTTGTGGAACTGGTGGAGTTACAATATTTGCATTTGTGTTGGATGCTTTTGGTTCCCTTCATGCGTGACGTTTCTGGTTCTGAGAAGACTTTAAATTCACTGTTTAGGAAAGCCAGATATTAGACAAAAGCAGTGCCTAGGAGGGAGTGGATAATCTATTAACTGTTAGATTTTATGCTGTCCTTCATTCCTCACATAATCTGGAATAATTAGCATTTAAAGTACATGGCTACAGCTGCTGCAAGAGAACGTCTGGGAGGAGAATCAGCACTTCATCTGAACAATTTCATCACCTTGTTACACTTTGCACATGTGATACCAGGAGAACTTGCCAGGAAGGGCCAGGTCAGAGACTATACTGAGGGCTAGAGCAGATGTACCAGTAGAACATCACTGAGTCCTGGACTGCGTCTGAGGTTTGTGTGAGTCAGGGTCTGGATCATAATGTGGTCACTGAGCATCTGCTTTTTGCTAGGGATTCCTAGAAATCAGGTATACCAACAAACAGAGTCATCCATCTCACCAAAAAAATAGGATGGCAGAGAGACTTTTAATAGAAAATGATCTGCTGAGAGCTAGAAGATATGCTTTATCAAATCACACTGTTTAATTTTTGTCAGAGATGAGAACCCAGGCTCCACAGATGTGCCAGATGTTGGATGCTCTATCCTGAAAGCTATTTCAGGGTCTTCCTTTATGCTTTTTTGCTTTAAACAAATGATTAATTTTCCATTGATCCACAGAGACAAAATAAAGAACGTAAACCTATATTCAGACTGTTGTGGCAGTAAAAAATGCATCAGCATCAACATCTGAACCTTAAAATTCCACATAGGCTCTGATAAAATTTGTCATAGATTATGGGAATTCCTCAAAAGATGCTGAATTGAAAAATTGGTCTCCCAGCACTGCTGGAGGATACCATACTAGGATTATTGAGAAAAATCAAAATTCTCCTGCTCTGGAAAATCTTTTTTTTCCCCTGTATTTCTGGGGAAGGATTATGTTTGGTGGATTTAAGAAATGCACATGATTGATGTCTCTAAGCAGCTAAATGCATGTTGATTTTAGTAATTTTACTTGTGAGATTAATTTATGTGGAATTGATTTTTCAGGTCTTTTGCTTTTTGCATTAATTTCACTGAACTTCTAACCTGACACCATCATTTTTTCACCAGACTTATAAAGGTTATTCAGAGTTTTTATATGTAGACTATCAATTCAAATTTCCCTATTTTTAGATTTCTTTTGCTTCTTCACATCCTCAGGGCCTTGTCCAGACAAGTGTTGAAAATCTCCAAGGATGGAGATTCCACAGCCTCTCAGGGCAGTGTGTGCCAGTGCTTAACCAGTCCTTGTACATCACTAAAATGAAGCTCAAAATCAAGTCAAATTTTAATGTTTGCAATTTTGGCAATGTTTACTTAAAAGAGTTTAAGTCATCTGCAATATTCAGAAAATCTAAACTTAAACTTACCTTGATACCACTGATAAAAGATAACAGAAGTCATGCAAAATCCCAGTGGAGATTAAAACAGTCATGCTTGGAATGGGACACTGGACTATCTGGTTTTATAAAATTATGAGGATTTGTGTTTCTGCTCCTAGTTCACACATATTACATGGACAGTTTTAAAAGTAAATTCTACATTTTGAGAGCTTGGCTTGCAATCTTAGTATTCCTTTCTCATAGTATGAATTTATCTATTTTATAAATAAAATAATAACTTTTATTATACATGAACAATATGATTATAAAAATAGGTTTCCCATTCTCCTTTGTCATTACATTGTGGTTTGATTTTTGAAAGTGCTTTTCTTTAGCAGTGAGTACTAAGACTTATTTAGAATATATAAAGATGAAAATCAGGGCATAGGTCCATTTTTAACCTCAAAGGTTCTGCTTTGTAATGACTGTAACGGTGCAGTAAAGGGATGGAGAGGTTTGCAAAACCATAGCAACATAGATCCCGTCAGCAAAGCTTTAATTCTTTTTCTGCTTGTGTAAATTCAGGACAGGATATAATCACTGAAAGACTATCATACTAAATAAGCACTTCTGATAAACTAATTTTTACCTAGTCAGCAGTTAGCTGATTGTCTTTCACAGATCTTCTCTTTGCCCAGTGGGATGGCCCTGTGGTGGTTCACTAAGAAAACAGGATGCACAGAGATTTTGGTCTGCCACTAGCAACCTGGGGCCCAGAGAAAGAAGAAAAGCAAGCCATTGACTTTTCAGCAGTTTCCTTGTAGCAGAACTCACTTATAAAAATTCCTTATTAAAAACAAATTTAAAACAAGGTGGTGTAGATTCTGGACACTGCAATTTTCTTATGTTTCCCATTTACTTTGAAGGTATACGATATTCTTGATTTTATGCTTCAGGTAAACCCATAGAAATTCTAAGGCAGAAATTCATTGCTCGGTACAAAGTGTTCATCAGCTTCATTTAAGATAAAAAATTAGTTGGGGTGAAATGCAGTAAATGCAATTGTAGCCTATGTGTTGATCCCACTCCCATTTACACCACATAAAGAATCTGTGTTTTTAAAGCTGTTGATTGCAGAGTTCTGCACTGCTGGAATGAGATCTTTGTCACTTTAGATACTGCAAGGCTCTGGGCAGTGGTCACTTTGCATGGACTCAGTGAGCGTAGAGTCCAGCATAATTGTGGATTGTCCATGGATGCTTCTGAAAGAGAAGCAGAAAACAAGGTTACACACAGAATCCCTGCTTCAGCCATCCAATGGGATGTATTGGTTTTCCCTTAATAAATTAGATTTTGCCCAAAAATAATACTCCGCTTAAACTGGAACACAGCAGATTTCATTGGATTATCATTTAAGAAAATGCTCGAGTATGTAATTTTCAATATGATCTTAAGTATGAAGGACTAAATAGATGCATAAGTATCTGAATTATTTTTTATACTTTTACATATGTCCTTACACATAATAAATCATAGTTTAAACTAACAGTGCATTATGCACTTTCTAAAACTAACACAAAGATCTAAGTTAAGACAAATAATGATTTAATTAAATCCCAAATACAGCTGTAATTTTTGCAACCTTATATAGTATGCATACCTTCCTAACATAAGCCAGAGGAAAATCCAAACAGTGTATTTAAGATTTTATATCAATATTTTAATGTAATATTATTTAATAACTTTAGGGCTTACATCAAAATAATTAATCTCACATTCATTACTGCATAGCTTAGTCTTTTTTATAGGAATGGAAAATTCATTTAAAGAAACAATTAAAATTATTCTATAATGATTAAAAATTAAGTAAGTACTGCAATATTGTACAAAAATATAACTTCTTCAAATGAAAACTGCTTTTATGGCTGTTTATCTCTGCTTATGTATTTCGGGGGAATCAAAAAGAAGTTTGCTTAAATGACTAAAATTTTTTTAAGAGAAAGTCTATGATGCAAGTCTTGCTATTATTCAACAAATGTTAATCATGCTTACAAAGCAGAAGCCACTTGAGAAAAATTTCTTGCAAGACATTTCTGACCAGTCATGCCATAGGAAGAGGAGAGAGCCACAGGGCTGAAATGACAGTAAGGTTTGTGTATGCAGTGCTCCTCTGGTAGTGAAATTGCAGGAGTGCGACATTGATCTGAAATGGGAGCTGTTTGAAGTAGCAACTATCAATCTCTGTAAACAAAGGATGGCCCAAAGTCTTACTCAATCAGCCATTTTGGCATGACTGTGCAGTTTATAAAGCCCTGTCCACTAAAAAAGTGATCTGTCCTCAAGAGGCCCTTCAAGAAATCTGTGCAGTTTGCGGACAGTGAACAGTTGTTCAGAACTATAGCTTGGTCTCTATTGCAAAAGTACAGCAATGCCTCATTTAAGTGACTGTACTTATTACAAGGTGAGACAAATGTGGATTGAGGTGTGAATGAATGTCTGCTGTTGTTGATATTATTTAAAGTTGGTTGGATTTTATTTCTTTTTATGCACTTATTTACTCTTTCATGTAAAAAAGAGTCAATATTAATTTGAGAATACATATATGCACGTAGATTGGATTGCATGCTCTCAAGAGAGATCACTGCTAAATGAAAAAAACTGGTAGCATATTTCTGGTCTTTTCTCAGGATCATGGTTATCTTTCCTAATTCCATTTTTCTTTATAATTATTCAGTGTTTGTTCAGCTGTGTAAGGGGAAAATGGTAAAACCATAAAAAATGTGTAAGGGTATAAAACTGGAAAAAAAAGGTTAACAATTCTATCCGAGTGTTATTAAAGCTGAATAATTGTTTTGAAGTATTTTTTAGGGAGAATATGGATAAATACCAGTACAAGCAACTTGAAACTTCCGCAATTATTTCCATTCCTTCCCAGGTACAAACACACTTGGAAAATCAGTCTAGATACCACATACAGCAGAGCCAGAGGCACCAGGTGAAACAATACCTGACCCTTGATACCAAGCTGTCCAGCCAGACATTCTCCCTGTCCCACTCTCACACAATCCAGCCTGCAGGAGTGACCTCCATTCTAAGAAACGGACACATGCCTCCAGTGAGCAACATTGGCACTCCGGAAAGTCCCGTCACCAAGCTGCTGGCCCTCGGAGGCGAACACAAAAATGCGGTAGGGCAGTGCTGGGTAAAGGAAAGGGGAACTGGGCTTCGTCTACTTCTAAAAAACATTACATGACCCACCTTGTACTAGAAGTGGGCAAGAGACTACTTTCTTTACTTTAAAGGGGCCTTTGGTTACAGCACTTGTTTTCTGTATCCTTTTGAATTATGTGGGTCATTCCCTTGTATGCCTGTGAATAGCTTACTGCAGGATCAAGCTTTTAGACTGCTGCCAGATAAAATGTACTGTTGCATCTTTTTATATATGCATCATATGTTGCTGTACATTTTCTGAATATGCACTTTGCAAAGCAAAACATTTTTTTTGCAGATGGGAGTTGTTGCTGTCTAAAGGAATTAACCTAGCTGCATAAAATAAGCTAAATACTGATTACCTTCAAGACATAACTGAAAAAATCACTCATTCATTTTTCAGTTAGCTGTTATATTTTTATATGGGTTATCTTGGGTAAATTGGCAAAGATATGCTAACTTTAGTGCCACCATCGATTTTAATAGAGGTGCAGCTATAATACAATGTCAGATTCTTAGTCAGTGTGAGATGTAGGTCATTATGGCTTTTAATACCTGAATAGATTTCAAAAGAGACTGTTTATTAGGTAAAAGGGGAACTTCTACAGAAGTGAAAAGTGGAGATGCTGTATCATGTCTTGGACTTTAATAGAACAGAAGAATCTTACAAATACACCGTGACTCATTTGAGCATTTGGATGTCATGTAGCTAAGCATGAGGGAGCCCATAAAGCTTCCTGGAGAGTTCGTCTGGGGCCTCTCCATTCCTTCTGCATCGACAACTGACATTTTAAGTCAGGTTTATGGATTACTGGAGCTACTTTAAAATGCTATTTTAAAAGGCCTTTGTGGACACCTATGTGACCACCTTCATGCTGGCAAAGTGCAGTGTGCTGGAACAGTTCTCAGGCATTTTGGGTCTGATCAGGAGCCTGCCTTTGTACCAATCTCTGTCACTTCTGGTGAGAAGAGGGCTGCTTGTAAACCTCTCTCAAGACCTGTGCCTGGTGAAGACTGGGAGGGTGATAGTTGGCACTGGCCAAGATCCTGGCAGCTTTGCAATGATTTGAATAATCTCATCTCAGAGACTCAGGGGGATGACTGGCACAATGTAGTTTCCTAATGTAGGTGTGCCCTGTGGTTGAGAGTAGGCTATAGTTGTATCAGTAAATAATATAGAGCCAACACCCAGGTTGGTGCAGTAAACTGAACTCCTTCATGTTGTCTAAGTGCCTGCATTTCTTGGTATCCTTTTGGCCCTGATGATGCTTTCCTAGATAAGTCTGGGCACAACTCCTGGCACAGCACTTCTCTGGTTTTAGAGAGGAAGAGGAATGCATGTATGGGCTGTGCTGGGCCATATGGCCTAAAAGTCTGTGTTGAAAAGTCCGTGTTGAAATATCTGTGTGATACTTTTGTTGCATAGGACCATCTACACTTTCTTCAGCTTCCGAGATCTGCAGGTAGTAGAGTTAAAAGTGACATGATCATCCATAGTTTATGGCTCAGATTAGATCAAAAGTGGGACCAGAAGGCTCGAAAAGTATCCAGTGTATTGCTAAACAAAAAAACCTCTACCTGCCGAAGAGGGCAGCATGTAACACCAAACCTTCAGTGACTCATATAGTTGCAGAACCAGAGGTTCCCTTCAGTCTTCCTGCAGCAATGCAGCAATGCAGCAATACGACATTTGATCAAGATGACAGGTCACGGTTACAACTTAACAACTCACTCCTGTCATCTGATCATGATATTGCAATAAGGGTTTAAAGTAGGGGTATGGGCTGGTGTTTAAGAGGAAAGATGTATCTTGCTAAACCACATCTGTTTCCAGAAGAAGTAAAAAATGTGAATATTGTATAGAAGTGTTTGAATTGTTTGAATTTTAAGATGCAAACTTCTGAAATTCACTTTTATTGTTGCAATAGATACTCAAGATTAATTTCTCTGTATTTTCAAAATAACTTTTTTCCCATTATTATTTGTAGTGATTTATCTTAAAATATTATTTTATCAGATGGAAGAGGTGATTGAAGACATAATCAATATGGAATCAAATTTTAATGATGAAGGGATAGGTTGTTCCGAAACTCCTTTACTAATGCAAAGAACTGTAAGTATTTTGTTGAATTTCATTTTGCTTTTTATACTAGAAAACTTTGAGTGATTCAAGCACATCGCAGTTCAGAGACTAAGGAATAGTGTCAGTGGACTATTCTCCTTTCTCTTCAGTTGATTGCCTTTTTGTCAAGAAATATAACAGAAAAGGGGACCAGTGTGGTGAGACACAGTTGTTTTAAGTGGTCTGAATAATATTTGTGGTTCTAGACCAGCAAAATATCTGGTGCACAACCCATTAGAGTTACTAATTCCTGTGCAGTGCTAAAAATAATAAGGATATAAAGTCTCTGGACCATAGAAGACCTTTTAAAGCCTTTATTAAAGATTCTTCTACCTCAACTAAAAAAAAAAGTCAAAGCTTCCCCATGTAATAGTTTCTATGGTACAGTGGTTTCTCCAGTGTCTTATGCTGAAGCAAGGCTCTAGTTCTGGATTTTCATATAGACAAGTTGCATTTAGTTGAATAATTTGTCAAGGAAAAATAAGAGAAATGTGACTTCTTCACGGGAATTAATGTAACAAACTTCTATTTTATGATGTCTCTTTGCAAAGAAATGTGAGAGGACTAACAAAGGCTGTTTAAGTTTCCATATATGTTACATATTTGAAGAGGAAGGATGGAGCTTTTCTGGACACAACAACACATAGAACATTATTATTTATGAAAGTAATACCTATCAATAACTCTAATGCACTTTACAGAGGATGTATGTTGTCCTCTCTACCCTAACTTATGTAGGGAACTGTTTGTCCTTGGGGTTTTAAACCGTACACCAATAAAGGGGAACTTCACCCTGATGAAGGCAGAAGGATTTTCACAGACTTTGACAATCTACCAAGTTCACTTCAGAATAGTCATGTGCTTGCTCTTAATCACCCTCTGGAGGAACATCTTTTTCCGACTTACAGAACTTCATTGGCTACAAAAATACCTTAGGAGATGAGATCTCTACTCTCCTATTTGTCCATTATACAGTCCAGCATTAATGCCAATTAACATTTCCATGAACAACTGACATTTGCATGCGAGCGAGAGAAGTAATGCAGCTGGACTGATTTATGCATAAGTCAGTACAGAGCATAGCAAAGAAATGGTCCCCAGTGAGTGAATTAAAATTTTGGCTCAAATTAACGTAAGGCAGGGGAGAATTATTTCAGGGGATGGTGATGAGATGTGTGAATTCTGGGTTTGGGTTGAAGTCATACTCCCTCAAAACCTTTTAAAACTGGATGATGTTAATCTATGCTAATTGCAGGTTCATTAGCCTTTATCTTCAGCCATGAAGGACATTACTCTCTAAAATTTATTGAATACCCTACTCTTGATGAGGAAGGAAACATGCAGTGTCTTTTAGGCCTTGCTGGTATAGTACTTGCAAAGTTTTGGGACTCCTGGGTCAAGTAATAGTATTTGGATTTTCATTTGTGCTGAGGAAATCATCAGACTTCCAGGTAAGACAGGGAGTAGCATGCATTTCCCAGTCTCTCTGTTCAATACTGTGGCAAAATAAAGCCTGCCTTCAACAAGGCATGCAAACTGCATTGATGTGAGGAAATTGAGCAGTGTCTCTGCTTCTTCTCTCTTCTCTTTTAGCATTGTGTCCTCTAAAAATATACAAAATAATTAGGGATATGGAGATGATCTCAGTCATCTAGCTCATGCCACTTGGTTTTATGCTATCTTTCAGGCAACATCCTAAATCTGCCAGTAAATTTTTTGTCATAAGCTGTGCAATAGAGAAAGATAGGGAGGCAGGTAGAAAATATATTTTTTATATCCAGTTTTTCATTATCCCAATATACATAATGAAATTTCATTATCTGAGCTAAAAATGTATGTATTACAAGAGTACTGGACTAGGAGACATGATCAGCAATGAGAGAACGTCTAATTTCCCTGAGAAGATGTGTCGGGTTTGTGCTGTACTTCAGCAAGGACCCATCGTAGCTCTGATGTACTTCTGCACAAGGTGCCTTAATGTGGTGGCTGACACGAACATGGAGTAAGTGAGATTACTCCATGGGGAGTAATCATGGTAGGTGAGACTGAGTTGCCTCTGTATCTGGCTGATTTGGCATTTGCTTTTTCTTTAAAATTCTCCAGCATAATGCCTAAGTATTTCTAGAATTTCTTCTTAGACTTTCCTTACTTGGGATTGTCTTGATTTTGCAAACTGTGCAGAGTAGTCTCTTTGAAATTCTGAAATGGACTGACTTGGTTTTCAGAATGTGGTAAAAGGCTCAGAAGTTTGTTCAGCAAAATCTTTTCTTGAAAAAACAAATTCATAATGCCATTTTGTTGTCTCAGTGTTCTCAGTGGATAGTGGCTGAGTAATCTTTCCACTTTTTACAGTGTAACCTGTTGTGTGTTGCAGTGAACTACTGTTTGCATTAGTTAAATGCACCCATGTACCATTTCAATTAAATGAAGACATTGAATTCTGTGAGACCACTCATGTGAATAATTGCTCAAAGGCTCATTGTCTGACCCTGAATTTCTGAATTACAGTTATATATTAGTAGAATCAGAGAAGTGAAAATAAGAACATTCCTCCATCTCTCATTAAAATAATTACAGCTTCAGAAGAGTGGATTATCTGGCTTTTACAGTGTTTGGACCCAAATTTATAATTTCATGAAACTGTCTGGTTTTGGGTGGTCATTTAAAAATTTTTCAAAGTAGGGAATTTTCTGGCTGTGTTTCTATTCCTTTTGAGTACCCTACTGGCAGAAACCTACTTTTTATAACAATTTTTTAGAAGTTCAGTTAAAATGCAAGACTAGGTCCTCCCTACGTGCAAGAAGCCTTGATTCTTCTGAAAGTATTTCCAAACCAAATTATATCTTTGTTCAAAAATCATAGCTGAAATAAAATCATAACTATTCTTATGAACTATCATTTAATGACAACTGCTTATTCATCATGGAGAAAGTAGGATTTAATTAAAAAAAGACCCTTGAAGATAACACCAATTTAAAGTAGTTTTTCCTTGTTGCAATAATTTAGTTTTATGAAAATTTTATTAACAGACAGCAGTGTATTTATTTGTTATAAGAAATTTTTTTTTTCTCTGAGTGTCATGTTGGGAGCAACAGGTTTGTTCCTGACCATATAGAAATCATTTTAAAAAATGAAACAGATAATATATGAGTGAGTTTTAGATGCGAACTACTGTCATGTAGGTCAGATATGCTGGCAGACATTTGAAAAGTAAATACTTTTCTTTTTTATCAGAAGTTCATTCTTATTCAAAATCCTTACAGTCAATTTAACATTCTGTAGTGAATTTAAAGTATATTAATACTTCCAAATGTTCAGAACACGGGAAGTGTAGATGTTTAGGTCTGTTAATACAAATCAAATATTACACGATCATTAAAAGTTTAGGGCAGGTAGTAAAAAGCTGTGTTCTACATTGCTTTTAATATCTGAAAAAGAGAAATTTAAGGAATGTTGTATTAAAACAGATGTGGAGAGCACTAGTCACAGTGAAGAGAGACAGGAAAGAGCAGAGTTAAGAAACAGAATCTGTGCTTTTCAGGGTGTGATTTAACAGTGTGTGATCTTGTGAACCACTTCTTAATACTAAAAGTTTTCTTTTGATATTATACATATACAGCTCTGGGACTCACCAGTAAACCCAGTAATCTAGCAATCACAGTGGAGATCTGTATGAAAACAGTTGGCAATTTACCAATAATTTCATTCAGAAGTAACTGTTGCAGTTCAGATAATCACTGTACAACTGGGATAATGTTCTCTATTTGACATGCAGTCCACTAAAACTTACGTCAAAAGCATTAGGAGATTGACTGGCTTGGAATGAGAATGAAGCAAGAGGAATTTAATGTTCTGCAATGGCACGGGCTGCTGTTCCACAGACCTGGGTGGGACCAGCAAGAAAAATAATTTAATCTTGTGAACATTTTCAAGGATTATAAATTGTCTTTTTTTCTGATGCACAAGAAAACATGAGGTTTCAGCACTATTATTGAAGAAGCCTGGGGAGAGAGGCTCTGTAGCAGTTAGATGGCTGGCAATGAGAGTTAAGAAGTAGTTGCAGAGCAGTGCTTCAGGCAGACCACTACCATGAAATTGGATTTCAAAAAGTCACCAGGAGAGGCTCAGCTGCTTGTATGTTGAATCAGTTCAGCTCCATGTTGCTGGAGTAATCAATACTGAGTGACAAAACTAAATGGAGCAGTTCCTTTCAGATTGCTTGGAAGAAAATTGAAAGCTTCTTCATGGAAAACCTTTTCACTGAATTTTTTTCCATGTCCAGTACCAAATAAAGCCAAGAAAAAAATGTTTCCATGTTGATGTAGGAAGAAATTCTTTACTGTGAGAATTCTTTACTGAGAGCGGTGAGACACTGGAACAGGTTGCCCAGGGAGGTCATGAATGCCCCAGCCCTGGCATCGTTCAAGGCCAGGCTCATTAAGGCCTTGAGCAACCTGGTCTAGTGAGAAGTGTCCCTACCTATGTCAGGGAGGGTGGGGACTATATGGTCTTTAAGGGCCATGCCAACCCCTTAACATTCTATGACACTATGCTTTATTTGTAGTATTTAAGAAATGTTTTCTTTAACTTTCCCCTTGAATGAGCTTAGCAGCGAGAATGTTGGGAAAAGAAGAATTAAACCACTAACAGAGACGAGAAGCAAAAGCACCTGGGCATGCTGGAAGTCAGGGGTTGTGCCAGCTGTGAGCTGGGGGAACAGCTGGACAGGGGAAAGGTGGCAATACTCTGCAAAGGTGATGCCTTGCATTAGGTCACCTCTTGAGGGAGCGTCCGAGGCTTTGCTGCTTCACTTTCATGACTTCATTTCATATACTCATAGTTCACTATTTCACTGGGAGCTACTGTCTATTTCCAGTCTGCTTGGGAGTCAAGTGAGTGGGATTGCTTCACTTCTGCCACTCTTGCAGGAAATGAGCTTGTGGAGAAAATCCTCAGTTGCCGTATGGCTTGCTTGTATTTGTTTTGCTGCCTTGGCATTTGGAAGCAATCTTGTGTTGCACAGGTATGGAGCAGAAGTTAGGTCAGGACAGGACAGATAGATGTTTGCCTTCTTTAATTTTTATGATTCTATTAACTACAGCTGGTTTAGAGTTCTGATTAAATCTATTAACTCTGCATTTGATTTTATGGAGAAACTATTTATTGGTGAAAGCGTAGTTCACTCTGTCTGCAAAATCTGTCTCCTATTAAAAGGTCTGTAAAGTCACGGTTTCTCATCATGACATTAATAATTTGTATTTGTATTAATTATTTGTTAAATATTGCTGGTGACCATCTGGATGGATTACAAAAACTGCTGTCTGTCCCATCCTCAGAAATCATACAGAAGGAAGAAATTCAAGTAGGTATGCTCCAAAGTATTTTATTCAATAATTGCTGCAATTATTCAATCATGAAGTATACACGGCTTTCCATTAGAGGTGCATATAGCATTGCTGATCTAGGCACCCCCCTGCTGCATAATCATGAGTATTTTTTATTTAGTGAATACTGATGTAATTTGGAAACCCTTGTAAGTTGATAAAATCTGCTAAAGTTCAAAACCACTTTAGAGAAAAGGGCCAGAGTAAACATTAACAACCTCATTTGCTTAGGTTGGCTAACTTGAAAAGGCTGCATAACATCAATGAAAATGCTTTGTCAATCACATTCTACACTAGATTAGTCTTAAAGTCCAAGGAAGAATCAAAGTTCAGCTAAGCATATAAACTTCTGTCTAGCACACTCTGGTATCATTTACAAGTTTAACAAGAAAAATGAAGGAGAAGAAACAGTCAGTAGCTATTGAGGAAATAATAGACGCCTCAAAAATAAAACTGGTGAGCAAATATTTTCTTTGTCTTTCTTCAATACTGTAAAGGTGTTAGGTAGGAAATTGTGTTTTTCAGTTGCTTCAGTTGCAAAACACTATGAAAAGCATAAATGCAGAACTCCTCAGGCCTGTTTCCTGCAGCTGCAAGTATCTTTTGTTATCACTGCCACTGCTGTTTTGAATGTCATACAAATGTCAGATGAAGGTTTGCTTTTGGTATTTCACACAATTTAGTAGTTTGAGGTGGAAATGGGCAGTGTACAGCTCTCTTGCCTGCAAAATTTACCTCATGCTATAGAAAAGGTCTTCATAGAATAGAGCATACATTACTTTAGGTCAGGAGAAGAACTGTGGTCTGTTTTTACTTAGCTGCAGCGTTCAAAAGCTGTGCCAAATGACTGAAAAGTTCAGCTCTGTCTCTAGCACGCTAACAGACCAATTTCTACTAATCCTTCTCTATTTTGGGGGCAGAACTCTCTGGCTTAAAGGGAGCCAAAAGATTCAATCTTCATGCAACTGTAGTAAAGTTTCCATAACTCTGAAATTAAGAGAAACATTTTTTTTCCCTCTTTGATTTTCTCTTTCTATAAGGTAAATAGACAGAAATGAAAGTATTATTCTCAGATATACAGTTTTTTGTATGCAAGTACCTTTTACAAACACGGTCATTATCTCAGGCCTTAACATTTGTTTAACAGAAATGAGAGAAAAGGATAGTTAAAACAAATTTCTAAATGTCCCAATATTCATTCCTCATTAATTCCAAGCCTCTGTGCAGCAGGATCTGCCACCAAATTCCTGCTGTTTGGGGCTGCCAAGAAGATTCTGTTGTATCCCAAAGCCTCTGCTGCATCTTGTGTTGTTGTCTGTACACAGCAATGCAAGACTTGAAGTCCTTAGGACATGACAGTTCATAAAGAAGATTATATTAAGCTCACTGCTGTCTGCAGCATATAGGTTATGATCCCTTCTGGAGATAAACTTTATGAATTTCCATCAATGGCATTTACATAGGTTGAATAAAAGACTTATGAGCTTGGAGGCAACAACAGTGGCCACTTTGTTCTCCAGGAGCAGTCAAGCTTTTCATTGCAAGACAAAACTAGCTTGTGGAAAACACAAAGATTTCTTGAAGTCCATTTTGAGAAATAAACTCCTGAAAGTACAACTGATTTTCTTAGCACTTCCTTCTCCATCAGCCTAGGCCTTCCATGACCTTTAATATATGTGTAAAGTAGTTTATGAAGGAGCTATTTACACTATATTTACATTTATATTTCAACATATTTATACTCACACTAGAAGTAAGTGAATATATCTGAAATCAAACACTACAGAAAGAATTTTGAACCAAAATGGAATTCTGCATGGTGCATCCATGCGAACACACTAGAATACAGAAACCCTACTTTAATATGTTCAGAGATTTAGGTGTTAGAAGAAATCTAAGAGGACATAATATAAAGCATATAATATATAGAGTATATGATATAAATAAATGTGTTTTTCTCTTCTCCCTCAGCCTCAATTTTTTGTTTTTTTTTTTTTCGTGCTGACATTTGGTAATTTTTTTCAGAGGAAGAATTTGAATGATTTGATGTATGTATTTATGTGCAGCATCCAACAAAATCGAAGTAGGGCGGAACCAGGAATTAGTACATTAGCTGGTGTTACTAGTGAAATAATAGTAAAATAGCTAGCAGATCTGTCATTTAATTGGCACCTGAGGTTTAGTGGGTAGTACCCTCATGGATTTCCAGCTCTGATTTGGATGGTGACATTATCAGAGCATCACTTCACATCTGGACTGTATCTGTTAATTTTGTGACCAGAAAAGACAAGAACAGCTAAAACCATACAATTAAAAGATGGTAATTAAAAGAGCATATACCTCTTGCAAAGGCTTGATTCTCCAGAAAATTCCTTTGCTTGGTCATATTTGATCAGACATTTATCTGGACAATAGACTTCTATGTATATGATCAGGGTAGAAATGTACTATGACTGGAATATGAAGAGAGTTCATTTTTCTCTGATGAATAATGAACCAGCTTGATGATCATTATTGGAAGATAAAAAATGAACCAGTTTTCATGCATAATATATAATATGTAATATAATATATCTGAGCATTAAGTCCCTGGTTGAGGATTGTGTAATTATGAAACATGTTAAAGATAAATATAGAAGGAGATACAATTTGTTCAGATGAAAACAAATCTGAGAAGGATAGTATTTTCTGCTAGTCTCCTTACATAATAAAGAGAGAAACTGGAACATTTTTGAATTGTTATTGCTGAAGACCGTATGTACTCAAATATAAGTATTTTGTATTGCAATTACAAAAGGACCAAGAAAATTTAGCTGTAAATGGGATCTTCTAGATTCTGGAAACAGTACACTACAACTTCTTTGGCAATTGATAGTGCAAACATCCTTACAAATAAAAATGATAACACAGCTTGTGTTCAATTTTCTTCAAGCAGGACAGAAATTGAAAAAGAAAGCTGAACCCTAGTCTTTCAGCACAGTACTTGTATTGACAAGATTATGCGTCCTGTCTGCAATAAATTTGAAAAGATGAAAAGTCAAAATTTATTAAAACACACATTGGAGATCAAGAATTGGCCCAGTTTTCCCCTTGTCAAAACCTGGAAACACCCATTATACCAGGTATTGTTATTTAGCAAATGGATTTGTTAATATGTCTTAATATACACTTATTGATCAACTCACTATTTGGCCAAATTCAGTGCACATTTTGATGTCAATCTGTGAACATGAAAGATTGAAAAAAAGTTTTGTTTACCTGTCATGAATAAATTGTAAAGGCATGAGAAGCAATTAACTGTGTTTTTATGTTTGGTACCCCAGCAACACAAATACAAATTTTTACTTGATATGTAAAATGAACTGTGGACACAATTCCATATTGTGGAATTTTTATATTTGGGATGCATATATGGGATAACAAGGGAAAAATTTTGCAAAATTCCTGCTTTTGTTTTTTTCTTTTTCTTTCTTTTTTTTTTTAAATTAAAATGGATACGCGAGAACCACCTCGAAATAGACGGGTTCTAAAATTTTTTGTGGCTAAAAAGGAGAAGTAGCCTCATTTTACAAAACTGTTCTTTGAAGTGATGCTAACAATTAAGCTCGTGAAAACATGATTTAAGTGGGATATATTTAGGGGTGGGCAATGATAAAATATTGCACAAATCTTTTCTTTTAGATGCAGTCTGAGCAAGTACCAATTTTTCCCAAGCACCAGTAGAAATGTTCTCTTGTAGATACAGTACTCAGCCTTTCAGGTTAGGCAGCTACATAGCCTCTCTCTTCTTGTGACAAGTAAAGCCGCATGTGTTGTGGCTCCCTGTTAAGTTTTCCGAGTCTGCAGGTGCAGTGTGGGCAACCTGACCATGTGTAATAGGGTCAGCGATCCTCAGAATGGTCTGTACTGCACAGCAGCTGCTGTGGAAGCGTGCCATACATTGTTACTGCGGGAAACAGGCACACTTGGTGGGTTGTATGTCTGCAGTTATTAACCCTGGAAAAGAGGGTAGCAAAGGAAGTTTCTGCTAGCAGGATTATTCCTGCAACTTGCTTCCCACTTGCCTCTTTTCATGAGCACTTCTGATCTGCGCAGAATGAAGATGTCTGGTAGAGGAAGTCTGGCCCTGACCTCTGTCTTTTCTGGGGACATCTTGACCCTTCTAATCACACACTTGGGCTAGTGAACATGACTGTAAGGAAGTAAGTACCAGGGAGAAATGGTAGCTGGATAACAGTACAGTCTGTCCCGTTGTCTGTGTGCAGGTTCCTCAAGGGAAAGCAGGCTAGCTGATGAACTTTTGATCTGTCAAGACAGTCCAGATACCTTTGATGAAGAGCTCTTGATATCCTAAGATTTAGCCATTTTAGACAACTAGAACATGTCAGGTGTCTGCTCTGTAATGATATACACAGCCTCCATCATCCTTGAGTAGTGACATCCTTTGGATGTATGGAGAGCTGTTTACAACCTTGTGTATGAACACATATTAGTAAAATGCAATACAGGTCATCTAGACAGTAACTGAACAGAATTCCTTTCAGGCTAAGGAGCAAGCTAAAGAGATGATAAAGTTTGGGTTTTTTTAAATAAAAGATATTAATGAAGTGCACCAATAACCAATCCTTGATCTCAGTTTACTTGATATATTCATTAGTGATCTTGGTACAAAAAATACATTTATGCTGATGAAATTTACTGAGGTAGCGAAATTAAAAAGTGTTGCCAATTCAAAGAATGAGGATATCATAGAGGAAGAATTATATGACTGTGATGACAGAATAGACTAAATGGAAGGAATGTAATAGTACTGAGTGGAAGGTCATTCATTTAAATACTAATAACAGGAATGTCTGCAGTAAGCTGGGAGCTCATTAACTGGAGATGACAGAAAAAGATCTGGTTACATTAGTTGTTCAGAGGATAACTACAAGCCATCAAAATGATGGGACTGCATAAAGGAGATAAATATGGTCTTAGTATCCATCATGAGGCTGATTTCCAAGAAACATGAGGAAATATCCAGTGTGGGATTCACTGGGCACAAAAGTCCTTGAATGCTGTAGGCAAAAAATGGTGTCCTCCCTTTAGAAAAACAAAATCAAAGCAGGGAAGGTACAGAGAGGCTTGTAAGAACATATCATAGCATGGGAAGTCTTTCTAAAGAAGCATGGCCTGTTCAGTTTAACAAAGTGAAGTCTTAAAGGAGATAGGTTCACTCCCAGTAGTCACCTGGGGATGTTAAACAATGAACTGTATGCATTAAAGGAACACAAAACAAAATTTGTCTATGAATGGGAATAAAATATACGTTTTTTTGACAATAATTTGCAATCATTCAACATTTTTAACATACTCCAAATAAAAATATTGGAGATATGAAACCGAACTGATTTTAGAGCATTATTGTCTTATGAGCTAGATTATGTAATGATATGCTAAATGAACTTGATGTCCAGGAAATGCTTTCTAGTCCAGACTGAGCATTATCATATTCAGCAGAATTCTTAAATTAAGAAAATTCTAGCTGACTTTGGAAAAGGTTCCGGCTGTTATTTTCTGACTGTGCAACACTGATTGTGATACAACCATGATCCTTACAGACTTGAATGTTACTGTAGGGCAAACATATCATGCAAAGATTAGCCAAAATGGAAAAATACTTAAATAATATGGGATCGTGCAAGTGAACACTGTTGTGACATAGAACTGTCTAGGGACTACAGGTGAACAGGCACAGATAACCTGTATTCATATATTTTATTACTGCATTCAGAATCCTTCTCTTGGACGATATGGAAATGCTATTGGTTTAAGTCTTCCTTAAAATTACATCATATTTAGCAACAGCTATCATGCTATAGGATTTGGAATACCATAAAATTTCCTTTCATAAGGCAATGTCTTTCATGTAATGTTTTCCTTTAAAAAAAACCCCAAACTTGATATTAGGGACTGCAAATTGTGATCACAGCTGTCCATTGTTAGTCATCCATGCTGTTAACAAACCCTTAATGTTTGCTACACAATCCTGCCTGCATAGCAGTTCAGACCCAAGTATTGAACATAACAATCTTCTCTCGATGAGACCTCCATAGTACTTCCCTTGGACACTGCCAGCAAGCACAAGGTCACAGGCTCTTGTGAGGTGTATTCACTCAGGTAGTCCAGCTGAAGTTTGCTTTTATAATTGGTCTAAGCTTCAAAGTTGAGTATCTTTCAGGACTGAGCCCCATGAATGGAAATTCTCATGTTCCAGTCTTTGCACACAGGCATTGAAGATCCCATGACACTTTATACAAAAGGAAGAATGTTAACCTCAGTGTCCTTGCCAAATGCTAACTTCGTTAATTACAGTCTGCTTTCTTTAATGCTCCTTGCAGTTTTAATTAGATATTGTATTATTCTCTTCCTGTACCACATTGTCACTGGTTATTCCTAGTTAACCATTTGCTGTGCTAAAGGTTGTTGATCTTTTGTCCAAAGCTGTCTGTATTTCAGAAGTAGGAAAAATGACGTATGATATTCTGCTATTTTTAATATTTGTGTTCTCATTCCTTATGAGCTACTTGCATCTAAATTCTCAGATACATATCCATAAATATAAGTATCATGAATACAAGGTTTGGAAATTATGTGACTTACTAGGACTTCTCAGAACAACACAGGTGTAAACCAGTATAGCTCACGACACCTGCAGGATAAATGATTTCCTGGTACCTAGGAATTTTCCTATCCAAAAGTCTGTGTTTCCACATCTAAACTGAAAGCAAGAACATGTTTTTGATGTGGTGGAATCAGCTGGAATTTTAAAGTGCTTTGGGATTCATCAGGTTTCACAGTGCTGTAGAATTGTAAGATTGTCATTGTACACGTATTGTATAATTTCACCATTTTCAATTATTTGTACCTTTAGTAACATTGTGTTGAATTTTTGTGAAATTATGTGTGTGTGTATACATATATATTTATCCTTTAATGTAGGACTGGAAGCTGTTTGAAGCCTCAGTACTGCAAAAACTTTCCCTGCTTAAATGACACTATGAATAATGAATTGCATTGTATTGTATGGAGTTTTGGTACACATCCAAACAGCTAGATGCATTTTGACTCACAATTTCTATAATATATTGTGCTATGTATTTTGATTTTATAATTTGAAAATTAATTACTTACATATATCTACATTTCTAAAAGAACTTCCTGCTTTGCCAGACAAAAATAGTATGTTTCCTCATGTTGTATAAAAATTGTCCAATTTCTACTATAAGATGGCTCTCAGTGTTCAGTGGCATTAGCAAGGAAATTGTTTGGGATTTTCTATGCTTGATATCAACGCAGAACAAATTCAGGTAGAAAGTTTCAACGAAATACTTTGATATATTTTTTGACTGTATTTTAAAAAAGTCCCTGGTAATCAGAAATATGATTAATTTTAAAGGAAGTCCTTCTTATGCGATTTTTAAAATAAGAATTTATTTGAAAATTTTCATGTGAGGAGCCCAGTGAGGTTACCTGAGAAGGTATATGTGGGAGGCCTGCAACATTCATCCCAAACTTTCTTCAGAGTCAAGAATAAGAAATGGAGATGATTCAGTTCATTCTAAGTGTCCAGAACAGGTCCGATTAATTGCCCTCTATTTCTTCTCCTGATCCTGAATCCTGACACTGAGAATTATTCCTTGCACACTGATTCATAGCAGATTTTTCATGCTGACTAACTGTGAATGAAGACAGTGCGTCAAAGGGAGATCACCAGTGGCCGTATCCACAAAGCCACTTATCTGTCATAGTGGCCATTGAAATATAATTGAGATTGGTACTAAATTTACAGAAGAAAGAGACAGTTGATAGTGCAATTGGCACTAACTTTCCATAACATTTCCTGTCACCTGTGTCAAGATGACAGGCCTGTAGTTCCTCCATCCTCCTTCTGGCCCATCTCATAGACGGGCATCACATTTGCTCCAGTTAATTGTGGCCTCCTCAGTTAGGACTTCTGGTAAATGACTAAAGGTGGCTCAGTGAGCTCTTCTGCCAGCTGTCTCAGGCCCTCAGGTACATCCCATCTGGCCTCATGAACCTGTATGTGTCTAAGTGGCATAGCGGGCCACTGACCCTTGTGAGGTCTCCATTCTGCTCTGTCTCCCTGGTCAGGTGGCTGGGTACCCAAAGAACAAATAGTATTACTCTTAAAGACTGAGGCAAAGAAGGCATTATGTACTTCAGCCTTTCCCTCATCCTTTGTCACTGTGCTTTCTTCCACATCCAATACAAACATGGAGATGCTCCTTACCCTTCCTTTTGTTGCTGATTTATTTATAGAAACACTTTTCACTGTCTTTCGCAGCAGTGGCCAGATTAAGTTCTAATTATGTTTTGGCCCTTCTAATTTTCTCCCTGCATAGCCTCACAACACCATTGGTGTCCTCTTAAGCTGCCTGGCTCTTCTTCCACTGTGATTTTTCCTTCAGTTCCAGCCAAAGCTCTCTGTTCAGTCAGGCCCATCTTCTTCACTGGCTCATCTTTTCGCATGGCAATTGCAAGACTTCTCTCAGCTGCTTATAGGCTATTTCCGTTGCCTCTTCATCCTGGTTGGGTGGTCTGTAACAAAGTCCTACTAGGAAGACTGCCTCGCTGGCCTTCCCCCTTATTCTTACCCATAAACATTCAACCTTATCATTCAACCTTATTGTCTAGAGTTTACCACCGTTAAGCTCTAGACAATCAAAACACTTTCTAAAATACAGAACTTCCCATCCCTTCTAGAATAATGCTTATGGGAATCCTTTGAATTTGTGAGATGATAGGATTGTAGTCACCAGTAGCTGAATGACTTGGGTTTGGGCTTAATTTTAATAATTTCCATATGGAGTGGTGATTTTGTTTTCCTAATGGCTGATAAAAAGTTTGAAATGACAAGGGGAAGAATGCTGGAGAGCATCTGCATAAAGACGATACAGGATATTTGGCAGAGAGGCTCTGCAAAGAGAATGAGACAATTTAGAGGACTGGACAGTCACTTTGTTAAACTGAATGAAGTTTAACAATGACAAGTGCTGGATTCTGCATCTGGGATGAGGCAGCCCTGGATGTATGGACAGACTGAGGAATGAGATACTGGAAAGCAGCACCACAGAAAGGGACCTGGGGTCCTGGTTGATTTCAAGTTGAACATGAGTCAGCAGTGCCCTGGCAGCCAGGAGGGCCAATCCTGTCCTGGGGGCATCAGGCACAGCATCACTAACCGGGCAAGGGAGGGGATTGTCCTGCAGTTACATGGAATTGCCTTCACTGACTGCGTAATTGGATTCAGCTGAAATGTCTACCTGTGGTTTTAAGGTGAATTCACTCGTGCTCTTTTGAACTGTCTCACATTTTGAATTTTGAGGTGTGTTGGTATTATTTTTTCATTGCCAGATAAAATGGCCATTCATGAATTTTTCTCTTGGATTTGGACATTGTAATTTAAATTCACACCTTTGTGAATAGACTATAGAAATTTAACTACCTTGCAAGGATAAATGTGAGTTTTTGTTTGAAAATTTGAAGTAATCAATTAAGTATCTCATGTTTGTGTGAAAATGTGATTTACAAGCCTGTTTTTTTTATTAATGGCATTGATAATCTACTAAATTGAAGATTGCTACCAATTTCATGCAAATTATTGAACTTATGTACACAAGTCTGTGAAATATGTAAAGTATGACAGATATATATTTCTCATTTGTTATATTATTTATTAGGTTATATTATTTTCAGTGGTTACTATCTCCTAGCATTTCACAAAAACAGTGGCTTAAATCATGTAACAGCCTTACCAAAATCCACTGGAACTTGAATGTGTAGGAGTGTAGGAGTCACGCTGACTCTCATTTTTTTATGTCATTCTGTTTTCATATCGTTTCAATAGGCCAGATTCCTTTACATGAATGTAGGAAGTAATTAAATATGACTAGAGCTAATATGAGTTCACTCTTGTAATGTAGTTATCCTATCACTGGAACAAAGAAAATGCAAAGGTAAAACTACAGTGAATTCTGTAATACTTGTCAGTTTACCCCTCGAATGAAACAAAGGTACTTAACTTGCGAATGCTCTTAGCATTCAAATCCTGCATATTAAACATAGCTTGTTCTGAGTAATACTCATCTGAATTCCAAACATTCTTTTAAAAAGTATTTTCATTGAGAGATCAAATGTGCAAGCAGATTTTCAAAACTGACTTGGTGTTGTGATTTCTAATGGTATGCAAGAATTGCCAGTTTTCCTAAGTAGTAATGAAGCTCTAATTTAAAGATGAGCATGTTATTTATGTGTGTTCAAAAAGAATTCTGATTGCTTCATTTCATTGTGTGTAATAGAACTGGGAGAACTTAACTCAAACTAGATTCTCAGATGATCTAGTAAAGTTATTAGTTAATTTAATAGAATCATTATTTAAAAATAAAACTAATTTGAAATTTTCAGATTTAACATAAAATATAGGAAGCACGGCCATGGAAAAATTTCACGCTGAGCAAGTAATTGGGAAAATTGTCTCCATTCAAAGTAACTTGCGGTGAAGCTCACAGCCTCTACAAAAAGAGAAATTACAAGCGTCTGAAAAAAGCTGGTTCCCAGCAGACCTATGGTTGGTGTCTTGGTGACCTGCCTGGAAAATTTCAGGTTGTTCCAGGATCCATACGTGCAGGGAAAATCTGTAAAAACACATTTTCTTGACTATGAAAAACAATTTTCTTAAATAACTCCTAATTTCCCTTCATGCTTTCCTGTCTCAGGTCAGTGGTTTTATCCACATTTTTTCACCCACTTTTTAATCCTTTTGGGGTTTTTGGTGTTTTTCTTCTGTTTTCTTCTGTTTGTTTTTTTTTTTTTTTCTGTTATCTTGGCCATGTAGACCCAAACTCAGTTTATGAGTCTTTGTGCATTGGCCACAAAAAAACCCCAAAGATGTCAGCACACATTTTATATGCATGATAAAACAAAAAAAAGTTTTTCTTTTACTGCAAAGGATCAGTGCTGAAAGGCTGATCAAAGGGTCATAGAAACTGAACAAAGCCTGAAATGTTCTTCAGTAAACTTTTACATATTATACAGTTATTTCATATATGTAAAGTTATTCAAGTAAAGGTAATATTTGCACAATTGCCCAAAATCCACATACTTTAGCCTTACTTTTCTTTGGGTGTGTTCTATGGGTTTATTTCAATAATAGTATATGATGTTTTTTAAGCTAATAAGGATACTGGTATACACGGTTACACGTTATGCATGTTAAAACCCGTCGGTTATCTGGTCCATCCTGACAACAGTACGGTTCCTTTCCTCAAAGCACATTCTCTGATGTTCTGTCCACTCTAATTTTAACTGTCATATATAACTAGGTCCCTGAATCTTTATACTGCTAAACCAGGCCCCGTATGAAGTACCAATTTGGACTTTAGAGTTGTGGTTAAAATCAGCGAGGTTATTTCAACTTTCAACCTAAGGCATATTTGAAGTGCAGTCATGGCAACCCTGGATTTAGAAAATACGCTATAGAAGCAATTGAAAAACAGAAACTGGGGCCCATATCTTGCCATCACTGTAGATCTCAAACCCACACAAATGGCACCTGTGGAAAAATGGCAGACAGTGACCCTTTGCTTTCAAATTTACTTAATATTGTGTAACAGTAAACTTTCCCTTTAGACATATGTACATATACTCCTTCTAAAGAACACCAGACTCATATCCAAAGATGTTTGCTCCTTGCATACATGTTGTTTTGCTTTTTTTATCTTTTAAGTCTTTAACTTATTTTAATTTTTTTTTCTTATTCTTCTTTCCTTCCCTACCCCTCAAGCTATCTAGCAGCATTTTGGATATATATAACAGTGACCAGGGAATGGCACCAGCTAATATGGGTCTCACAAATGCTTCTTGCCCAGCTAATCTACCAGTAAAAAGGGAACTCACAGGTAAAAAACTCTGAGATTTTAGTATATAACTGCATAAGTGATGGTGCGTCTCTTAAAAGTTGAATAAACCTTATCCATGAAAAAGATGTCCATAATTAAATTCCTGAGAATTCTCAGTTTGTAGTTTCATTTAAGGAAAAAAACAAAGATCAAGGAGAAATGTTTTCTTTCTGTACTTCTCTTTAGCAATTCAGAAACCATGTTTGCCCCCATTATGGACAACATCATGCTTCTAAAAAACCTTAATATTTCAGAAAACGGTATATTCTTCCACATGTTGGCTTCTGACCAGCAATATAAATAAATTAGCATCCATTAAATTTGTTCCAGGGTAGAACAAATAGTTCTTTTAAAACTTTACAATAAGGCTATTCAAGGTAAAGCTATATTAGTGGATTAAGAACTTTAAAAGTTACATTCAATTAATCCAAAGAATGCTAAAAATCATATACAGTTTATTAGTGTCACTCAGAGGAAACAGTGAGTTTATTCAATATCTTACAAATCTGATTAACTCTTGCATTATGGGATATGAAAAATCCATATTCACCTTAGTGTAAGTTTTATCCTGATGCAAAATATTGGAAATTGGAGAAAAATACCCCTCCATGGGATTTCTACATTCTTAAATTTTAAAAAAAATGTGCAATAAAAAAATTCTTAAGCAACATGCCAGACTTGCTCAAAATTTAGTACTGGTAGAATATAGATTTGCCTGCCATCTGCTTTAATGAGAAAAATAGTAATGTAGTAAAAGGACTGCAAGTCTGGTCTTTGTGACAAGAGACCATTTTCAAAAGATGAAAGAGGTATGGGAATTGCATCTTAAGGACTATTTTAATACATGTTACTTTCTGTCAGAAGCAGATACAAGAGCAATGGCAAAGGAGAGACAAAAAAAGGATAACCACAATCTCAGTAAGTATATGTTCATCTTCCATCTCATTAAATGGAATGTATGGAGAATGCAAAACCACTATACATTAGCTGCCACATCTCTGCTCTTCTTCTAGATCAGCATCTTAGCAGGCTAATCAAATTGAACACAGACCGCAAACACAGTCAACCATGAAGCTTTCTTTTTTGAAATTAGTTTCTGTCTCTGACTTTTGTCTTTCAAAATACTTTGCATATTGCAATTAATTTATTTCCATATAATCTCCTGCAATTATTTTTTTATAGTAGCACACTTTACTTGATGTTTTCTCTAAGAATTATAGTGTAAAGTAGACAAGAAAGGAGGCAGATTATGAGAAAAACAACAGTGAAAATCCAGTCCTCACACCATATTTACTGAAGCACCCAAGCAAGAGGCTGTATCTCTTTATGGGTAATGGGAAGGAAAAAAATTGCATATGCTATCAGACAATTTCTAAGTGGTTTCTAAGCTCTTAAAGTTATGGAAATTGTATGTCACCAAAGGAGATCAGTGCAGGACTCTGCCACACAAGCCCCGTAACCTCTGTCATCTGGGATACAGTTCTGTCTCCTTTATGGACAACAGTGCAGCTATGTACAGATGGTAGGCATGCTGGTTCTAGAGGAATAGCCTTAGAACATAGTGAAATTCATAGTTCAGTGTCTAAATATTAGACTTATAAAAATAAAAACATTTTGGTTTATATAGAATAGAAAAAAAATCAGTTTCATTACTGGGAGAAGATTGCCTATAAAATTACACAATTTTTCCCTCTAAAGCATAATTTGAAACAAAAAGCCCGAAGATTCTTTTTGGAAAGTGTTGAATACAGCAGTTACATTTCCAAGTTCTCCTTTCCAGTTCTTCCAACAGAAATAGTATGGGAGTTGAATTCAATGATCCTTATGAATCACTTACAACTTGAGATATTCTGTGACTCTATGAATTTAAAACTAAATCAGTAATTAGTTAATAGCCACTACTTATATCATTATTCTCTTATTTCTATCTTATTTCTTTGGCTATTCCAGTAATCATAGAGGGATTTATGGCTTTATTTCCATGAAATTGCATACCTGAAATTATACATCCACTGGCACAATGTGCTAGCAATCACTGTGGACAATCTTCTGCTACTCAGAATTTCCAGAAGGCATCTTTATGTCTGTCTGTGATTTTTTTGTGGATTACAGAGAGACCATGAAGATTTTTAGACATGCTGCTAGCATGTAGTCTCTGAAATGACAATGCAGCTGCTGTCTGTCTTGTTAGGGCAGAAATGGGGAGTTTTGCTGTGTAGGAAAGAGGGTAGGTAGGAGTTATCTGGAGCTACAAGGGGAAAGAGAGGCTCATACATACATTAGGGATGCCAGGTCTTACTATTGCCTCCATTGTTTGCTTTGGCTTATCATAATCCTTCCTGATCATAGAAGAAATGTCTGAGAACTTTCCCTCACCACTGGCAACTAAACTGAAGGCCGTGAAGATCCCACTGCAGACAGGTAGCATCTGTTTTGTCTTGGCTCCAGGTGTATACTACAGAGCTCAAAGTCTCTCTGGAGACAGCTCTACTATCTAAAAACTTGGTCATAAAAATGCATTGCCTATAAAGGCTTTATCAATGTGATTTACTCTTTTATGAGGATCAGGCTTCTTAGTGATGGTCTGAAACATCAGTTTTTGGAAGTTGATTGGAATTATACAAACATTCAATGTGCAGGTTGAATTAGGTCTACATTTTACGGAAATGTTCTTTTACATTCTCATAACAAGGAGGAATGAAGGCACTGTAAAAAAGTTCCTTTTGAAAGGTTGTATATTGAATGAAAACATGTAAAGGGATTTAGTTTTAAGAAATGGAACCCCTTCATGTAGCAGACAGACTTTAAAACATTATTTAAAGTTTTTTGACTTTGGAGTTTTTTTCTTCCAAAGAAAGAATGTTATGTCATTGTCCTGTCCATGCAGTTTGAAAAATCATTTTCTGATTTGGATTATGTATAGTTTGATGCTTGAAATATTATTGATAACTCAGGATATCTCTGGAAACGTTACAGACATACATCAGGAAAGTTCTATTGAAATATGTTTCCAAGCCTAAAAATCTCCCCCCTAACTCATTAACAAAATCACTGGAAGTTTTTTTTTTCAAGAAAAATGCAAAAATATAAAGAAAAAAGAATTCTGTAAGTGTCCACTTGTAAAGATAATTTTTTATTTGCCTTGTTTTATAGCTAATGCTTAGTTGACTACTTTTTGATGAATATCTTACAGTTTTCCACAGTATAAATATTAATTAAACAACAGCTATTATGCTATAGGACAGTATAGTTAAAGCACATTCTTCAGGTTTTTTTGCCATGCCATAATTTTGCCAACACAGCCGAAATATGTATTTTAAATTTTTTAGTTGCTATGTGTTTTTGTACACTGTGCTCTCCTACAAGATCCAGCACATTCATTCCAATGGGATGCAGGGGTTCACTAAGCAGTACACTCAGGTGGATTATAACCCTGTCTTCTGAATATGCGAATCATGACCTAAAAAACCTGAGATGCTTTAATTTGTTGAGTGAAATTCCTGTTTCTATAGAAAGCAAGACAAGATAATACATCCCACCAAGGTAGAGTACTTAATCAGATTAAATAACAACACTCAGGTTGTTCCCAGAGCTTGAATGTGCTAGAGAAGAAATAACTGACTGCTACACAAACTTAGGAGCCTCACACAGACAGGAAGCAAACACTTTTATATACGGGAAGAAGAGGACTAAAAGTGATCCAGATGGTGGGGCTTAGACTGAAAGCAATAAGCTCATCTGACTATGAGAAGATTGAAGTCAGCCTTGGAAGGCCCACCAGGATGCCCTTGGCTGAACACTTATAACTTAGCTCTACTGACCTTTCTGTATTAATATTCAAAATTAGGACATTAGACTTTAAGTGAACATCTCCAAACATGGAGCATCTATCCCTTCTGCCCATGTTCTAGGCTGGCCAGGGCTGGTCTGACAGAGAACAGTGGCCTTGGAATATTGAGCCCAAGGTAAGGTCTTCCAAGATGTGAAGGATGAGAGAAAGAGCTCAGTTTGATGTTAGTGATGGACCAAAGCTGAATCCTGCTTGTTCAGTGAGATTTGGATTGAGTTAAAGTGGAGGAAGTGGACAAAAGTGTGAGTTCACACCAGTAGAACACCAGTAGGGACTGCTGGTCTCTGATAAACAGCAGTACCCCAATGGGACTACATTCTCACTGAAAACACTTTCTGTGTCAACATTATATACAAGTAATTCCCCAAAGCAATGAAATGTCCTCTAGACCTATCCACTAAAAAAATGTAAAGTTTCTGAAGGATCACATATACCAGCCTGGATACCAGTAAAATGCTGGTAAAGTGAACTGGGAGCACAGAGAGGGGGTACTAATTTGAAGAGATTTATTTTCTCTTTTTTCCTTCTAACTAAACTACAAAGTAAACAAAGATGCCCTACATAGCTTGTCTTAGGAGAAGCATAAATTTAAATCCAGAAAATATATTTCATTGTTTAAACCATGGGGGTTATTTTCATTTTCTTTGTGTTTTAAAATTTATCATAAACAAGTTTGTGTTGTCCATCACCAAAGGAAACAGATGTACTGAGGATGGAGTGTTACTGGGACAAATCTTGCTCTGTTTCCCTGAGGGGGTATGGCTGTAGTCATGTACTCTCTGTGGTTTTAAATGCTGGTAATTGTAAATAAGGGATAGTGAAGCTGTCACCTGTGATCTGTAACAGGAATTCTGCCAAAATATCAGTTGTTGGATGAATTGTCTTGTATCCCTATTGAAGTCACCAGGAAAACACCACTAAGCTGAAATCTCTGTTCTGTGGGAGCATGGCGGAGAAAGAATATATAAAGATCAGGAAAAAAGAAGTATTAGCTTACATTCAGACAATATGTGACTATTTCATTCTCTGGAAATCTAATTGTAAATGAGGAAAAAACCTATAGTTAAGGTAAGATCCAGACGGTACTAATCATAGAGTTTGTCCTGAGAGTAAGTCAGAGACAGGTGGGAGCTAATGTTGGGACTGCTATCTGAGGAAGATATTTCCTGTATGTCGACTAACTTGTTTTTAACTAATTAAAATGTTTTATGTCGATTTTCTCAAAAAATATTTCACCATAAAAATAGTAACTGTTTCTTTTTAACAGTTGAGAGAAGAAGAAGGTATAATATTAATTACCGAATCAAGGAGCTTGGCACACTCATCCCCAAGTCTAATGATCCGTGAGTTCAACTGTCTTTCCTATAATAATGTTTATAGTATAAATACAGGAAAAAAGAGACAGTTGCATATTCTGGCTATAGGATTGAGTAGTGGGATACAAAATTCTTCCATGCCAGGTCACTGGCTCAGATCAGGCTGTTGAAGTAGCAAACCTTTGACAGATTTTTTGTGCCTTGGAAAAACATATGTGAAAGCATAAAAATATGAAGGCAATTTCAGGATGTTTAAGAGTGACTGCCACTTCAAGGGAAAACAAACAAACAAACTAAACCCAAACAAAATGAAAAAGAAGAAAAAGAACAAAGATAAGCCAAACAACAAAGATGGGAAGTCCATCTCTCTGTCACTGAGCACAATTTTGTGGTGTCTCTAGAGAAGGAAGTAGTGATGCTTTCAGCTCTTGCCATGGCCCTCTAGTGGGATAACACAAAATTTACATTGTCACTGCCCTTTGACTAAAGGAAAAAAGAAATCAATTTAAGAGTCTGTAGACTGAGCATTTTTCAAAAGTCCTCAACTCAGTGCAGGGAAAGCACAAGTCCTAAAATGCAAGGATAAAAGTAATAATTGCTATAATTGCTATAATAATATCATTTTATACTAATGCATATACTTACAGAAACACAAAATGCATATTGCTTGAACTATATGTGCATTCCCTTATAGCATATATTTGTCATCAACAGGAAAAAAGCTGCCTTTTAGAAAAGCCCATTGCAGGATTAGAAATAACAATTCAGAGTGATTTTTAATGCTGAACTTTAGCCTTGGATTTCTCTTGTCACTCAGGGAAGACTTAAGTCAATACATCAGTATGATTGCGACTTGCATAAAATTGATTATACAGATTTTGTCTTTATTATTTGCATGTCAATACAAACTTGCATGATACTTCAAATGAAAACATCTATTGATATTTCAGCTTTTTTTTTACTTTAGGATTAAGAACTTTTGATTACATTAAGGATTTCTTCAACAATATAAACTGTGTGAAACTTACATAAGTACAAGGTTGGCTTTACTTGAAGTCACCAGAGAGAAATTTAATATACTGCATCCATTTTAGAGAATTCAGAAACTCAGCTCCTTCATCCACCAAAGATTGGATAAATGGGCATGTTTTTATTATTAATGTGGAATTAGGTGTTACAGCTGAGTTAAAATAAAAAGCGCTTTACATACCTAAATAAAGTTTTGGCCATGTGATCTGTTGCAAGCAGAAACTGATAGAAGTGTTTTAATTTTGCTGGTGAATGTTTCAGTATTCAATACTACTTGGGCAAGTAATTGAAAGATTTCTCAGAAAAACAGTGGATGGCACTGTTGGTTTGCAGCTATAAAGCAAAAATAGAAACTGGTTACACTGCAATTAGAGACAGGCATGGGCTACAAATTCCAGTTGAACTTTTTGATTGCCTATAGAGGTGTTTCACTTCCATGTTTTGGTCCGGATTCAGTTTGGTTCCGAATTCAGTTCAGATTCGGTTCGGAATCAAAATTGTAATACCTAGAGCAATCATTTAAACTGTTCTTAAAATTATTTACCTGGACCTGCAGTTTTGCTCCAGTAAGTGGATGGTGGACTTCATCCTCAGATTTTGATGTTATTGCCTGATGAAAAAGTTTCAGGTATAGATTCTGAAGTCATTGCCTTATCTTGTTTTAGTTTGCAAACCCATGACTGAGTTCAGCAGTGTGACCAGACCCAGAGTGGTTCATGTTTATAAAAGCACAAGGTGAACTTAAGTATCTCACATTCTGAAGACTGCTGTCTTCAAAAGGCTGATAATCAGTACTCCTTTGGAAAGCAGGCCTACTGAAAAGCTTTTAAGTTGGTGCTAAAAAAAAAAAAAAGGCATCAAAATGTGCAGAGCTTTTGAAAAAACAGGTTGCAACATGACTTTGCTATAGCTTAGTTCAAGGATAAATTAATTCAAAGAAGTGTACACACTTTTTTTTCTATTTGTATTTTTAGGTGGAAATAGACTAATTTGAATTTTGTTTTGTTGGCTGAGCAGATCAAAATTATTGTTACTTTTTGGTATGGTCTAGTTTTGCCAAATCATAACTCAGTATCCTTATTCTCTCTGTTAGTTCTTGCTTTTTACTTCTTAACACCTAACTGTGCCCCCAGTCTGCTCCCTCTTTTTTGAAAGAAAGAGATTTATCATGGCTTGCAATACTTTATCTGGAACATTTTATCACACATAGCATTTTTGCCTCATATTGATTTTAGAAGATTCTTCTTATAGCGGAAACTTAGCTGTAAAAGGAGAAAGCTTACTAATGCTTAGACTAGTGACTGAAGAAAATCAGCCTCTGCATTGAAGACCAAATACTGCTATGACTAAGCCATTGTGGTTAGCGTGCCTGTCCCAGATGGCTTGCTTCAAGAAGATTACATTCAGAATCAGAAACAGAAAAGGACGTTTTTTATGCCATTTGGAAACCTTTTGTGATTTATATTTCTTAGAAGTGCTGTGTGGGGTTTTTATTTCACTTTTGTTTTGTTTGTTATGTGGTGAACTTGTTTGGCTCCTGCAGAGCTTCCGCAGGGACTTTCCTTTGACTGGATTAAACCCTCATTCTTTTCACTTTTTTTTTTTTCTAATTTAATGATAAAAAGTGTGGATTACATTGCATAAATAAATGGGTGTTCTAAGTTCACCTCATCAGCATTAGAAAATGAAGATAAGTTACAAAGAACTATGACTCTTTTCTTTAATCTTCAATGCTTAGATATCCAAGTGCTAGATGATTCAGAAATGCAAATCAGTTTTACAGAAGAATTCAAAAATAGAATTTTAAAAATGCCAGAAATAGTCATATTTTGCTGAAAAACTCATAACCCACTCCTTTAATTATACCCTCCTCTCCGATTGTGTTCAACCTTTCAAAATCCACCTTTTAGGTGGTTAACAGGGTTTCTTATTGTGATGGAGCCTGGGAATGCCTACACAAGAACAGTGTGATGGTAGTCAGAGTTGAATTGCCAGAAAGATAAACAAGAAAAAGCCCCTTCCTTCAAGAATTCTAGTAATTTTGCAGAACTGGGATGTTAAGAGAACTGCTGAGGATTTGGGCAGAAGCAGTGGCTTGCTTTCACTCTCTCCTTTCTGCTCTCTGCATCTACCTGTGCCTGACCTCTCTGGTGTCTGTGGACAGACCCTCTAGCAGCCAGCACAGACACATTTCTTGCAAAGGAAAACCTTTTGTGCACTCATGCTATTATAAAGTGATAATTTTGTGAGTTAAATTCACAAATTATCAAAAATGATAACGTGAAACTGCTGCCTCTTTCAGAATAATACAATTCACAATTGTGCAAGTCCTCAAAACAAGTACTCAGTCCTTCCAACCATTTCTTTGAGCAAATTTCTTTAGTTTACAGCTAATTTCTCAGAAACAGGGAAAGAGATGATCTGCAAACATGGTTTCAACTTTTCAAATGTATTTGTTGTTAGTAACTGGCCTGTGTCTGGCAAACTCTGTAACTATCACACTCCCTCAAACACTGCTTTTGTTAATTAGTTCTAATCTTAGATGACCAGATGCTCTCGTCCTTCCTACAGGAGTTCAACTTCTGTAAACTAGTAAAGTTCCTTTGACTTCAGTAAAGTAAAATAAATGGAAATGAGATGAAGATCACTCTCTTTTCCATGTTTCATTTCTCCAAAATGGGAAACTTGGTGAGAATTACATGTTTTGTTCTGGGCATTTGAGTTTTGTAGACAAATTCAGATGTTAAAGATAGGAGGAGACAAGATTTGGAGACTAATAAAACATAATGTGTTTTTCACTTCTTTTTTTCTTTAATTTACATATGAATCTTGTTATTTTTGTTAGACCTCTGTTAATTAAACTCACTAACACATCTGTAGCTTGCTAAAAACTTCAAATTACTTTACCACATGGACACAAACCACATGGAACAAAGAAGCAATCCTCCTTTGCAGAGGCCATTTCTGACGACTAGACCTGCAAAACATCTTACTGCTCTCAAATGATTTTGTTTGGATGTGGAATTTCCCATGTATTTCAGTATTTACAGGATGGTGCCATACATGCATAAAAATCAAGACTAAGAAAAACAAAAGCTGGGAAGAAAAAAAGCCAAACAAGAAGCAAATTAATAGAACTGAAAGATCAAAGTGAAAAAAAGAATTCCTGCCATATCTGAAGATCTATATCTAAGTTTGTAGGATGAAAACACTTAAGAATGCAAGTATTTTGTCTGTTTTTATAAAGAAGTTTCCAATTAAATGAGTAACAACAGCCAGTGAATCCTCAATTTTTAAGGGTTCTCAAATGGGTTTGTAGGCCTTTTCATTTTAATTTTTAACTCTATTACATATAAGCACAATCTATAAATCTCTAAAAAACAAAAACTACAAGTTCCTAGTGACATTTTAAAAACTTTTCAGATAGCTTTATTTACACTCAATTTAGAATTCGTTGTTTTCAGAGAAATAACAGAAACCCAATAACTGATTGGAGAATTTCTGAATTCTTCTTATTTACTTGTGCTTTGAGTTAATCCATTTTCAAATGCTGAGGTTTGTTCTTCCCATCATAGATGAATCTGCTTGCCTGCCTGATATGTAGAGCTAGATGCACTTCAGACTATTGCTATGCAGGAATCTCACCTTTACCAGCCCAAATATGCCTTCATCCTCACCGGTTTTGCATTGGTGCTCTTCCAGCCTGGCACATCTGCATAGAGCCTCTGTTGCTCCACAGCACTGTCCTGTGACTGCTGTGTGGTGCTCTGGGCTAGGAAGAATGAAGAATGCCTGTGATGCAGAATCAGCATAGACACCTTCAGTATTTTCTTTAGATCCTGGTAAAGACACACATGAAGTAAAATACACGTTGACTTCTAAGGTCACCAGCTGTTCCTTTGCTGTGTTGCTTTCAGACACTGGAAAGTTTAACTTTAATATTCCTCATTTAATAAGACACCAACCAGTATATGTACATATGAGAAGAGAAGTAGAAGCGACATGGGGGATACACACATAAGCACAGACACACACGTGTACACTGGTTAAAGAACAGTCTCTTAAATAATTATAGTAACTACTGCATTTTTATCCTAGCTCTCCATTACAGTTTTGTCTCTCAGATCTGTAAATATTACCACAAGAGATATCTATCCATATTTATCCCATGCAGAAGCTGTCCAGGTCCATCTCTCTGGCAGTTTGAATCCAGGAATTAGTCTTTCAGTGAAGATTTATTTAAAACAATGAAAAAAATCATTACCATAGAAATAAAAACTAAAACTATCAAGGAAACAGGAACTAAAAGTAAGCCGTATCATGAGGTGATATTAAGTGTAACAATTAAGTGTAACATGAATTAAGTTCATCAAAAATATTCCAAATACAGTCATGAATATATGAGTTATTCATATGTCAATCAGAAACCCAAGAAAAAATAATTTTGTCTGATTTTGAATTCATAAGATTTTATAACTGACATGAAATTTTTTTGTGAAAACACTATGAAGTATTTTCTAAATACGTGATATATTCAAATTTTTCTGCTGCTGTTACATTTCTTCAATTATTTCCATTTTTCCAGCTATGGATTTGTTTCTAATTTCATAGTGCTATATCTTAAGGTTCTGACCATCAGTTCAAACCTGTCTTAGTTTTGGTTTTAGTACTTATTAGAGACTAACCTCCTTGTTGATGCAGGTTGTGTTTCTCCATATAACATATATAGCTCATATCTGACATGGGAGTGAAGAATCCCAGTTTGAAAAGTTCTTGTCCTTCTAACTTTATTTATTTTATTTAGCTTCTTTATTCATAAGTTCTCTGGCATGGACAGACACTTTATTGGTTTTCAAACTCCACTGCAATTTAGTCATAAACAGGACCTCTCAGTATTTTACCTAGCTTTCCAAAGAGGTCTGAAGAAAATGAAACTGTGACATGGTGATGGCAGTCAAAGATTTGTCCAGAAAATATGTGTTATGCATACTACAAGCTTCCTTAACCTTTACAGTTTGAACACAGGTAAACCACTTGAGAGGAGAAAGTCCTCTCCTAGAGAGGAGCCCAGGGGATGCTGGCATGAAACTGTTCTGTCCTACCACCTGGTCAAGAAGTACAGGGACAGGAAGGAGAAGGCAGAGGAAATTCCAAGAGGTGATTCAGCCATCATGAGGGAGATGTATTCTTCTCTTGGCTTCCAGTCCCACCTCTGCTCTAGCTTTTTTGACCAGGCAATGTCTAAATCAGAATACATACCCAATTATGTTTTTGGCTTTGTAGACAGTAGGGTTGTAGACAACAATTATTTTCTCTCTGACCTCCTCCCCTTCTAATCCCAAAAGCTGTGCATTCCTGGCCCACAGGACTGAGAGGAGGGGAGCCCCACAGTTTGTGTGCTGCCCAGAGAGAACAGACATTTGAATTTGAGCATTCTTGGATCAAAAAAATATTACTCTCAAATCTCTAGCAAATTATCTGAATTCTACGGTGTGGTTAAACACTGTGATGCTTTATCACAAATAATTTTGTGTATTCTTCTTAGTGTCTTAAAGTTATCAGCTCCGTAAGGTTTTATCCCTAGTAAAGCATCAGGAAAAGCTGGGTGGTCTGAGTCCCTAAATCCTGTACCTGCCTGGCTTTTGCACTATACATTCAGAAGAAAAATAACTGCAGAAATCTCTAAGGGTGCTTAGCCTCATGAAGGGAAGTGGAAGGGCAGGTACCAATCTCTTCACTCTCATGACCAGTGACAGGATTCAAGGAAATGACGTGAGACTGAGTCAGGGGAGGTTCAGGCTGGATATCAGGAAAGGGTTTTCACCTAGTGGGTAGTTGAGCACTGGAAAGAGGCTCTCCAGGGAAGTGGTTGCAGCACCAAGCCTGCCAGAGTTCAAGAAGAGTTTGGACAATACTCTCAGGCACATGGTGTGATTCTTGAGGTGTCCTGTGTAGGGCCGGGAGTTGGACTCCCTAATCCTGATGGGTGCTTTCCAAATCAGCATATCCTGTGATTCTGTGAATAAGGGAAAGTGATAATAGCCTGGAGTATAATTTACATGTCTTTTGGCATAAATGACAGTGCGTAAATACATGTCTTTGGAATAGGTATTGAAAAAATGCTTGTCTCTCCCAACATTAGATTCTTACTCGTTTAAATAGCTTTTCTTTCTCAGAGTTGGGTTATAGGACCAGAAGCTCGGCCAACCTTCTGCTCAGCCTAAGCAATCTTGCAGTGAAGTGGAAAGTTCGCATAAATCCAAATATCTGTATATTTAATGCAGTGAACCCATCCTGTATCATAAAATAGTGAAATTTATTAGAAATTCAATATTTTCAATAAAATTCATTCTTGTTACAAGATCTTACTTAAAGGAATACATGAAAAGTTGATAAATGAGTACATGAAAGTCTTTGGACAGATTCATTTGAATAAGTGTTTTGTTGCTAGTCAGGCTGCTTGTAAGCTGGAAGTTAAACCATGATTTCCTGAATGATGGGCAGATTTAATCTAATTTTTTTGCAAACTTTTATTTTGAGTTGGGGTTTGCATGTAGCTGTAGATTTTAACTTGGTTTTTATATTGTTTCAAGGTTTTTGAACATGATTTTTGTCATTCCCTAGTCATTATGATTATGAAAGTGTGATTTTTCTGGTCTGTTATCAATGAGGACTGGCATTCAGCACAGATCATTTTTTTCTCTACAAGCATAAAAGCAACCTCATTAGTAAGTCAGGTAAAAGGAGTAGTATATTCAAAATGATCTTTAAAAATTTAGGCTTAAGTTCTCAGTAATGTATATTTCCTAGTTCATTAATGCAGAAATACTGCACATAGATTTTAATCTTAGAGTTAATAATAAAAGCAATTTTCACTAAAAATATAAAAACTGTAATGGTAGAATCATGATATTGCATTTAGCTCTCCCACAAAAAGTCACTTTATTACTTTCTTTTGACACTTATTTTCATTCTGGGATTAATTTTACTATATAAGGGCTCCTTAACTATTCTATTAAAATTTCCATTCAGAAGCAATAATATCTAAGAGTGAATAATAGTCATGTAAATCATTATTTCACATTAATGTAAAGGATTTTGTAAGTTCTTATGAATTCTGCTGACATGCACAATTGTGAAAAGGTTATCTCTACATTCTGCAGTGATATGCGCTGGAACAAAGGAACTATTTTAAAAGCATCGGTGGAGTACATCAAGTGGCTACAAAAAGAACAACAGAGAGCCAGAGAATTAGAACACAGGCAGAAGAAATTAGAGCATGCTAACAGAAGACTTCTACTCCGAATTCAGGTTTGTATAAGTGTTGCCACAAACTACAAAGCTTTCTCAGTACTTATCCCTCATCAAATTTTGTTAATCTATATAATTTTTCCTCAAATTATGTTTATTAAAAATAAATTGACTTTGCCTATTCATTTCTGTGTATATTTGGGAGAGGGCATTCTTTAAATTTCTAGGAAATTTCTTTGATAATTTTACCTTATATAAAGTAATTCATAGAAAAGTGATAAATTACTTGTACAAACAGTTTCATTATGCATGTGTTAGAAACAAAGAAAGACAAAAAAAAAGGAAATAAGTATATTCCTGCAGCCAAAAATCAGTACTGGACACAAAGTTCCCTTAGTATTTTTATTTTCCCTTTCAAAATGTTTAAGGAATTACACTTCCCTGGTAAGAGTGTATTATGTTATATCTGCTTTTGACATGACAAGGAAGAATATAGCCCTTCACGGCTTGAAAAACAAGATTATACTATAGACACACATTTGGAAATGGGATGGATAAATAGCTAGATAGATATAAAATCGATCATCTTACATATGTTGATTTACTCATATATCTGTATAACATAAACATTATCAAGTAAAGAATCTTCCGTTTCTCTGGACAACAGTTTCATAATGAACTATCCAGTTGCAACATTTTTCTACTACCTTCATTGGATTCAGTATGCAATGGTTTTAGAGAGGCTGTCCTACCTCTTCTGTTCCTGTAGAATAGTTGGTTAATGACAGGATATAAAAACACTTGAGTGGCAAATTTTCTTAGATTAAAAATTTAATATTTTAAAATTTAATCTCTCAACTGGGCAACAGGTATAATGAATTTTCATGCATGATTTGTATACTTTCTGCAATTGTTCTGAAGAGATTGTTTTCTCTTTCAAAATCATTGTCTAATTATTTTTGTTTGAAATGTTAGGAACTGGAGATCCAGGCACGTGCACACGGCCTTCCAGTCATGTCTTCACTCAGCGCTGTTGATTTAGCTGCACAGGTCATCAAGCAGCAGTCTTATCCAGAGGAGAACTCTGTAGACTACTCTCAACAAATACCTCTGGTACAGGGACAAAATTCTGATGTCTGTGATGGATCTACAGCCTTTTCGGATCCCCTTTCACACTTCACGGATTTGTCCTTTAGCGCAGCTCTAAAAGAAGAACAACGACTAGAGGAAATTTTACTGGATGACACAGTGTCACCATTTGGAACAGACCCACTCTTGTCCTCCACATCCCCAGCTGCATCAAAAGAGAGCAGCAGGAGAAGCAGCTTTAGCACAGATGATGGAGATGATTTATAAAAGCAGAAAGGGTCTCATACTTCTCTAAACCTCTTGTTAAAAGACTGAGTTGAACGTAAGCATGGTGTTTGTTCTTATTTTAAATACTTATAAGGAGAGACACTGTGAAAATCAATTACTACCTGACAAGGGTTTCAATCAGCCCTTACTTCACAGGAAAATAAATGGACATGAACTCATACCACTCTGCCCCAAATTCACCCTCTGTTCACAGCTGACATTTGCACAAATCTCTCTTCACTGGGAATATTTTTACTGTCATTCCATGACTTTTTACAGTACTATGAAAACAGTTACCACAAAAGGAATACTCATGTTGCAAAACTGTATTCAAATTCTTTTCAATCTGCTTACACTTTTCTCTGCTGCAAATATGAGTTTTAGTCATTTGCTAATTTCTTTATTTTTTTTATAACTAAAAATTCTACAAAATGTGAAGCAACAGAGAACTATTTAAGCTGGGAACTGTAGAGAGGTTACAGGTTTTAAAATCTAAAAAAGCCAGATGGTAATGCTTTCACACAAGTAAGCATGAAGTGTGGGCTTCTCTTTAAAAGGAGAAAATCCATTAAGCTTTCCATGGAATGCCATTAGTTTTTAAAATTTCATTTCTAGAAAAGGAACACTCTTTTTAATATATATTTTAATGACACAGAAGAAAAATGGAAACTAACATAACGACAAATGAAGTCAGACAGGAAAAGATACAGCATTGCAGCAGAAAGACTGTGTGGATATACAAGACAGCGCAGACATTTCATGTTACAATTTGCACAATTTAAAACAAGCAGTACTTGTAACAATGCTATGTCAGCTGCTTATTCCAAGAATATTGAAACTGTGTCCTTTTTTACGTGGAAGAAATTGGAATTCAGAGATACAACACTGGGCTGTTGGATGACATTTTCAGCATTCTTTGACAGCAGAATGAGGTTTTTCCAAAGGGACTCTATCCATACACGCGCTTTTGATCCGTTTGGAAGCAGAGGGAAATGACAAGATTCTCATTGCATACACTCTAAACAATGAGAATTTAATTTCAAATTTGACTTTGGACTCACTACAGAAAAGCTGGAAAGGAAGAAGTGTCAAACCGAAGGGGATATTCAGAAACATTGATGTGATGCACTATCTCTCATAACTAGCTTGCTAGGAGGGGGCATTTGGAAAACTCACTTTTCATAGCGAAATTCTGGAGAGTGGTGTATGTCCCTGAAGAACATTAAATGCAATCATTCAAATTGTAATATTAAAACATGGGAAAATAAATCAGAAGAGGTTCTTCACAGCTCTTCCTCAATCAAAGCCAAAAGATCATATTAGGGAGCTGTTGTGGTTTAACCCCAGGGAGCCACCAAGTCTCACATAGCCTCTTGGTCACTGCCTGGCCAGAGAGATTGGGGAGAGAATAGGAAGGGTAAAACCAGGAAGACTCATGGGTTCAAATAAGGACAATTTAATAGGGAAAGCAAAAGCTGAGCACACAAGCAAAGCAAAACAAGGAATTAAGTCACTGCTTCCCATGGGCAGGCAGGTGTTCAGCCATCTCCAGGAGAGCAAGGCCCCATCACATGGAATGGTGAATTGCGAAATCAAATGCCATCACTCCAAATGTCCTCTTTCCTCCTTCTTCCTTTCTTTCCTCCTTCATGTCATTCAGTCTGGAATGTCCCCTGGGTCAGTTTGGGTCACCTGTCCCAGTTGTGTCTCCTCCCAACCTCCCACACACCCCCAACTTCCTTGCCCGTGTGTCAGTATGAAAAGCAGAAAAGGCCTTGGCTCTGTGTAAGCACTGCTCAGCAGCAACAGAAACAGCTCTCTGTTATCAACACTGTGTTCACCACAAATCCAAAATACAGCCCCATACTAGCCACTGTTAAGAAAATTAACTCTACCCCAGCTGAAACCACTACAAGAGTTCTGTAATGATTTAAAATATGTTTCAAAAATGTGTATTAATTTTGCTGTCACTGAGCCTGCCTCACTCCAGAAGTGTCACAGGTTTGGAAATAGTAAGAAGAGATTAAAGTGGATTACTATTTGCATGAACATTTTAATTTTTTAAAAACATATTATCCAAAGCCAGAGCAATTGTTTCTTACTATTGCCCTTCTGTTATTGGTACCTGGGTCTTCCTAGCAGTCCTTGTGAGGTTTGTGTTCCTCCCAGGCCATAGCACATGCCTGACCAACCCCGACAGTGTCACAATAGTTTCATGACTGGAATATTAGCAGCTGGATAATAAATCACACCCAGATGACTATGAAAGATGATGGTGTGTCCTATTCCACAAAAATATTTATGCTTTTAGGAATCTCAAGGTTTTCTATGAGTCTGTGCAAACTAATTGGATGTAAGCTGACCTGTAAGCACAGACCTGACCATTAGACGGGGCTTTGATACACTCCCACTTCATGGATAAAATTAACGACAACAGACAGGGTTCTGGTATTTTCTTTTGTTTTGGTTTGGTGCTTTTGTTTGTCTTTTTATTTGTTTGTCTTGTTTGGTTTAGCTTCTTAATTTTTTTTTTTTTTTTTTTTTTTTTTTTTTTTTTTTTTTTTTTTTTTTTTTTTTTTTTTTTTTTTTTTTTTTTTTTTTTTTTTTTTTTTTTTTTTTTTTTTTTTTTTTTTTTTTTTTTTTTTTTTTTTTTTTTTTTTTTTTTTTTTTTTTTTTTTTTTTTTTTTTTTTTTTTTTTTTTTTTTTTTTTTTTTTTTTTTTTTTTTTTTTTTTTTTTTTTTTTTTTTTTTTTTTTTTTTTTTTTTTTTTTTTTTTTTTTTTTTTTTTTTTTTTTTTTTTTTTTTTTTTTTTTTTTTTTTTTTTTTTTTTTTTTTTTTTTTTTTTTTTTTTTTTTTTTTTTTTTTTTTTTTTTTTTTTTTTTTTTTTTTTTTTTTTTTTTTTTTTTTTTTTTTTTTTTTTTTTTTTTTTTTTTTTTTTTTTTTTTTTTTTTTTTTTTTTTTTTTTTTTTTTTTTTTTTTTTTTTTTTTTTTTTTTTTTTTTTTTTTTTTTTTTTTTTTTTTTTTTTTTTTTTTTTTTTTTTTTTTTTTTTTTTTTTTTTTTTTTTTTTTTTTTTTTTTTTTTTTTTTTTTGGTAGCACATCAGAAAGACAAACAAGTATTAACCAAAGATAACTGGATATAGGACTGACCACCATTTTAATTTGATTAATTAAAAGAGGAACCACTTTGTCATAGTTTTGCCAAAGACAATTGCTAATATTGACATCTGAATACAAAACATGATGTATTAAAAGTAACATTTATGCCCATGTTATGTCTAGCGTAGTATGAGTATTGTCCATTTCAGGTGATGAAAGGAAGGGTTACTTGGTTGATATCAAATGCCATTTGTCCTTGTACTGCAGTTTCTACTGCATTAGTTTTAAATACACCAGTGTGGATTGCTCATAATGGAGAAAAAGAAATTAAATATGAATGTATTACATAATTTTCCCATTGAACTTTTACATGTGAGTTAGACCAGACTTCTGAACTATACTGACTTTGAATAACATCCTGAATTTCATCACTTTTATAAGCACTGTTCTAAAAAAACATTATAGTGAATCCATTAAATTTTTTAAAGTTGATTTTCATTCTTCTGACAATTGCTTCAGTCTAAAGCACCAGAATTCTTCTCTCTCTTGTTACATGAGAAACTTAACATAAGGTAGTTGAAGCTCTTTCTGCAAGGCATTGTATTGCATCATTAAAAATATTCAAGCTGTCTTCCTTCATACAAAACCCCCAGACTCCTTGCCCAAAACACTAAATGCATCAATATTTCTAAGTGGTTTTTATGGCAATGGTATTTGACCAACATTTTTTCTAGTAGCAAGAATCATAATTAGTGTTTCAGCTAATAATTATAACCTGGATTACATCTTCACCCTTGAAATTAAATAGTGGTACAGACTGAGAAACCAGTCCAGGACACTGGGGGGATTAATAAGTGCTACTGAAGGTATCTGGGAGATGTGTGCTGGTAGTCACATCCCAGACTTTCTGGAGTAAACACTCCCTCTCACATCCCAGGCTTGGAGACACTGCTGTGAAGCTGAGAGGACTTCTAGGGCAGAGCCAAGTCCAGTCCTACCAGCTTCTGCAGAGGAAAGGGATTTCATAACTACAGGGACAAGTCCCGACGTTTTCCGTCAGGCAGAATTTCTTTGCTGTCCCTACAGATTTTATCGGGCGGAAATGTGGTGCAAGCAAAATATACTTTTTAGCTATTTCCAGCAAAAATCTGTTTAGTGAAATCTCATGAAAGAGAGCCATAATATGTCGGTGGCTCTGGGCCTAGAAAAGAGTTTAAAGTCTTACAGATCTTGACCTCAAGCAGGGCAGGGGGTAGGAGAACTGGCTATTTTTGTCAAGATGTATTAAATGAGGAGTTATGGCTTGTTTTCAGTAGCAGCTGTTCAAAGCTGGTGGACGTATTCCTACAGAATCCACAAAACAGTAGACTGATAATTACACAAAAGGAAAGGGAGTTGAAATATTAACATCCTGTTTAATTCATGGCATGGATATAGATGCTATACTAAGAACAGAAAACTAAATTATTTCATTGTGCATAGCGTGGATAGTGTGAAAAGCTACAGTAAGTGCAAACAGTTTTAACAAACAGGAACACAATTGCTTTATATAATAAAATAACTAAATATAATTCAGTTGCTTAATCTTAATAAGAACATAGATATTATAATACTTTCTGAATTCTTAATAGAACTGTATATATGAATGGAGGATGTAAAATTATTGTAATTTAAAATTATGTTGTCTCCTAGATAAGTAAAGGCATTTACATTGCTATTATGAGACTGTAGAATATTTTTATAATAATTGCTATTTTTCATTGTTAACCATATAGTATCTTGTTTTCTAAGTCATTGTATGCAGACAGAATGTACTTTATTATGCCCTATACATGCAATCTTTTTACAATTACATTTTATACTTGCTGGCATTTTATGTTTATTACATGAATATAATTAAAGGACCGAAATTAAAACATCTTTTTATATGTCCCTTGTGCAACTTCACTGTCCAGACCCTCAAAAATGCAACCAAAGGGCAATATAGTAACATCCAGTAAGAACATCTGAGATACCTAACAGACAGAACACTTCACAACTGCTAAACATTTAGTCCATTATGATACATCATGATCCAGTAGCATCCCATTAATAAAAATAATTGATACATTCTTTAATATGGTCTCCTGCCATCTGCTTATTCCTGCTGCTAAGGCTTTGATTTATGGAAAGTGTTTTCAGAATGTTGCAAAATTGCTAGCAGGCATGATGATATCAGTTAAATCACTAAGAAGCTCTACAAAAACCTTTTAATGTACTAGATGTTCCCCAGACAATCTAGGATAAACAGAATTTTGTATTTTAAGATGTAAAACATTTTTTAAAGCTGATAATTAGGTAGCATTTGGCACTAAAAGATACTCACTTAAGGAAGTAAGTAAGGATTCGGATTTAATTTTGAATTCCTAATATCAAAAGTGTTGCCTTCTTTAGAAGATATTTGGTGCTTTCTGTGCATGAAATGATGTAAAAATTGTTGAGTAGTAATATAAATTTCAACTGTAGTTTTGTAATAGTTCATCATTCCATGGAAAATATTGCTCATTGTTTGTATACATCAGATAAACATTTTATTTGTAGTAAGATTTTTTCAGTTTTTTTATTTTGTCAAATTGTTAAGGCACCTTTATCAGTATTAAAATTGAATAATATTACAAATATTATTTAAAGTTCAGTGATTACCTATGGAAAGAAGCTTTGCTTTTTTACATACTTATTATGTACTTAGGATTTGACCATAAAAGGTACTCAGCTCCTTTGTGAAGGGACTGAGAGCCCCCACTTTGCTTTTTAGAAAGCCAATGCTTATCCTGTTTCAGACTCAGACACTTAATGATTAAATAAACAACATCAGAAAATAAAATCAGAAGATTTCAGAGATTAGGAAAGCCCTATGTGATACACTGCTTGATTAAAAGTAGTGAGGTTTGCAATTGACAGACAAACAGATTTAATGTCAGCATCATTTGTGATGACAACCAATGGGAGATTAGAGGAAAATGTATGAGGTTGCGATAATAATCAGATCAAAAGTCTAATTATAAAGGAGACTGCAGCAGTGAAGTATGCTAAGGCTTATTGGTTAAATCACTGGTACCCGTCAAGTTAAATATATATCAGTTTCATTAATTGGCAACCACAAGACAAGTGTTCTATATTCAGGGTGGTGATGATTTTGATATAATCCACCACATTGTGGTTAAGTATATGATTCATGTAATAAGAAGAAGGTGCCTCCAGGCTATTGTTCCTACCACGGATTAAAATTTACATATTGCTTCTCCTTATGTCAAAACATCTGGTGCCTGCAAATGCTAACATTTCGTTAAAAAGTTTCACAAGATAGGAAAAGTGGATTGGAAACATTGCATGCGAATCATTCAAGCATTATAATGGAATAAGAAGCTGAGTTATGAACAGGCAGATTGAACATTAGTACAGTCAAAGAGATTCATATGCTTATGAGTTTGAGACAACACTTTGCATAGAAAGGGGAAATGCCCCAAATCATAGAAATAACCAGTGAGTTTTTTCCGAATGTCACTGAGATAGACAATCTCGGTCTTTCCAAACTGCATTTTCCTGCCCAAATAAGATCCCTGTATCTAAGCATATGTACTAAAGTGCTAAGATTGTGTTTAATACATTAATTTAATTAATGCACTTTAAGATGTTGGCATCCTTACCTGCCATGTAGTTTCCTCAGAAAATTCTGTGACTCTTATGTCTACTTTCCTATTTTACAGCAGAATATATCAGGGTATAGTAAGCTGAATCTCAAAAGATTTCAATGGCAAATCATCTTAATTATCTTGCCTCCTTGGAAAGCCTATCAGTCCTTGCATTAGCACCTAAACCTAGACTTGAGACCTTTTTCCCTTTGATTTCCAGGTGAGACTTAAGATGTTAATTTTCAGTTGTTGAAACTTTGTGGGTTTTTTTTGATGCTAGGTTGTCAAGAAAGTTACAAATCACAGATTGCTGTGATTAGCAGATACATTACTGTTGGAAACTTTCCTCTGTGTGAAAGGAGGCGATAAACAGTATTTTCTATGAAGGGCCTTGATATCTATTAATTTTCTGGAATCAATGCATAAATATTCCTAGATGGATGTTTTGGTTGCAAAAGAGGAATAATTCAAAAAGTAGTGGCTCCCCAAAGCTTTTGCATTTTTGAAACATACTCCTTGGGCTAGAAATTTACTTTCTCTTTCAGGCCTCTGGAATTCTAGAACGTAACATTTATGTGGCCTAAGTCACCACCCAGTGATATCTCAGGGACGTCTCAGGACCACGTGTCTGTATAACTGAGGCAGCAGTGACAGCATTCCTTCCATTCTGCAACCAGTCCCACTGCCAGCAGATTCAAATGAACCAAGCCTCCGGTGGCGAGCCCCATGATCCTATCTCTCCAGGAATGGACACCTCTTTCCAGTCTCATTTTCCACCTGGATTTCTTCTTCAGAGCTGTTATGGGGCTCCTAATCATCCTGCCTCAAATCCAGAGCTGGGCCACTTTTCAGCCCTGCTGACATCCAACAGGTTCAAAATCTGTAAGTGTAATACTGACATTACACAATCTGGTATCAGACCATGATAGCAAGCCAGGATTTGACAGCATACTCGAGCTCTTCTGCAGACCTCCCAGACTTCCGAGCCCAAGGAGATTTGAACAAGAGGGCAGCCAAAATCTCAGACCAAGTGTGCTCCCTCCTACAAACCCACTGAGAACATTAATTTTGTTAATGGTGCTTAACAGGAGTTTTGGTTGATTTTTATTTTTAGGCCTTTTACTGAAAACCACATTTGTACATTGTATTTACTTGTAACAGACTTGTCTTCAGTTACCAAGGATTCCAAATTGTTCAAGTTTAATATTCAGAATCTGACAAAAATCTGTTAGCTAAAGTATTTTACATACTCTTTCAGGAGTAGGTTGAGTTAAAGGAAATATTTCTTTTTAAAACATAACGTGACAACTTTAAAAATTCTTAATATAATAGCTTTTTATCAATGAGTTTTTCTGTAATATGTGCACCTCCTGCCGTCATTAGGGAGAGGAACCTCAACAAAAAAATATGTATCTTGTATTTTTACAGAGCCACTTGGAAAGTAAAGAGAATAACAAAAATAATTTCAGAAATACCATTCCATAATTTCCTCTGGAAAAGAGTTTCTACTGTAGAACAGTTTATATACACAGCTGGCTTGCTAGAAAAACAAACTGACACAAAGCAATTTAATCTTACTGCAAAGTGAAGTAAGCATGGTCAGTTTTAAGCGTGGACAAGAGAACTGACTCCTGCAATAAGCACCCAGGGGGTATTGTCTCCACTTGGAAATTTGCATTCCAAATTCCATTAAATTTGACTTGCTCTTTTGCAGTGGGCAGAGAATCCTTTGGGCAAGTGAAAGCAAAACATGATACAACTGAAGTTAAGGAGTATGAAAAACAAAAGAAGGTACATTCTTGATCCCAAAATGTCACAAATGGGATTTGTTACACCCAAAGGAAGACCTCTGCTCAAGGGCAAATACCAGCCTGAGAAGCAGGCAGAGGAGTACTAGGCTGGGCTCTGGCAGAACCTGTCCCTTCCCAGAGGAAAAGAAAGGAGCTTATTTCACAGTATTTGCAGCTTCCAGTAGGGTAATTTATGAGTACCCCTTCTTGCCCACCATCCACATTATTCTCTCCCTTTTCAAACCATGCCAAATTCTGAAAGATAAAAAAAATTCTCCCTTCCCTTCTTCACTGCTCTTCCTCCCTAAGAGGCTGGTGGAAGTGTGAGGAGCATCAGATCCTCCTGCTTCTCAGGGGCCAGCTGCAGCCCCAGGTGAACCTGAGTAAGTGGTTTAACAGGCTGGTAGCTTTGAAAAAGTGCTAATACGTTACTGGTGACAAGTATTTATGTGATTATTTTAAAGGCCAGAATGGGTTTTTTCATATCTTGATCTTAAAAGTTACCAAGCATGGGAATAAAATAACCATATTTGCCCTTTATTCCTTGTTGTTTCTGAAGAGCTAATTTAGTTTTGAATCTCAGCGTACTGAAATCCATTAAGAAATAGATATTTGGTTCCCTCAGACCCCTGAAGTCCCAAACTGGATGGTTGTTGGCTTCAGGCACTCTTAGTGTTGCTAGGAGGTACACATGGCTTGTTCCTGATAACGTTGCTGGTGGGACCAGATTTTGCATCAAGAGCATGTTGGCTTAACTGAGGATTTCCTTCTAAATAAGGGTTTATGCTTGCACTTTCAAAATTATTTTTTAGATAGTTAAGAAAAAATATGGTTATTACTGCAGCCATTAGCCTCATGTCCTGCAAACAGTGAAGTAACACAGAGAATTAAGTAAATTTCATGCTAACACGTTTGCAAAAATATGCCTATTTGGACTTTCCCCTTCAAAGCCCATTTTGTGAAGCAGATGTCTGAAGTTTGAATACAGACTAAGAGTTACTTTGTTTTGGGGAACTAAGTTCTTAAGCGATCTGAGAGCAAGTGATTTGGGGCTATTCATAAACTGTTTCAGTGAGATGATAGCTTTCTTATTTTCTTTCTCTCTTTGCTTAACTGTATTGTTAAAGTGCTTGTGCTAGATACCAGTAGCAGCTAGAGAATTTAAAAGTAGAAACAGAGAAAGTGACGTGATTTACAGCCAAATCAGACTTCTGTATATACTCTGAAATATGGACACAGATTTTGTGTACAGAAATAATTAAGGTCCTAAGTGTCCTCCTCAAATTCAGTCTGCTGGTATGTGGAGCTAAGATGTTACTCAGAGAGTGGAACAAAGAACTGATCTTGTAGAAAGCGTTGCATCAGTATCATACTTTCGAAGACTTGTTTCTTTCCTCCTTTATGAAATAACTTAATAAACATCACTTTTCTATTCCATTGTTAGAGCACATCTGCTGTCAAGAAGGCTGTGGAAGCCCTGTTCCCATTTAGTGCAAGGTCCTGCATTATCTCACTTGTCTATAAAAGGCAGGGATACTTAGGTCTGTATTATAAATAATAATACATGTATGCAATGCATGAGTCTAATGATGTAGTTCAGTTTCAGGTTTTTACTGCCATTCATAAACTGCTTCAGCAGACTTCTTGTAATTTATGATATCAATAGAGCCCCTTAAATTACATCCTAGATTCTGCCATGTATTACCTATGAAAGAAAATGGTTTTGTATCCAATATCACTGTAAGAGGAGTGCTAAAGGGAGAATGAACCAAAAGTCAAGCGCCCTTTATTGAGAGAGAAAATTGCCTTCATGGTGTGCGATATGTGAGAACTGAACACTTGGAAACAACTGCTGTAATTCTCAACTTAACTATTTGCTTTGTAACTATGTGGAGCTCCCTAACACTGGTTTGCAATAAGCTTGTCAGAGTCACAGGAAAGGTGAGGGCATCTTTCACTGTGCTGTACTTTTTGGACCCACAGCTTTTAACTGTGAGATGTCAGAGTCAAAATACCTGCTGAACATTTTTGTCCAGTCTGATTCAAGATTTTCTATGTCTTGTAGGAATTGTCTACCGTGCCATGTTGGGGGGAAGCAGAGCTCCCAGGATGAAAATATTAATCCTGAAGTCCATGTTGCCCAGAGTAGGGATGGCACTTGTAAAACAGCCAAATATTCTTGTCTGTAGCATGCATCTGCACTGACAGTTTTGAGTATTTCCTGTCTTGACCCATGTACAAGTTGTCTTGTCTTCCTTTCTTAGGCAAGGGGATAAATCCCAATGCACCCATTAGAAGATGGATCACAGCACGGTAGGCTATTGCCTCCACAGCTTTTTTTTTTTTTCCCTTTATTCATCTTCCTCCTGTAAAACCCTCTAAGGAGGTCAAGAACTGCAGGTGGTGAGGGGACTCTTCAAAACTAGCAGAGAGAACTGGCCAATTTTGCACTGAGTTATTTTAATTCAGGTGCTTTCTTCTTCTGCAATGTGTAAACCTTCCTTGAGAAGAGGACTCCTGGGGGTTGTGGCTGGAGGGGATCCATTACTGTCTTGGCTCCATCAAAGCCCTTCTGGGGACAGGGAGGTGATGTGGAGGCACTAAACCTTGCTGGGGGACAGCTCCTGTGGTTCCCCATCACATGAACGCTTTTAGTCCTGTCTAAGGAATTATATTCCACTGCTAAAAATCAACAGAAAATGAAGTTTTACAGAAGCTATACTTAGAGAACCAGACAAGCATCTGATTTCAGAGCAGCAAGGACATTCAATTGTTTGTGTTTCAGCGACAAAAGCCATTTGTATAAGATACTAAAGCTGGATTTAGAAGAAACACTATAGCCAGGATACTAGCCAAAATATTTGAAATGTTAATAGGATTTTTAGTGGGTTATTTTTACTATTTGAGTGTACTACTAATTTTTCAAAATATTTAAATGGAGTTTGACCTTGATTGTTACCTCTGAGAAAAAGCAACATTAGAGCTGCTCTCATGCACAAGGTGCAAAACACAACCTTAGAAGATTTTATATATGGAGGGAAAATCTTGTACTTTTCAGGGTTGTTCAGCTGTTATTAGAGGGGAACAATCAGGTTATTTTGTCTAAACAACAAAGGAGGCATGAAGAAAAGACTTGTTTTGAACATCCCACATAAGTTTGAAAATACTTTGTCTTGGGCTGAACTTTGAGTATTAAATATACTGACACCTTGAGACAGAAATGCAGCGGAGGCAAATGAGACATGGCATGTGAAAATTTCTTGGCTTTTTAGATAGTCTTCTAATCTTCTTGTACCTAACAATTTATATAGCAGAACATATCAACTCATAGGAATGTTATCTAGACTATTTTTTATTTCTTTTACTGTTTTATTTCTTTTTTTTTTTCCCCAGTGCAATTTAATTCTAGTGACACTGTGTAATTTTCATCAACAAAAGAAATTAAATGTATACAGTAGAAAATGGATCCTGTTTTAAAAAGCTCCGACCTGTCAGATGTCCATTAATCTATATATATTCCATGTAGGAAGTAGAAAGCAATATGAGTTTTCACATTCTTTGTATTTAATATTTACCTGTGGGCATGTATAAAAAAATTCGAATAAATCCACAGCTACTTACAATTTACAGAATGGGACTAATGCTGGTAGTTGATCCTAAACTGACACAAACCAGATATTCTCTTAATGTTACTCCAAGGAATTTTAAACTGACTCTGTTAAAGCCAAGGTTATTTGCCTTGGGGATGCCTAATGGAAGGGTTATTAGAACACTGTCCACAAATAGGTGTCTTGAGAGAGCTGGGGCCATAATACTTCATTGACAGCTAATAGATTGTGCTATTGCTATATCATAGTCATCTTTGAGGCCAAAGGTCACACCTCTTCCTTAATATTTAAATAAAGATACTTGACTGGAGCCGAAAACAGCTTATTGCCAGTGATGGCTGCTGCTCAATTTACAAGAACCTTTACAAAGTCATGCTAATTCCTGGCCTCCTTAGAATGCACAATAACCTTTCATAAATCCATCTTTTCCAGATGTCCTTGGAAATGACAGTTATAAAACTACAAATGATTTGTAATGCAAAATGGGACTGACAGACTTGGAGATTAGTTCTCAATGTACTAAAATGACTAAAGACTATAGCTAACAGAAGACTTAAACTGCATCAATAAGTATCTGCCAAAACAGGTCATGAGTATCTTCAACATGTTCAGTAACAGCTGGAAAATAAGGAATACTCATGATTGTAATATGACAAGTGGCAAATTTCCCTCTAAGGGTCTCAGAGCAGAACTTTGTTTCTGTGAATAAGTCTGGAAGGCAGATTTTGAATTGCTCATGCTTCCAATTCAGCATTTGTCTGTATCTTCTCATTCATGAACAGGACTGATCATGGTCCAAACACAGTTTTTTATGAGATGAAATTCTATTTACACTTACACACATCACAGTTCAAATTGATTATCGAGTGTATTTAAATTTAGAAAGTGCTATTGAAAATACATTTTGTTAAAAAAGAAATACTCATTCCACCTTTAGGGAGAATATCCTCTTCAAGGTTTTGAAAGTATAACTAAGGCTTCTGAGTTTCACTAAAAATACACTATAATTTATATTTACAAATAATTTTGTTTTCTTTTAATACAGGGCATGCTTCATAATACAGAAAAGAATTAAATATACCTGTATAAAGATCTATAAATTTTTCAATAATTTCAGAAGTTTATAAAAATCAACAGAAACAACAGTTGTTGTCAGAGTTGCCTAGAAATGCAGTCTTCCAGCTAAAGCAAAAATTACTTTTGAATACTAAAAAAAATTAGGAGGCGCCAAACCCAAGTCAGACAAAGCATTGGGGTGACAGCAACAGCTCATGGAACCAGCTGTAGGAGAGCAACCTGCATTACGGCTTGTATTCATGACCATTCTCTTTGATTTTCTCTCTTAGTTTCAATGTACTTGCTCACTTTTGTTCTCAGACCCTTTGTCTAAAAGACTTTAACCCTGGGAAGTGTTACTTTTGGAACTTGGAAGCATTCATTGAGTTAATGAAGTGTTAGATGAAGTAAATAAGAAATGTTATCTATCAGGTTAAGGATGTATACTGTTATGACAGTAATTTTGTTCATCTTTTCATATTGTTAAATCTACCCGGAAAAATAATAGTATCTATTAGAGCAAATCACATAGCTTAATTGGTCACAAATATGTTCCTAGCTTTTGTTCATTTGGGAATTAGTTCACAGTCCTGGTTTCTACAGTGGTATTTGTAATTCCCAAATTTAATATGGATTATCAAAACGTATTTTAGCCAACTGTTTGTTCCCACATCTTTAACCTCACCTGCACTGCTTTTCTTTCATGCCAATGATTTTTTGCCAAAACATATCCCTGCTCACAGATTGAATTAGTGAAAGTTATTAATCAGTCACACTGCAGTTTACAAATAAAAACCTATTCACATAGATATTAAGGAATGGCATTTATAAAGAAATCCATTTGAAAAATAACTCTTCAGCTTTCAATCTATTGTTAATAAGCCGTGATCTTATTTTGGTCCTAGCTGTATTTTGTTTATTTTCATTAAAAAAGTCTGATTTTGCATTGTGAAGCTCAGACACCAGCTCTATGATGTCACTTGCTATGATGAGTCAAGGAGGTAAGGGAATAAAGCCTGTGCAGTAATGACTTTGCCCAATCTTTTCTTTTTATGGCTTGTGGTGTGACTCTTGGGGACATCATGTGCATGGCCACGAGTTGAATTCGATGATCATTGTGGGTCCCTTCCAACTCAGCTAATTCAGTGGTTCTGTGGTTCTGTTGATCCACCTGGGAAATCTTTTCTCAGCTGTCACTATTTGCTCATTCTCACTGCATGTCTTTCTCCTCTTTCTCTGGGACCTTCCAACTTGCCTCCCTANACCAGACAAGCATCTGATTTCAGAGCAGCAAGGACATTCAATTGTTTGTGTTTCAGCGACAAAAGCCATTTGTATAAGATACTAAAGCTGGATTTAGAAGAAACACTATAGCCAGGATACTAGCCAAAATATTTGAAATGTTAATAGGATTTTTAGTGGGTTATTTTTACTATTTGAGTGTACTACTAATTTTTCAAAATATTTAAATGGAGTTTGACCTTGATTGTTACCTCTGAGAAAAAGCAACATTAGAGCTGCTCTCATGCACAAGGTGCAAAACACAACCTTAGAAGATTTTATATATGGAGGGAAAATCTTGTACTTTTCAGGGTTGTTCAGCTGTTATTAGAGGGGAACAATCAGGTTATTTTGTCTAAACAACAAAGGAGGCATGAAGAAAAGACTTGTTTTGAACATCCCACATAAGTTTGAAAATACTTTGTCTTGGGCTGAACTTTGAGTATTAAATATACTGACACCTTGAGACAGAAATGCAGCGGAGGCAAATGAGACATGGCATGTGAAAATTTCTTGGCTTTTTAGATAGTCTTCTAATCTTCTTGTACCTAACAATTTATATAGCAGAACATATCAACTCATAGGAATGTTATCTAGACTATTTTTTATTTCTTTTACTGTTTTATTTCTTTTTTTTTTTCCCCAGTGCAATTTAATTCTAGTGACACTGTGTAATTTTCATCAACAAAAGAAATTAAATGTATACAGTAGAAAATGGATCCTGTTTTAAAAAGCTCCGACCTGTCAGATGTCCATTAATCTATATATATTCCATGTAGGAAGTAGAAAGCAATATGAGTTTTCACATTCTTTGTATTTAATATTTACCTGTGGGCATGTATAAAAAAATTCGAATAAATCCACAGCTACTTACAATTTACAGAATGGGACTAATGCTGGTAGTTGATCCTAAACTGACACAAACCAGATATTCTCTTAATGTTACTCCAAGGAATTTTAAACTGACTCTGTTAAAGCCAAGGTTATTTGCCTTGGGGATGCCTAATGGAAGGGTTATTAGAACACTGTCCACAAATAGGTGTCTTGAGAGAGCTGGGGCCATAATACTTCATTGACAGCTAATAGATTGTGCTATTGCTATATCATAGTCATCTTTGAGGCCAAAGGTCACACCTCTTCCTTAATATTTAAATAAAGATACTTGACTGGAGCCGAAAACAGCTTATTGCCAGTGATGGCTGCTGCTCAATTTACAAGAACCTTTACAAAGTCATGCTAATTCCTGGCCTCCTTAGAATGCACAATAACCTTTCATAAATCCATCTTTTCCAGATGTCCTTGGAAATGACAGTTATAAAACTACAAATGATTTGTAATGCAAAATGGGACTGACAGACTTGGAGATTAGTTCTCAATGTACTAAAATGACTAAAGACTATAGCTAACAGAAGACTTAAACTGCATCAATAAGTATCTGCCAAAACAGGTCATGAGTATCTTCAACATGTTCAGTAACAGCTGGAAAATAAGGAATACTCATGATTGTAATATGACAAGTGGCAAATTTCCCTCTAAGGGTCTCAGAGCAGAACTTTGTTTCTGTGAATAAGTCTGGAAGGCAGATTTTGAATTGCTCATGCTTCCAATTCAGCATTTGTCTGTATCTTCTCATTCATGAACAGGACTGATCATGGTCCAAACACAGTTTTTTATGAGATGAAATTCTATTTACACTTACACACATCACAGTTCAAATTGATTATCGAGTGTATTTAAATTTAGAAAGTGCTATTGAAAATACATTTTGTTAAAAAAGAAATACTCATTCCACCTTTAGGGAGAATATCCTCTTCAAGGTTTTGAAAGTATAACTAAGGCTTCTGAGTTTCACTAAAAATACACTATAATTTATATTTACAAATAATTTTGTTTTCTTTTAATACAGGGCATGCTTCATAATACAGAAAAGAATTAAATATACCTGTATAAAGATCTATAAATTTTTCAATAATTTCAGAAGTTTATAAAAATCAACAGAAACAACAGTTGTTGTCAGAGTTGCCTAGAAATGCAGTCTTCCAGCTAAAGCAAAAATTACTTTTGAATACTAAAAAAAATTAGGAGGCGCCAAACCCAAGTCAGACAAAGCATTGGGGTGACAGCAACAGCTCATGGAACCAGCTGTAGGAGAGCAACCTGCATTACGGCTTGTATTCATGACCATTCTCTTTGATTTTCTCTCTTAGTTTCAATGTACTTGCTCACTTTTGTTCTCAGACCCTTTGTCTAAAAGACTTTAACCCTGGGAAGTGTTACTTTTGGAACTTGGAAGCATTCATTGAGTTAATGAAGTGTTAGATGAAGTAAATAAGAAATGTTATCTATCAGGTTAAGGATGTATACTGTTATGACAGTAATTTTGTTCATCTTTTCATATTGTTAAATCTACCCGGAAAAATAATAGTATCTATTAGAGCAAATCACATAGCTTAATTGGTCACAAATATGTTCCTAGCTTTTGTTCATTTGGGAATTAGTTCACAGTCCTGGTTTCTACAGTGGTATTTGTAATTCCCAAATTTAATATGGATTATCAAAACGTATTTTAGCCAACTGTTTGTTCCCACATCTTTAACCTCACCTGCACTGCTTTTCTTTCATGCCAATGATTTTTTGCCAAAACATATCCCTGCTCACAGATTGAATTAGTGAAAGTTATTAATCAGTCACACTGCAGTTTACAAATAAAAACCTATTCACATAGATATTAAGGAATGGCATTTATAAAGAAATCCATTTGAAAAATAACTCTTCAGCTTTCAATCTATTGTTAATAAGCCGTGATCTTATTTTGGTCCTAGCTGTATTTTGTTTATTTTCATTAAAAAAGTCTGATTTTGCATTGTGAAGCTCAGACACCAGCTCTATGATGTCACTTGCTATGATGAGTCAAGGAGGTAAGGGAATAAAGCCTGTGCAGTAATGACTTTGCCCAATCTTTTCTTTTTATGGCTTGTGGTGTGACTCTTGGGGACATCATGTGCATGGCCACGAGTTGAATTCGATGATCATTGTGGGTCCCTTCCAACTCAGCTAATTCAGTGGTTCTGTGGTTCTGTTGATCCACCTGGGAAATCTTTTCTCAGCTGTCACTATTTGCTCATTCTCACTGCATGTCTTTCTCCTCTTTCTCTGGGACCTTCCAACTTGCCTCCCTACATAATTTATTGCAAACCATAGCTAAACCAACAATGCCAAGAGGAGGAGGATATGGATTTTGACAAGATCTCATGCTCTGAGTGTCTGAGGACCACCATGAATTTGGTAGGTATGTGCATGTTCATGAAAGGAAACTCTGTATTGTCATAACCTTGTTTGCAAAATAGCTACAGGAATTTGAGATGAAGCCACACTTCAGATGCTGGTTGTCAACCTTCAGGTTTCTTGGCAGGAAGTTCAATAGTGGACTGAGGTGCAAAGAAGAACAGGTTCACTTGAGTGAAGCTCTGTAGAGGCTGTAGTGAAGGTGAACAGGAATAGCCTCAGAAACAGCTACAGACACCTTGCAAGCAAATGTCTCACAACTACGGTGCAAGCATGTGAAGCACATACAAACCAGGGAGACAGAGGAGCAGAGGTTTGCAAATGCCACAAAGTGTTGCCCAGATGTTTAACGATATTTTTAAGTGCGCAATAACACTAATATAAATTTATTGATTACTGAGGTGTTCTTTCATATTTACACTGGAATATTTATGTCAGGTGGTTTTTAATAGTGATAAGAACAATATATATATTCTAGGTGTTTTCCCTGACAATTCAAGTAAAGATGATGTACATGGTTTACCTATTTCCCCAAAAAGTATACTCCCTCGCATATTCCTCTCACTTGAGGGACATAAGAACAGAGTGTTTGCCTTTATAGATGTTTAAGAAAAATGTACTCAAAAAGTAAGGAAAAGAATTCTCTGATATTTCAAATTTACAAAGTTCTGTTTGTATTATTAGAAAGTGAAAAATAAACCTGAAAAGTACCACACTGAGAGAATCCTTTGGTTTGGGATTCCTTAATTCCAGAAAACAATCTCTGAGTTTGCCACATGTACTTGGAGATTAAAAAGAAAGGGAGGGAGTATTGAATGGCTACATATGAAATGGTTTTACTCTGCCAACCTGTTCTAAAACAATAATTCAATTTCAGTAAGAAAATTGAAACCATGTGCCTCTTTGTTGGAATGATTGGTAAATTACACTTGGTTAACCATTTTCTTCCTGATCGTCCCCAATATGGTATCTTTCCTCAATTTTGTAACCTTTTTGCAGGACTAGAAATGAATCTTTTAATGTTTAAAAGATCAGCACATATTTTATGCACAAAGATTGCAGTGCCAAATAAATTTCTGCAGTAGACCACCTCCAGCAATACTCTAAATAATATTTAGAGAGGAGTCCACCTACGGGGGAAAAGTAGCCCAGACACCTATCTGAGCAGAGATGATGAGGCAAAGATGATGAAGTTATTCACTAAAGTAGACTCTGTAGTTCTTTTGCCATAAGCAATATATTCAAGGAACTGATTGATAAGACTTGTTTTCATGCAATAAAGATTTGGAGGATGAGAAATGAAAATTGAAGATACACCATACAAGAGTAAATGTGATCAGAACACAAAAACAGGCGGCTGAGAGGAGATAATACAGCATATGAAGTATACCATTAACTTGTCTTTTGTCTCCCAAAAGGAATGAGAAAACAGAAAGTAAAAAGAAAAATCTAGGTTTGACTCCCTTTCTTGTGACCTTGCAAACCCAAACCACTATGTACTTATTTGTTTACCCAGTGTCGTACTATTGTCACCTAGAAAACAAAGCTATATGAATAAACTTTATGCTATTAAAATGGAATCTATTGAAAAAGATAAATGCTCTCATTGCAAATTCCAAAGTGCCATTTGTCCAATTTATGGGCTTGCTGAAATACTTACATGCAAGTAACAAGTGGGTTATCTCAGCAAATTGCTGAGAACTGTTGGTAAAATTCCTGAAAGAACTGTGAATAACCTGTGTGATGAATGGGGTCGAGAAATCTCATAATCTTCATATATCTGAGGACAGCTTAATTAATTCAAATGAAGAAATTAAAGGTGTATGAAGGGGATTAAGGCAAAAGCTGAAAATAAAAATAGATCTGCAAAATGTTAGATCTCTCCTAGCCTCGAAAGAGATCAATTAAATCTTTACAAGAGAAAAGGCACTGAAGAGGTCTCCTGTGGGGCCAGCAAAAATCTGAAGTGTAATATTTTGGAAATACCATAAATTAAGAAGAATACAATGTGTTATTTTTATATGCTGCAGAACCCCACAGCTCCACCTCCTTTTCCTGTTAAAATGCTACCCAACTAGCTTAATACTCAAAACTCTTTGACACAGTGTCCTGGATTTTAACACTTTCTGCCTATTGTATTTTCCAGGTCTGCAGCAGTTCCAGAAATCAGTCCCTTCAGTGTTATTATTCTCCATAAATCAGAGAGGAGTGATTGATTCCTTTATAAATTATGTGTACCACATGGCAGACTGGCTGGTAAACACTGTGATAGTAAACAGGACTTCTCTTTTTACCTATATTTTTGAGAACCCTGCACAAAGAGTTTAAATTTCTGATGAACTGCTTGCTCCTTCTCTAATTAGCATTAACACTAAAAACACTGTTCACTTCATATTTGCTCATCTCCTTATCTTAGATTAACCACTGTTTAATATGTGGTTAAAATTATTCTGCACATCATCAACTGATCTATGTGAAACAGCACAGAGAACAAAAGAAGCTTAATCTTCCATGAAGCTTCAGTCAAGTGAAACTGTACATAATCCAGAGACAAGTTTCTTTTTGATAACCTGCACTTAATACACACTGCATGTCCCCTCTCTGCCCTTGCATTATTTTGAAAACAATTGAATTATTGCCTATTGAAACAAAAAATAGCTCTAATTATTTTTTTTAGCATTTTGCTAGATTTCACACACTTTGGGCTTAATTGTGCCAACTCTTTGCATTGGGCATGATGGCTGAGCTGTCCCATGCACGTGACGCTGTGCTAACAGACATGACAGCAGCAGGATTAGTACACCCAGGAAGAAAGAAGACTGTGAGATGAGACTTTCAAAAGTGACTGTAGCTGCAAATGGCTTGAGAAAAATAGCTGTCATTTGGGCAAAACGAAATAGAAATTTAAAAAATAAACAAGGTACTCCCCATAAACAAGTAAAGCAACAGGACATAAATATATGGAATTATTAAGGTATGATAGCACCTTCTTATTGGTAAGAACCTAAGTTGCATCACTAAGTCCTGTATTTTTCCAAATTCCTCACTTAAGTGAGGGGTCTCAACAAACAGGAGCAGTAAAACAACACATATTTTCTGTGATTTGAAATAGCTTATGTTTTTAAAAAGTCACATGGGGTTTATAGTAACTTTAATTTCCAATGTCATGTCCCGCAGTGCACTGCTGCCTAACGCGGTAAATTAAAGCCTGAAACGGAGAGAAAGGCACTTTCATCCCTTTAGCCGAACTGCCTGTGGCAGCAGCGGCATGCCGGTGGGCATTGCCGCAAGGACCGCAGCCCCTTGCCCCGCACCGCGCCTGCCGCACGGGGGAGAGCTCCGGGGGGTGCGGCAGGCGCGGTGCGGGGCGCAGAGCGACGCGGTTCGGGGCGGAGCGGGGATTTGCGCGGGGTGTTGGGGAGTGCGGGGCAGTGCGGTGTGGAGCGGTGTGGGATAGTGCGGTGCGGTACAGGGTGGTGTGGAGCGGTGCAGAGTGGAGCAGTGGGCGCGGTGCGTGCGGTGCGGTANGGCGCAGAGCGACGCGGTTCGGGGCGGAGCGGGGATTTGCGCGGGGTGTTGGGGAGTGCGGGGCAGTGCGGTGTGGAGCGGTGTGGGATAGTGCGGTGCGGTACAGGGTGGTGTGGAGCGGTGCAGAGTGGAGCAGTGGGCGCGGTGCGTGCGGTGCGGTACGGAACGGTGCGGAGCGGTGCGGNACTTCCTACACAGATAAGGCACAACATTATCTGACTCACATAAAAGCAAAGGCCATGAAGTAAACTGAACAAAATGCAAACACAACCCCATCCCCATGATCAAGACAAATTGTATTTGATGAAAGCACAGCAAAGCAAATTGATATCAGCTATAAGGTAATAAAAAGATACATGAGATAGAATTTTCTGATTTCCAGGGACAGTGGAGGAAGACAGGTGGAGAGAACCTTCTTAGCCCAGGGTGGGGAATGTGGGAGATAAAGAAGAACATACTGCAACAAATCATTGACAGTAACATGCTGAAGGAAGTCAGAATAAGGGAGGAGATTCCTCTGTTAAACAGAGAAGGAGACATGGTGCAATGGTGGGAGGGAAACAAAAAGGGGTTTGAATTAGCAGTAGTAAGATGATACAACCTGGCCAAAATTGGGAGATGAAAAGAAGCCAGAAAACTGTATCAAAAAATACTGCGAACTGAGCAATAAAACACTGTAAAGAAATGTTATGAGGCCATAATCATATGGGGCTATGCAGAAAGAATTCAAGGTGAGGCCTATTTCCTACTAACAAACAGATAAGTGGAGTTACAAGTGGAGTGCAAGTACATACTCCCCACAATAACTTATTGGGATTGTTAAAATGTTAGTTTTAAGTGGGGGCCAGGATTCTGATTGCACTTACACTACTTTCACTGTAGTGTAGCTGGAAATCTCACTGGAGTTACTACTTATTTACAGTCCTGTGAGATCACATGCAGGATTTTAAAAAGCAAAGATGTTCTCAGTATTCCTTTTATGATTCCAAGTTGCTTGTTCAGTGACAAAAAAAATATTTCAAAGATCTTAAAGGGCCTTATTTTAAATTTCCAGCTCCATCTCCCTCACTGTTCCCACATTTCCAGAGTGAGTGCCCAGTTTTGCCTCATGGCATTCTGTTTGTTTAAGCACATAAAACTGTGCAGGTGCTAAGCAATAGAAAATCATGCACTCATAATTCTTAGTATACTCGTGGTGTCCAAATGTTTAATAGACCAAAATCTGGACCATGATACTCCTACTGCAAGGCTTTTGCAGACCCAGGCACCCTGACCAAGCTCTGGTAGGCTGATACACACTGTGAGGCTGTTGGCCTACTTTAATGAAGCTGCTGGCATCTAGTGAGACACTGTTGTTTTATCACTGCAGAGGGGAACTGAATTATGCAGCTGCCAACTTGTGTGTTTAAATTTTGTTGTTCAAGTGAAGAAAGAAGTAGATTTTTGAAATCAGAGAAGACAATGCTGAGAGTATCCATGCTTGTAGGAGAGCATGATCACTAAACTTGGAGTTTTCCTGCAGTAAGCATCTTCTTGACTCAGTGTGGAGAGGTAAATCCCTCCTTCCCTGACTAATGGAAATGCCAGGAGGCTGAGAAGTTTGCATAGTTTTCTGAGCCTAGTGGCTGCAAGTGTCTTTCCATTATATAGGAGGAAGTTGGTGTTAAGAAACCTTCTTCATCTTCTCCTTCTGCATGAGGAGGTCATTTTTGTTTTGAAATCCTGGTAGACATTCAATGCAGTTAATTTCACCATCATTTACAGTAGTTCCACATGGATCATTGTAGCCTGAGGGCTATCATTACTGCTAGGGCTTACAGAAGGGGAAAGAAAGACCGGATTCATTATTCATTTGTACTGGAGGGAGAGGGAATGAATCCAGAGAGACAGAGTGGTCATATGCAGAATCTGGTTTTCCCCATTCACAGTGTATCCACTAGGCTGTGCTGCCTTTGGCATGCATGAGGGGTAAGAAATACATTAAGTACAAGTGTCTGCCCAATAGGTAGTGTAGCTTCTGCCCATCTCCTGGGGCAGAGCAGACCCACCACTGCTTTGGAGTAGGGACTGCAAAGTGATGGCAGAGGCTGAGAGCCCAATCCTTTCCTGCCTGGGGAATCATCCCAGCCTAGTAAATGATGGGGAAGGGCTGCCATGTCTTTAGCTGGAGCTGGACACAGCTGCCATGGTGACACATAGAGAGCAGCATTTTCTTCAGCTGATGACCCAGAGTATGTGCCCCTTATTTTGTCTCATAAATCCATTGCTGTTAACTGCTGCGTTAAATAGACCCATGACCCCAATATTTTTAGTTCATCTTTTCCTGGACTCTGGCTTGGCTATTACTATAAATTAAGAAAATAAGATCATATTATCTCTGGAAGTGTCCTTGTTCTGCAGAGCCCTCACCTGCTATCAGTAGGAGCTGCAGCTTTCAATTATTCTGATTCTGTGATTTGCTAGGTTTTGGGTTTGGGGTTTTTTCTGGGTTTTGATTTTCTTTTACATTCACGTAGGGCAAAACATACCTGGTCAGTGTGGTAGGTTTATAGGTGATGTTCTTTAACAGCAGTGCTGACCAAACTGTTATCTCATGTTACTTCTTTGGGAAGATATTTCTCTTCGTGTTGGTCCCCACAAGGGCTTCTATGTTGCTTCTTCAGGAGGATGTTTCTCAAAATATTAGACCCCACAATGGCTTTGGTGGAGATTTCTAGGAAGGACTGTAACTGTCAGAAAATCCAATGTCCGAGGACAGCTTCTGAGGAGAAGGCCATCGTGTACTACAATAAATTCACTTTACCCAGAGTAGAAGGGAAGTCTCTTCTCAATATGCTGTGGAGAACACGTATGGTCTGGAGAGATATTTGTATATTGTAAAGTAAAGAAGGAGAGAGAAGTTTTCAAATTAAAAAGCTTGAATGAGAATGGTACTGGGTAGGGGAAAACATACTTGTGTTTTGATGCAGAGGAATCAGTTCCAGAGGCTTAATACTGCTCTTTAGTACAGCTTGGTGCTTTCAGATCCAAGTTGGTGGCCTACTCACTGCTGTATGGACTGGTAGAATTGCTTTTCTTGACATTGGTTTGGCAGGATCAGGTCAGGTGTCTGTCAGTGACTTTCCTATTGAAATATGGGTTAAACTTTACAATTACCAGCCTAGAAAAGAGAAAAGTCTATGTGTATAGAAACTTCTTTGCCTGGGAAATACTAGATGTAATAGGTCATGTGCAACCACCAAAGGTGTAGGATCCAATACCTATGGAGAGCTTGAGACAGAGTCCATTTTCACCCCATTTGCTGAAAGTATTACAAATTTTGTCAGATTTTGTCATTGACATTCATTGTTAGTGAAAGCTACCCATTCTGCTTCTGCAAAACAGAGTATTGCCTTCTGGTCACACAGTAAATATTTTGCAGCAGATTATAAGGATTTTGAACTTTGTAACTCTGCTTCACCAGGGTGTCAACACCAACTATCAGTCAGTTTATGCATCACTATGAATACATAGTAAAAGAATAATATTACAGCTGAGATCCACTGTGAGTATAAGGAAACAAAATTCTCATGATAATATTAATTCTGACTTAAAGGAAATATTTGGAGATGGCTTATTTTCGTGTATGAATTGTACTGTGGAGACTCCTTAACCATCACATTGGTATTGTTTTCATGTTTGGGATATTACCACTCAGTTGGGTTGGCATTAAACTTATCTTTAAACATAAATTTAAGGAGGAAAGAGAATCAGGCAAAATGAACTGCTGAATTGCTATAGAAACATCTCTCTTCATTTTCATTTCAATCCAAAAATGTATAAAGAATGCCAGAATACTTATTTAAACTGTGGATATATGTCTGCACATTTGTTGGGACTGAGCTTTCAAAAAGCTCTTTGTCAGTAGCCATCTGACACATAAATGGCTTTGTTTACAGCAAAATGCTGGCATAAACAAATAGGAATATTAAACCAGAACAATTGCCTTTAGCAGCCAGTGCTGTAAATCATACACAAGCTGTCATCATGAGCTGAAACATGTCTGCATACTTAGTACCATGTGTAGCTTGCTTAATCAAAACAATATGTAAACCGTTAGTGCATGAGAGCTTGCCAAGACAAAAATTATTTACAAGTTGCTTTTTATGTTTCTGGAAATTTTCAACAAAAAGAGGAGAGGAGAGGAGAGGAGAGGAGAGGAATTTGTTTTGATATTGTAAAAAATACATTGGGTATAGTAACCAAGCAAACACAAAATGTTTTCTTGACAATGCAATAGTGTGGGCCAGATCCTCAGTTGATGTAAATCAGAAGAGTAAGTGAAGCTGTACGGATTTATACCAGCTATAATTCTGCCTGTTAAGTCTTAACTTTCAGTGAAATTCAGAGGAATATAAACAAATAGTTAAAAGCCACATGTATTTTTCAGCTTGATCCCATTCATCAGACTATGGTGCCTTAACGATATATGTTCTGACCTTAACAGTCCTTTAAGCTGTGCGTGGGTATAGCCTTTAAAGAATATGTACACTGGAGCAGATTCTCAACTGTGTAGACTGGATGTTTGATTTGAATTGCTGTTACTTTAGTTTGTATTCCCAAGTCTCTATTTACAAGAAACACTAAAATCCTTTTATTTAACTGAGAGTAATAGGAAGCATGGGCTGCCCATGTTCCTCTCTTCACAGCCCTCTGATGTCACCTTAAACACTGTTCCTGATTAGGCATTAGGAACATATGGATTTACTGGGAGACCCTTGTGTTGCTGTTGATGAGAACAATTTTATAGGGAAATACCTCCAGTGACATAAGATTGTGTCTTTAGCATTGCTGGGGGATGGTGATAAGGACTAAGTGTGCTTTTAGCAGCAATGCAGGAGAAAAAGTGTGTCTACAGAAGTTTCTGATGGCCCTTCAGAGTCTGAGTAAAAGGCTTAATTTGCTGCCAGAATAATATGGCCATTGTTTCAGGCAGGGGTTGCTCTCCTGAGAGATGCAGCAGTGCTGCAGCCAGGCCAGGGAGTAGGCCTTCCACTGATAAAGCTGTGCAGATAAAAATGGGAAAGAGACATCCATCGTGCATATTCTGGCTGTGAATCAGCTGCTGAAGAGGGAGAGCCAAGATCATCAAATCTAGGGATGATGGGGTCAATGATATGTCCTAGTTCAGCCTGTGGAGAAGCAACATGTATACCTCTGCACAGCCATCCAGGTCAACCAGAGGAAAGAAGCATTTAAGCTTCAGATTGGTTTGCCTGGTGTTGGAGCTTGGAGAGAAGCTGGAGGAAATGAGATAAAACTTTCCTGCTGTCATCAGCTGGCAGAAGGACCAGGCATTCATCACTAGACAAAATACTATGATCAAGAATACAATTTCTACTGCTTTGTGACCTGAAGAAAATTTCAATCACCACTCCAATTTTCATATGATAATTCTTCATCTATTTTTATGGAATATAAAGAGATGGAACTTAAGCACAGGTTCCTGCCTTGAGTATTTGCTGTTTACAAATCAGATTTTCTTTTGTTTCTGAACATGCTGTTCCAGCAGAGAACCCTTTGTAAATGTCTAATTGCTCTGTAGGCCACACACTATCTGATTCTGGTGGTCTATGAAGAACAATAAAAGTAGACTTGCAATAGCCTTCTTTAAATAATGTTTGGCACTTGACCGTGTACATGCATGCATTCTGAGGTTTCAATTTATTAAAAATCTAGCAGTTTTTATTGAGAAAATTAATGGTTCAAAATCACAATGAAATACCACTATTACAGATGATCTTACCTAGAAAAATATGGCACTAAACCTAATGAGAATGAACTGTTCTCTCTCCATTTTGCATACACTGCTGACATCCATATGTGGTGTTACAAAAACTGTCTTTGGCGTTTTCAGAAAAATCTTAATGTGTATTTAAATGAAAACATAAGTGGGTTACAATCCTCTGAAGTACTTTATTCAGTTAACTCTTTTTTCTTTCCTCAGTAGAAAAATTTGAATTATTTTATATTGTTTTGCTCCCTGAAAATATCTAGTGTGATTACTATGATGATGCCATTTGTGCCACTCTGGGTACATTTATGTCGTATTTTTCATTTATAACTCCTTGTTTCAGATTTTTATGATTAATCCATTAGGAGTTCAGTCCTGTAAAAAAGACTTAGACCCAAGTACTGAAAAAAACCCATATACATGTGCTTAACTTGAGTGCTCAGAGTAGTCCTTATAGCAAAGTTAAGCATGGCTATGAATGCAATACTGTGACTTTCTCTATTTCATTAGACCAGCTAACTGCAATGGGACAACTCAGTTCACGGAATTAAGGTTGGGCATATTCTATAAATTCAAAGCTGGAGTTTTCTCTGGGATGAAACTATAGGATCTTAAGTTCAAATGCAGCTGATCTAAAGAAAAAAATGGAAGTAAATTGTTTCAGTTATTATGGTGTTGCATAAATGAAAGATATGGGAATGGTGTGATATTAGATGCCTTTTTTAGCTTATGAAACAAAAAAAATTTTAAAATAAAATTTTGCAGGTCGTTAGTCTTTTAAAGGCAGAGAAGTGTTAACAGCTATTATGAAAATGCCAGATAACTCATATTTTTTTCAACTGGTCATTCATACACAGATACATCCACAACCTAATTTGAAAAATAATATATTTCATAACTGCTCACAGATTGTTCTGTATGTGCAGCAGCCAAATAGACATGAAATTCTGAAATTGATTTAATGGAGCAGTTGTAGTCTATTGGGGTTAAAAATCTCCCGTCTACAGGAATTTAAATATGCATTTAAATAATTGCCCATAGTAATTCAAAGAACTCCTATGCTGTACAGAAGAAATAGAATAGTTGCTAATAGGAAGACAGCTATCATGAAGATATTTGAAAAGCCCCATGGCATGTGGATTCATAGGTCAGGGAAAAATGCCATGGACAACCAAGGCTCACTCCTACCTGGGCTGTCCACTTGGCTTGCAAAGAGGAGATTCAATAACCAGATTTTTAGCCTCCTGCTCACATTCCTCTGTGATTATTCATTCACACAATGAGTCCTATTAAAACCAAAGGGACTCCTTGGGAGAATAGCATTACTTGCCTGTGGGTAATGGGTTCTTGATTTGACTCCAAGAAAGTAAGATTCAGCAACATTGTGCTGCCCAGCTGTGGTAAAGTGTTTTGGCAAACTGACTTATAGTCTTGGAAAACGAGACATGCTGAAAGGCATTTACACTGCTTCCAAATTAGCACATGCTTGATCATCTCTGTTTACCAAAGAGACTGTCTTCAGTGGGGCAAATACACCAAACAGAAGGTTATAGCCTTTGACAGCATTTGGGGATGCAGTTTTTGTAGATTAATATTCCATTTTCTCCTATTTTCTCCTTCCTGCTGTATTACACGATTTAATGGTATCTTTGAGCTTCTGTGTATTTTCTGTTCTAATCCACTGAAGTCCTGAGCTTGCTAATAAACAGTCACACAAACATCTCATTGATTATAGTCACAACAGTAAAGTCATTTATAAGCTTAAACCCATGAAGAACTGTGCCTGTAGGATTAGTTCCTTAATTTAATTTTTTTGTTGTTTGTTTAATATTTAAAATTGATTTAAGTAGTTTTTGTCATTATGATTGAACACAGGTGAAGAGAACCATTTTTGGATACTTATCTTCCTTTCATCTTTATTAAAGTTTTTCTTTTATTGGACTGGAAAAATATTAAACTTTTCACCTTAGACAGCAGGCTGAAGTATGACATTGTAATTGTAGTCCAGATGGGAAACACAAGAAGACGGATAAAAGAAAATGAGCTGCAAAGGAGCCCAAGTCAACGAGGTTGACAATGCTGTAATAGTACCTTCAACTTAGTTTCAAGCTGTTTGTTTTTGCAATGAACACAAGTTTCCATTGTAAAATTTTTCTGTATGAAAAACTATGGCGATACTTTGGTTTCCATGGTGATGTTTTTCTTTTTCGTACATATTTATCCTCAAAAAGTAGGAAGCCCACCCCTTTCTCTCTCTTTTAGCTCTTAATAATTGAAGTCAAAGCTGATTAATTTTTTATGTCAGGGTGTCTTAAACACATTCCTCTATCAGTGAAAACTCCTGCAGTATTACAGTCATTTACTGTAAGTAGTTTATTCCAAACATTACTTCAGGAAAAAATTTCCAGGTTTTAAAACTTGAGAGTGCCCTGCCTTTCCTTCCCCAGATTCAATTGACTCCAGGGGGTATCAGGGCTAAACTTTCAAACTATTTCAGGGCACACTGCCCTAGCACAAAGCTTTTGGCTTCATTAAGATGATATGCAAGAGATGCAGTATTTTTGTTTCTTGCGAGTGACCACAGAATACTTGGAAGAGCAAAATGTCTTATGAAATTAAGATTTTTGGAAACAGAAATGCTCTGTCTTCAACTGGCTTGCAACATTTTGCATTTACACAGCAACACTGTTATTTTTGACTCCTCCACAGTAGAGCTGAAAATAGTAAATAAACTAGGATGGCCACTGTGTCAGTTTTTCTGTTCTTCAAATTCATCCTTCACCTGGTAATTTGCTAACATTTCTCCAGTGAAAAAAGTTAGAAACTCAATCCAAAACAATTTTTCCATTCCCAGGTTCCCAAGCTGATGCATTTTATCAGCAGTGCTTTGTATGTTAGAGGAAAGATACCCTGGTGAAATATGTTGTCTAATTAGTTTTGAATATAAAAGCACCAAGGATATGTGACATAATTAAATATACAGATGCTACTTGAACCTAAACAGTTCTTACAGAAATTGATGTAACATCAGAATGATACCTTCAGAAATGTATTAAGTGGCAATGAAGAAGGTGTGGATGCTGTATATAGCATCTGGAGTGGGTGAGTCCCCCTTAGATGCTTCAGTGTGTCCTTGGTATTTACAGTATTCTACGTGATTCCCCATGTTTCTCAGCAAAACTGAAAAAAAGGATCCTCTAAATCCATGCCAAACTGGTGCCATAAACCAAGGCTGAGATGCTTGGCCAAACTGGTAGGATAGACTGCAATTTGGGATGATGTCACCATGCGGTTATGGTGATGAGTACGGTGTACAAATGCAGGCATTTTTTAAATGAATGGCTGTGAGTTATAGTCTTACTCAAAATTCAATGGCTTTGTAAGTGTAACGCAACTGGAGAAAACTATCAGAAAAATTAGAATTAAAAAGGCTTTAGGAAGAGTTGTACATGAAAAATCATGGGTACTTCTGTCACTGTTCTCTTTGTGGCCAGCAGAGCGGAGCTGAGTAATGGCCAGGCCACCCCCAGCATAAGGGCTGCAGTGCTGTGCTCTGTGAGGGCTCCTCACTGTGATGGGAAGGGCATGGCTAGCACAGCAGGTTCTCTGGCCAAGGGCCTGTTTCACTACCTCTTGTTAACCCCTCCAGACCTCTGGAGATGGGAATTATGTATGGATGAGAAGAAAGCAGTAATGCAATGCTGACATCTGCACTGCACTGATGGAACTGTGCTGCCTGCACAGAAGTGAAGGAGGATGAGACAGACACCTTTGATTTTCTCCTCAAACATCTCCTTCCAGGTGTAGGATGCTGAGGGAAACTCCTCTTTCTGAGTGGCCTCTGTGAGGATCCTGTCTCTTTATGGTGCAGCTCCACCAAGAGACTGGTTTTCCCATTCTTTGGTGGATCAAATATTGTGATATTTTGTTTATCTGTGATTTTTTGAGAGCAGAATTTATATACTGTTATGGCTTTAGGAGTAAAGATATAAAAGCTATTGAAAACATAGATCAATCATCAGATTTATACCAAAGTAAAAAGACAGCTAGAGAGATGCACATGCGCATATACACAATTCCCACCCACACTGGCAGCAAAGTATTAGTGGGCAATGAAGAAGTATGGAATATCATTAAATGTTGGACAGACCAAACACAGGATTAAATATACATATATGCATCTATTTATAAAAACTGTAGAATTTGTGCATGTGAAGTGAACAGCTGAGGTTTTCGAAAGCAGTGTCTAGGTTAATTTTTATAAAACTTTTTGAACTGTTCAATATTCTTAGTTTAACTCTTTCCATTCTTTATTTTCATATAACCTAATAAAGACAATATTTTTGCTTTCTGGTAACGTGTTTACTAATGATACATACAGGTGGTTCAGTCTAGGCCTTGGGCATTGCTTCTGGATTCATTTATCTTCCATTGCAGAGCAGTGGTGGTCTTTCATATATGCACTAATAATGTTTACATTTCTAAAATGGAACGCAGACTCTCACTTGAGGTAAAAGATCAAAAGGTCAAGGAAACTCAGAGATTAGATCTTCTGCCTAAGTAGGCTGAAACCTAGTAATGCCTTGGAGATCTTGATAGGTAATGTTAATAGCCTCTCACAGAGCCAGAGGCCAAGGCTTTTTGAGGACCAGCATTTTTCTTAAAACTGCCTTCTAAAATTTCTTTCAATAATCCACTCACACCAGTGAAACCACAACTAACATAACTAGCACTTGGGAGCAGGACCATATTTCAGGTTCATGCTACAGCCTCAAGCTAGATCTTGTAGAGAGGGATGCCATTCCACCAGCTGTCCACTCACACCTCCTGCCCACTGCCAATGGAAATGAATTGGTGGCCATGAAACAAGAAATGTTATTAAACTCACTAGCAGTATAGGCAGGTCAACCATGTGATGGTGATTTTTAGTAGAGCAAATGCACCTACCAACAGCTTGGAAATGAAGAAAGTGAAAGTCAACACCTTTGAGACTGGGCTGTTTGGGTAACGTCCCTAAACAATTAAGCCCGACAAGCTGCAGAAAATCTCTAAGGTAGGTTAACTCATGAGTTTTGAACTAATTGGTGGTTACATTTAATTCATTCAGATATGATGAGACGAAATTAGTAAAAATACTGGGGCTAATGTTCAAGTATATTTTCCTAGGAAGAGTTTTTACACTGGATAAATGTTGAGCATCATCTCCATAATGTGCATGTAATTTCCAAAAGGAGTCCACGTATACCTTGTTTTCCTCTCAGCTCCCAGAGTGTGCTTTAGTATTGAAACTTGTAGGCCCTGTTCAGCCCAGTTTAGTTTTGTGCCTGTGCCTAAGTAAAGAACTTGAGTTCAACCTTCTCTGTTGGACAGTAGTGTCTGTAATAGTTTAAGACTATAAGAGAGGCAAAGTAAATGGAAGATGTTGGATCTGTTATTAGAGAATCAAAGATAGCTGAAAGATATAGAAGATGTAGAATAGTTTCTGCTACTTTTACTTCATTTCTTTCAAAACAAACAAAAAAAAGCAACCACCAATGAAGAAATATATTTCAAAAATGAGCAGGAAAAGATTTGCCTAAATTATCAGCTCTTTGACTGAAGTATTTTGATTTTTTTTATCTGAAATAGTATTTCTAGTTTGTCAGCTGGAAACAAATGTTTGGTTTTTTTGAGCAATATCAATCTGCTTCATATTTTGAGAGCCTCATGGAAATGATAGTTCTTAGACTCTTACACGCTCCTTCTTCCCTTGCTTATGGTTTACAGTTAGACCACTTGTCTCCTGGTCAGCAGTGGCCACTCCCTAGTAATGAATTATTACAATACTCAAGAGAGAATTTGTAAATTCCCCAACTGGCAAAACGCCTCTGTTGCTGGGCTTTGTGTAGGAATTTTTCTTTCTGCTATGCTGAGAAAGGAAAATATTTCCTTTCCTGTGGTAAGTCTGCAAAACTACTTGCTCGTTCCCCTGAACTTCTCTGTCTCTCTTTGCAGAAAGATCCTTCTTTGTCTTGCAAGATGCTGTGTATTTTGTGTGGTCCCCTGGTAGCTCTGAAATGTAAAATCACCTTTCTTTTGTACTGAAGGACGTGTAAGGGATACTGTGTGTGGATGTTTCAGCTGTATAACTCTATACTGATCAAAGAGGTGTCATCCAAACCTGCAGCCATGTATTGGCTAAACAGGAGAAAATGGCTCCCATAAATAGTGAATGAAATGGAGACTATTAACCTTCTTGGAATCAAGTCCACTGCTACAGAATGTGTGCAGCCTGATGGAGATGAGAAAGATAGAAAGGATGCCTGAGGAAAATCAGAGGCATTTATTTAGTTGCAGTCATAATGAAAATGGAGCCAAAATCAGTCACTGCAAATCCAGACAACTTCAGACTTGAGTTCTGATTCCAGCCAGTTTCTAAAAATAACATGAAAGCTCTGGTGAAAACTGATAAAAGCTTGGAAATACCAAACTACAGCTGGTCACCGGGCTTGATTCACTGCTATATTAAAGCCCCTTTAAACATCTTTGGCAGGGCAAAGGGGCTTTAAAGTGAGTGTGAATTATATGGTTAAATATTTGCAGGTGATTTATCATAGCCTATATTGCTGTATAAGGTTATGAAATATATATTTTCTAGTCTTGTTTTCCTGAGTTGTGCAGGTCTAAGGAACTCATGTGTTTGCAGGATAGCTGCAGCTGGAACACACAGAATGAAGCATGCTGGCGGGGGGCTCAAGCCTAAAACAAAAGCTCAGACTTCTCCGTATAGAAGGTTGCAATATACCAGTTAAATTGATATTTACATGGAATTGTTTGCATTAAATACAAATTAAAAATATTAATAAGAAATTTAGACCTCATTCTATGTAGGTTTCTAGATCTGGCAACAGCAATTGTACATATATACTTAAAATTCAAGATATATACTCATCAGAGAGCTCTTTTTTAAAGTTGGTAAAAGCCTAAATTTCACTCTAAAAATGCCATCCAATTAAATAATTTCACCTTAGTTTTAACATGATTAGGTAAATTGCCGAGGCAATATTTTTCTCTGGGTTCTACCTAATACAACTGAATTTGTTTTAAATAGCTATAATTGGTGATTTTCTAGATCAAGGGTTGTACTCAGATCAATGACAGTTACTTGTGTATATTGATTACTAAGCATGCCTATGAAAATATCATTTGTTACTTCAGGAATGACAGTAGAAGGAACAAGCTAACTCCAAACTGAACAGAGATCAATGTGTTGCATGTAGATAAAAAGAAGCATGTGACCTGAGAGAGCATCAATTTTTCATGGACTATGGACAAAACACAAAAGAAAAAGGAATTCTGCAGGTCACACAATTAATTACTGAGGTCTTGTATTATTTTCTTTCAGCATTAGAGTAAACTAAGTTCATTTTTTTCAGTCACATAGAAGGAGGAAATTCTCTAAGTCATGCTGGAATACATGAGGGCATATCCATTAAAAGTGAACATACATGCAGTAGTAGTACAATCCTACTCAGAGGTTTGGAAACAGAGACTAGTGTATCATGTTGTAATAAGTACTCCTAGGCAGACATGCTAAACCAGCCAGGGATGAACCTCTCATGCACATAAACATCCCAGTTGTGCCCAGGTCTCCAGGAGAATCTCACTTCCTTTTTCCTCAGACATATGAAGTTAGAAGTAAAGCATTCATATTTTAAAAGTACACCTAATTAAAAATGTGTACCATATCCTTGCAAGCACATATTTCAGACTATTTCTTCCCTTACTCTGAGGTTAACACAGAGGTGGATTGCCAGACCAGGGCAGATTAGGTTTTTTGCTGTAAATGTGCAGTAAAAGAAGGATTTAGTCCACATGTCAGCAGCACTTTCTGCAGTTTAAGGAAGGATGAGATGTTCTATAAGGGAAATGGATGTGAAGGACAAAGTACAGGTAGTGCAGAGCTGCTCTGCTGAAGTGCAGAGCAACCCAGGGGTAGGGGAAATGAGATTGCCAAGCGGGGGAGCTGCAGATGTCCTAGAGCCACAATGGAGGACCCTCAATCTCTGCAGACAGGTCCATGCTGCCAGCTGGCTTTGGGCAGTTGCAGGGAAAGCCCACTGCTTGCTGTGTAGTGAAGGGGAGAGAATGAAGGAGTGATTTCATGTACCTGGAGAGTGATCTGATGTAAACTTACCAAAGCCAAATTCCATAGTGTTTTGGGACGATGACTTTTTGGCTGTCTTAGTTGTCCTTTCTGGTACACAGATGGTAAACTCCCACCTGTTAGGCTGTGTTACTAGACCAGGAAATGGTAATTCTTCCTTCTTTTGTGACACCAATAAAGGTACTAGTCTACAGGGACTTAGCTCATCCCTCATAACCATAATTCCCCGATGAACTCCAGACCTACCTAGTGGGATCTGTAGGAAGTTACTCAAGTCTAAAGTAACACAATTTTTATGTGATGCTCTAATCTTGAGGAAAACAATGCAAGTATTATAATCAGTGAAGAAGTAATGAACTGAGAGTCTGAATTCTTAGCCTATTTTTAATTACTTTTCTATCTGATCCTATGACATTTCTGTAGCATTTCTTTCACATTGTGTTGTTGTGAAATATATGGAATACAGTGGCAAAAGATTTGTTTTCTTACTTTTGCATGAGTATCCAATTATTTTCCCCCCCCAAACAANGACTGTTGTCTGAGCCTAAGGTACAAGATAAAAAAAGAAAATCTTTTACTGATTCCACATTATTATTTTCTCCTGTGATTCTATAACCCCACTTGTGGTATTTTAATTAATTTGGAAATTTGGCAGTGATAAGTGAAATTATAGGTGCTATTAAAATCAGGATAAATTACATCATTTTCAGTCATATAGCATGAAGGATTTCCACTCTACAAGCTGACATAATCCTAAACAGCCTGTACCTCTTCTCAGATTTGCTTTTGACAGTGACAAAATAAATACAGAACAAAAATAAATACAGGTTTTCTATTTTATTAGCAAAGACAATCATGTAGATACAGAGTTTCCAGATTATTCACTACCACTTCAAATAAACAATCTTCCACAGTGCTACTTCCCTAAAATATTTTTGGATGGATGTAACAAGTCAACCACATTTATCTACTGATAAAAGAAGTTGAAACTGAAGTTGAAAACTGAAATACTACTGTGGCTCAGAGATCTTCTAGCTAAAAGTAAACAAGCTAACTCCAATGTTAATCTTTTATTTGTTTTTAAAAATTGAAGAAAGTCATAAAAACAACTCAAAAAGAGGAATTTGGCACCTGGGCAAGGTGAAAGAGTGAGATCTGCATCAGAAAGAAAGAAGTGTTGATATTAGCCAGCTAAACTGGATTCATGCTGATTTATGTTTCTGCTGCTGTTGTTTTTCCTTTGCTTCCAAACATTAGAGAAATGCTAGTTTTCTGTTTTGTTTCAAGCAAGATGATTAAATGTAGACACTAGCTAGCTTGCTAAAAGAAAGATTGTCTCAGACAATTAGCACCCTTATTATATGGTTCAGATTTTAAATCAAAATTAGAAATAAGACTGTCACGCTATTGTATATGAACCATAGGGCAATTTTTACATGTACAAACACTGATTAGCATTTCACTTCAATTTGTTAATTTAATTAGGTTTTTTCATTAGGTTTTTTTAGATATTTTAAATATTGTTTGAGCAGAAGTCCTGTATTTAAAGCTTTCATATGAAGGTCGTATGGGCAAATCATGTTTTGCCAGATGGACTGCCTACAGTGCTCAGTCTTGATAAAAAACAGCTGCAATGGCCTGATACTGGTTGAGACTCAAAAATCAGACTGTGCAAACAAATAGATCTTGGCCCTAGATACTTGCCACATCTGCCAACAATTAGTTATATATCAGGACTAGAAAGGGGCACAGAATAAACAAGATCTGATTTCAGAATAAGCAAATAAACAAGGAGCTCTGCATCATTATTCATCTAGTGGATGTGGAAAAACATAAGGCTTAGGTTCACAGCTGTCAATCCTTGAGGTTTAGCTAAAAGTATTAGGTAACAGAATATCTGATTGACAAATACTTTGCCGATGCTCCGGAGCACATTATCTCACCTGCTTGCTGACTCCGGAGTGCCACCCAAACACTCAGCCAGGGTGCTCCTGGGAGACAGATGCTAGGGGCCAACTGGCTGTGGGAGCAGAAAGAGCCACTTCTAAAGAGCTTCTCATGATGATTGTTAGGGATTCTACAAATGGTGACGACATTATGTCAGTAGTGTTTCAAGACATGTATCTGTTCAGAATTAGATGAGAATCTAAAACAAGTGAATACTAGTATTTTGAAGCCTGAAGGAGTTTTTTAAGCCAAGTGTTTTATGAGGATTGAAGAAGGGAGGGAAGCTGAAATTCAGTGAAAATACTGAGGTTTCCTGGCTTGCAAAGTTAGGTTGCTGTGTAAAGAAACCACGAATCCTGACTCTCATCTTGCAGGAAAAATATTCCAAGTTTTGAAGATTGTCCAAAATATTTTGATCAGTTGCTTGAGAGTATGAAAATGAAACAATGCCGAGTTTATGTAACAAAGAAGCATTTAATGACAATAAAATTGACAAATAATAGGCTATGTTTAGTATTTAGACAAGCAAGGCTTTCTGATACAGTGTTTCACTTAAAAGATTGTGCTCAATTAAAATCAAAGCAGGAAAAGAATTTTATTACCTGCACGTAACGTGGGATATGATATAATGACCTTCATTCAAACTCCAAATCATTAAATCTCTCTAACTGGTGACCAGGGAGGACGTCAGATTCAGGTCCAACAGCAGCAAAATATGAATAAGAGCTATAGTTTAATTGAATCAGTGATTCTAAACCTTAATACACAAATGGCAAGAGAAAATCAGGGATGTGGAAAAATAAGTTTTCACTGTAATGTATTACATTTTATTTTGAATAATTCTTAAGCTCAGCTCTGCTGAAGAAAATACAGTAAGACTCTGCACACTGATCTCTCTGAGAGACAGAGTTGGTCTCTCTGATACCCCAACTTTATTCTCTCTAGTGAATCTTCTGATGGTTGGCAACAAGCAGTAACCTGCTAACAAAAAAGAGTGAGCTACTGCTCCCTTGCACGAAGCAATTCCTGCAGTGGATCAGGACAAGAGTTCAATAATGCCAGAGCAAATCAAGAGTGCATATTCTTCTGATGCCTGATCTGAATCACATATGAAAAACAGCATTTTTGTGTCTATGGAATGGAAATTAATGAGCATGTTTTTCTCATCCCTAGATTGACAATGGTCATATAATCACACATTCCACTGAAGTCAGCTTCAAGATTTCAGCTGATTCTGGCCAGGTTTCAGTCAGGCTTGCAGACAGCAAACAGGCAGACGTACGTAAGGGTATAAGTTATTTTTCCTAAGCTTTGGGGAAATCAATTTTTGTTCAGAGTATCTATGAATTAGGACATAGGCCTTAAAGGGACATCAAAAATTATTTTCTGTCCCTTTGTACAGTGTCACAGTCACCACAGAAGCTCGTAATGACCCATTTAGGTTTTCTGGGATAACGAGGCTTAAGAGTTGCAGTCATTTTGCTTTCTCATGGATTAGAAAGGAGAATATGTCCTGGCCAATAATACTGCAGTCATGTCCAAAAGGAAAACTAAGAGCCTTCCTCAGAAACACAAATTTCAGAGAAGAGAATAAGATACCTTTCCTCCACAATCTCAGATAGCTGTATTCAAATTTCAGAGCTCACATGAAGATGAAATAGAATAAAACCTGAATTCTAATCATATCTTACATTGCTTTAAAAACTCGCATATATACAATGGAATATTTTGTCTGAGTTAATTAAAAACCACTCTTTTCATCTTATTAACTATACTTAACCAAACCAGTTGAAAGTTGCTTAAAAATCTGAAATAGGAAAGGAACTCATTAAAAAGTGAATTAGCATTTCACTGATTTGAGTTTAATATGATTGCATTTATACAGTACAGAAAAATTACCACTTTATTAGAAGTCATTTGTATACTTAACTGCTGTATGAATTCACCTTTGATGTAGTAGAATATTATTTGTATTAACTGTTAAGTATTATAAGGCAATTAGTCTTGCTCTGTTCTGCTTCTAAATAGTGAGTTATTAGATAAACCTGATATGATGCAAGTCTCATGATTTGTGGCACAAAAATCTCCATTAATCTCTTGAGATATGTCTCTGCACTGGCTTGTCCTTATTCCAGAGAAATGATTACTTTAGGAAAAGTCTTACAAACCTGGTGCTGATATGACAGGACCCTAAAGCCTAGTTTTACTCTCTGACCAGTCCAAGAATCTGGAGAATGTCTGCAAGAAAGTTGGCATTATGTTTCTTCTGGGAAAAACCTTGTGGCTGAGTAACTGTGCACATAAGCTGTCCCAACACCTGAATGCTCCAGGGAAGTTATTTTCTGAATTTAGTGTCCTGAAATAAAATTAAAATAGGAAAATAAGAGTATAAATATATTTTTCATATATCTAGAGAATATGTGATCAGCTTTGTGTTCTAGTCCTTCCTGATCCTTGAAAATGTAGAAAAATATTTCTAAACCACATTTCAAAGTCAGCTCCTGTTCAGGATTTCAAATGGTATCAGAGCAAAGTGCACCAGACTGATGTAAACGAGTCTTTTAAAATGAAGCCAGAATTCTCCCTTGAGTCCTACCATATTTTATTTCAAGACCACAGCATCTTTCTTTACATTCAAAGTGAAGAAGGAAGGAAGGAAGGAAGGAAGGAAGGAAGGAAGGAAGGAAGGAAGGAAGGATGAAATAGAAAAGAGGTAAGAAAAGAGGGAAGGAGAGTGAAAAGGAACAGGGAAGGAGGGAAAGAAAAAACATTTCACAATACTCACAATACTTTTGCTCTTTGAACTACTCGGAAAAGGTTGAACAGATTCAGCTGATTATCTTCTGGCATTGTCTGTCAAAAAAATCATATTATTATCAATGATCGAGTGCTCATTCAGAGATGTTGTATTCTTTTCTCTTTGAACAGTACTGCAGTCTCTAAAAAGGGTATTTCCTTCATGTCCATGGTTAAGGACTCTGGAAGGTGCTCTACAGTGACTGTTGATTTTAAATGAAGTTCATACAGAAGAGCATACTTCTTAAATAATCTTAAACAATCTTAAATAAAGATTGAAACACTAGAAGGTGATCTCCATGTTCATTCACTTTTTTCTTCCCTTAGAATTTAATCTAAATGTTGCCAGGTTTCATTTGCACCATATTAATTTTACCATATGCCTACTTTATCAGGAAAAGTGATAGGTAATCATAACTTATTCCCACAAGTCATTCAAAAAATTGTGTTTTTAAAAGCTTTCAATCCTTAGCAATATTTAGCCAGTTTCAGAAAGACACTTTACAAAGTAAAATCCCAAACTGTTACTTTTAATCTGAGTCAACATTTTTTTTTAATATCTAAGACCTTTATTTTAAAAATGTAGAAGCATGATCAGTTGCAGCTGCCATCATAGTCTACATTTCAACAAAGTTTGGTGTTGTTTTAAACAGTGTTTTTTTAAAAGGAGACAAAAATCCCAAATTTCTGTTATCCTTTGTTCTTAGTCTTGAAGCAGTTAATAAATTTGTGTATGTCTGTGTACATTACTCAGTTATGGATGCATACTTGTGTAAAATAATGGGTTCATTAAGGACAGCTGAATTGAAAAGGTATGCACACTTCATTTTTAAAACCCTCTTTTGTTTACATGATTGTTGTGAATGAATTTATGGATCATTCAGGATCCTTAAGACCTCAGCTTCCAGGGCTTGGAAACCTTTGCCTGTAGAATGAGACATTTATTTCTGAAGGAGAAAGCAGAATCTCTCAGACAACTTGCCAGATTCCTGGAGGAGATTGTAAATATCAGGATGGACTTTTATCTTTGAATTTTGTCTTACTACGGAAAGCATCAGCATGCAAAGTAGATCACCAGTTGTGTTCACAGCCAACTATGTTGTCTAAAAGATGGCCTGCTGCCTTCTGCCGCAAGACACCCTTGGTGGAGAGAAGCTGCCATCTTTTGCCTGGCTCTTATGGAATTGTGAAGCCTGTGGAATTACTGTGCTCTCCATTTTATGGAAAGTTCAGACATGAGGTTTAACACAAGACACAAATTTCTGGTAATAATAAATGGGATGCTTATATATATATATGTATGTATATATTAGACTCTAAAAATTTCGATAGCCATCAGTGGTGAGTATTCTGAGGATGAAAATTAATTTAGTCAAAGGCATATTCCCTCTGTAGAGAGATATGCTGCAGAAACAGCAAATGCTCGTGTCTTTATATGAGTTTCTCTCTTGGCACACTATCAAGCACAATGAGATGGAAAAATCTTTGTGGAAAGCATAAAAAGCTCGCATCCCCCTCCCCAGCCTTTCTTCACTGCCTAAACCATTTTTTCTGTTTAAATATGGAAAAGCAAAACTCTGAATACATTATGAAAGAAGGTGTTGAAAGAAGATTAATAAAATGTGTGTCATCTTTTGCATTCATGGCTTCTGTTACAGAGGGATCTGCAAAGACTGTAGTGCACACTTCTGTCATCTCTTCCCTAGACATAAAATAGTAAGGAAGGCATAGATTAGAACCAAACATGTTTTGATTCTTGTCACTGGCACACAAATGTATGTTGATGATGTAGCACTGCTTAGAGTGAATCTGTTGCAGAGTTAACTTTCCTGTTTGTAACTGGTTTAATAATAATAGATGTCTGTTAAACAGAAACAAGTCAAGGTTATGGTTTTGGAGCATCATTCAAATTCATCAGACTGAGTCCATCTTCCAATACCATCTTTTCTTTGCACTAAAACTTTTCTTTTTCAGATGACTTCTTATAGTGTTGCAGCAGTATACTCCAGTATGATATTCAGAACCCCTAAATAGGGAAATTATAGTACCTGTCAAATTGATGTTCAAACACCACTGTGCTTCTGTGGGATAGTTTTCATTTACTTTGTTAATTTTTGTTTTCAAAGGAAAAGACATGTTTGTATCAAGTTGAGCTAAAGATATTTATTATCTCAGTATGTTAAGTAAAACAGCCATAGTGTATAAAGATGGATTATTAGCTGAATATTTTGCAATCAATTTACAGTCTCAGAATGAAACTTTTTTCTCTTTTCAATTCTTTGTAAAGCCAAGTGTAATAACCTTGTTTTCTGAAAAGCATATGCCAGCAATTGCTAGTGTGACAATATATTAATAATGTAACTAAGCTCTAAACCAGGCACGTATTTAATTCTTTCTTCCATTTTGGGCTGCTTTGCCTAGAACACGGATGGGGGCTGACTGCTGCATCTATGCACAATCGGCTCTCTGAAACTGCCCCCTTGTCCTTGGAAGCCTCATGATTCTTTCATCTTAGCTGGGCTGGAGGTAAAAATCTTTGCAGGTTGGTGCTTGGGCAGGGAATGACTGTATTTCACCAAAGTGTGTTGAAGAAACAGTAATAGTGGACATTCTAAGTCCATTGCTTACTCACCTGGTTCTGAATTTGCTTTGCTTGTTCTGGTCTTGTCAACCCTTCCATTTTGGAATTGAGATGCAGGAGGTTTGATACTGCTCTTCAATCACATTAGCACAAGTATGGAGTCATGCAATAGACATGGAGCTTTACTTTATAGACAGAGGCTATTTAATTCTGTTTAATTCTTTTATTCTTCTAAACGACATTAATAAGACTTCATACTTGAAAATTATACAAAATTAAAAGATGTTGCAAGTAAATGTAAGGACAGAAAAATAATATAGGGTCTGTAAAATTTGGTAAAATGAAGTAAAAATAAGTTCACATAGGTGTGAGTCAAAGCAGAAAAATACAAAATAGCACATTGTGGGAAATGAAGTTACAGAGAACTTGCAGGCACTGATAGAGAACATTAACAGCATTGTGCTTGAACAGATAGAAATTGATACATGTTTTGATGTGAGACCTTGGCGAAGGCTGCCTGAGTTAGAAGAATGAGCTTTTGCAATTCAAAGTAATAACGCAGTTTTGTAGTTTTAAAAGAAGTATGCTTTATAAAGGTAAGAATATATTTCTAGTAAGTAAAAACATGTTTTAAGTAAAAGAATAGTGATAAGTAAAAGAGTAAACAATTTTGAATTTAGCAATAAACTTTATAATAGAGTTTATTAGAAAGTTAAGATATAGCAATATAAGCCTGCATAATGGGCCTTAACAGCAATACGATGATTGGATAAGAAAATACGCATTGCGGTAGAACATGTACAATGATGATTGGTACAAACGTGGTAGTGAGCTTTGTGGCATTTGCTTATTGGCTTAAAAAAGTATATAAGGCCTTGTAGCAGATAAGTTGGGGCTGGCTGGCTTGTTAGTGGGGCTAGGCTACTTCGGCATTGGCATCTACGCTTGCTGCAGCTGCCGCCGCTGCTGCTTTAGCTATTGATACTGTAACTGTTGCTGCTTTTGATATGAGAGATGTAGTTCACAGCATCTCTCCTGCCTCACCCTTCAATAAAATGAGACTGATTCAGCAATAAACCATCTCCGTGACATCTCTCGGTCATCCCGGTCCCCCACAAATCCCGACAGCACATTATGAGATGAAGAGAATATGAAGTGGAGGTATTCACCAGGAAGATAATACTTGAAAAGTGAATGGGTCACAAGAACTTATTCTGAGATATTACAGCATACTGGTTGAACTTACAATATGGTACAATGGAAAAAAATTCCAAAGAGTAGTTGTTTCAGTGAAACTGATTTTGATAGCAGAAAATCCTTTTTGCACTTTTGCACCTCCAGAATATCTTAAGACAAAGTCACTGTCTCTTTTAAGTATTTTATTTTATCCCAACTAAAACCTCAGATTTTCCACAAAAGAGGAACTTTTTAGTACTCTACATAAGAAAAGGAATAAAACATGTATAATTGTACTTCCTGCCAGCTTGTACAGCTAATGCTCTTTTGAGAATTTTTAACTGCTTTGTTTGCTTATGTAAAAAAGTTTTTATCAAGGATTGCTTGAAGATAAAAGTGGTAGTTTACCACTTTAGAAAGTTCAACCTGAATCAAGATTAACCAGACTGTTTTAACCTTAATATCTTGGTGTTCTGAATGTAACATGCAACACACAGCTGCATGATTCATTTATAGTCTCTGTATAGTACCCTGAAAGCCTTAGAGATGACCTTATGGTATGGATTTACCTATTTTATTCTTTTGTTTTCAATCCTAACAGGTAAAATGGTCTTGCCAACTGATTTTGTTTTGCCAGATCTGATCTCATTTACAGCTGCAGTCAGATGAGATTTTTCTTGACAGAAGACAAAGTTAACACTTCCCTTCAACGTGATTCATTTAGGAATGCAATGGAGAAGCAGAAATTGGGTAAGGAGTAAAAAATATCAAGCTGTTTCAAATACAGGAGTCTAAGAAAGTAACAATCAAAATAAGGTCACTGAATTATCTGATTTTGAAAAGAATTGTATTTGCATGCACTAGAGCTTAAGGATCATAGATATTAAGATGCAAACAGGAATGAGTACGCCTGGAGACCATGAGAAGCACCTGAACTTGTAGCTCTTGTGATCTTTGATTTCAGAACACTTTCCCTTCAAGGATTGGCAAGGATACTTCAAGGATTGGCATCAGAAGTTCTAACCAAAATGATTGTTTCTTTAACAAAATTCAGCTTATTTCTCCTCCTATAGCCATTACTTCTGATTATATTCTTATGTGTCCTGTCAAGAATGCAGTTATTTTTGAGGTGTCTGTGGGTGCTGTGTACTCCAGTTTGAACACTCTCTGGGCAGTATATTTTCTAGAGTATTAAACAGTTTTAAAAGGCACTCTAAAAAAAAAAAAAGAATATATATATGAATTAAAGACTCAAACCCCCACATTTTCAACCTGTTAATTCTTCATCAGTATAAGTGAAAATGTCTGTCACAGCTGTCATGACTCATGTACTCCTTTATTTTTAAAATGGTGTGTGACTTCTGACATTGTGGCACTTCTGCGCTGCTATGTGTGGGTAGATGGAATAGAAATTTAACCACCTTTACTGAGTTTTATGTGTTAACTTTTGATGAGACTTTCTTCTTTCCTCCTGCATTGTGAATGCAGGGACAAACAAGAAATATTGACCGGTTTTCAGTTGTCCATAGTCCCACAACATAATGAATCACAGCTGTTCCCTATGGAGCAATTCCTGTGTGCACAGCTATTCTTAAGAGGAGAGCAGTGGAAGAGGCTGAGACAAGTGTTTCTAATCCCACAGGCTCAGGTTTTTCTCTCACTGCTGAAAGGCAGAGAAGAATGTGCTATGTATGGAGCTGCTGGGTAACTTCTCTGAATACATCACGGTTTTAAATACAGAGGTGCTTTCTGTACATGGAAGAAAATGCCTTGGAAAGCAACAAGTTCACAGAATGAGGTCTTCCTGACTGTGTTGTGGAACCTACTTGTGTACCTCAGCACAGCTATGAATGATGCACTTCAGTCAATCAGACCTTCAGGAAGTGAGTCAAAGGGAGTAATGATGCATGAATGGACCACTTGTATGAACTTGAGTGGTTGCCATGGGTTCGTGGGGCACAAGAATATGCTACCCTTAGATAACTTGTTTATGCGTCTAGGAACTTCATCTTTCATTTGAGCTATCTGAGTACAAAGTCTCTGACCTCTATATTATTATCTGAAACTAAGATCAGAACTGAGGTCCCTAATAAATTCCTAATAAGAGAGATTCCTAATGAGATTCCTAATAAATGTGGAATGTTTCTGGTTTTGTTTTCTTTCCTCTTTCCTTGAACAGTAATATGAGGTATTATTATCCTTCAGATAGATCAATGAAAAGACAGGTGATCATTTCCCTGGACCAATAAATTACGTAATTTAGGGCCCAATTTGAAGCTAATTGAAAGGTCAAATCTGTTTGTTTTGTGTTTTTTTTTTTTTTTTTTTTTTTTTTTTTTTTTTTTTTTTTTTTTTTTTTTTTTTTTTTTTTTTTTTTTTTTTTTTTTTTTTTTTTTTTTTTTTTTTTTTTTTTTTTTTTTTTTTTTTTTTTTTTTTTTTTTTTTTTTTTTTTTTTTTTTTTTTTTTTTTTTTTTTTTTTTTTTTTTTTTTTTTTTTTTTTTTTTTTTTTTTTTTTTTTTTTTTTTTTTTTTTTTTTTTTTTTTTTTTTTTTTTTTTTTTTTTTTTTTTTTTTTTTTTTTTTTTTTTTTTTTTTTTTTTTTTTTTTTTTTTTTTTTTTTTTTTTTTTTTTTTTTTTTTTTTTTTTTTTTTTTTTTTTTTTTTTTTTTTTTTTTTTTTTTTTTTTTTTTTTTTTTTTTTTTTTTTTTTTTTTTTTTTTTTTTTTTTTTTTTTTTTTTTTTTTTTTTTTTTTTTTTTTTTTTTTTTTTTTTTTTTTTTTTTTTTTTTTTTTTTTTTTTTTTTTTTTTTTTTTTTTTTTTTTTTTTTAACTTTAACTACTCTAGTTGAGTGGTTCCTAATTTAAATGAGAAAGGAATGAAGCGAACAGTTCTGTCAGAGGAAATAGGCTTGAATCGTCTGGTCTTGTCACTTTCTCCATTCTGAGTCTTCTGCCTTCACTGACTTCTAAACTTCTGGACTTGACTCTAAGTCCTTATTTCAACAGTCAGTTTTGAGAAGAAAGATTGATCTGGACTTTCTTGCCAGGTTCCCACTACTTACCTGGAATTGATTTGCATTATCACACACCAGCACAGAAAAATATGTAAATTGGTAGTTATTAAGCGAACAAAGCATGAAGTTTAAAATATTATTGCTAGGCTACTCGCAGGTGACCTCCAAAGGACAGGAACAAGCAATTTATGAAGGAGTACATGCAGTACAGTGGTTATCTTACTGAATATAAAGCTTTTTACTACAACACATTATTCCTTTTTATTTAATTTTCAGTTTATTAAACAGCCTTAATTCCAGTGGAGGTGACCTCCTGCTGGCAAAATGGTGAAACCACTGCATTTAGACATGAAAATTCACATTTTAGATTAGAAGAAAGAATCAACTCCATCAATACTAGAAAGCATAGTCATTGAATATATTAGTAGCTTCATAAAAATCATGTCTTATACTTTTTTGAGGGAAGTCATTTGACATCCAAATTCTTAGAATTCTCTTTAAAATTTCTGTATTAAATTATATAATAACATGAACACATTCAGATTAGAATACATGGCCCATGTGTGAAGACTTGTATACTGATAAACAACTGCCTAATTCATCAGTGAAAGAAAGTCAAAGTGAAATCATTATGGGAAAACAGCGATGACAAGAAAAACTGATAGAAGCTCCATTACTCCTTCCACTCTTGCAAAACTGGTCATAGGTGTAAATATAAAACCATTGCAAACGTCAGTCCCAAATTAAGTATCTGAAACAGTTTGTGAAACCTATGTGTTGGAACCTGAGTTGAGTTCCTAGCCAAAATAATCAGTAAAGCCCATTAGACACTCTACACACCCTGCAACCTCATTTGGGGAGCTGAACTGTTCTCTTGAATCCATTGATTGCAATATCAGACATTTATCAAGCTCACACAAGATCATCTTTCTGTGAACACCATAATTTAGTGTCTTTATCAAGGCAAGGAATCCCACCCTGCTGTTAAAATTCAGAGAACACCTCTAGTGTTACTTTTACCAGCCCTGAATGTCTCAAATAATCCAGGGTGTTTCAAAGAGTGGTAGACACCTGCATGGTGATGACTCTGCTAAGTCCTTCCAAGAAAACACCTACATTAGTGGGAGAGACAGACTTTTACAGAAAACCATTAAAATCATGTAAATGCAGCTTCAATTGAAAATCACAAAACACTTTTTTACCTGGCTGTTATAGATGGGTTTCAGGCTCACTCTAGGCCCAGGTGTACTTTGGGCCTTGTGTTTGCACCACATGAATATAATATCATATGCATCAGAGAATATAATTTCTCTGCCACTTAGTCACATTAGCATGCCAGAAAATATTGATCAGGCTTTTAAAATTCCAAAGGCTGTTAGAAGCCATTGCATTTACAGACTGAGAACATGGTATGTTATTTTCTATTAGTGACACTTCTGCTTATAGTTCAGAGGCTTCCCAACAACTCCACAAAGCTAGGGCTGAAAGTTTACCAAACAGCTTGTGTATGTGTCTTATTTGGTATGATGATTGGCTTCATATTATTCTGTGTGAAATCTGCCACATCATACTACGGGGATATGCTGAAAGTGGTGTATAACTGCAGTCTTTCTCTTCGTAGAAGAGCACGGTAAAAATCAATGGTATACCCTTTAAAATTCCTAAAATTTTTAACCTGTGGTCCCTGGAGTTGACCCAGGTTCTTCTTTGTCAAGAAGAAGAGTACAAAAATTCAGCTGGCTGGAAATTTCTACCTCATTCATGTATGAATCTTGAAAGGATCCTTCCTTCTCTAAATATATCTGGTAAGTGGCCTTATGAAAAAGGGAAGAATCCATTCTTTTATTTCCTTCATTAAGAAAGAAAGAATTCCCTGAAGTGGTGTTAAGACTGTGTACCACTTCAACCCTCATACAGAGTCCATGGACAAAACTGAAAGCCAGCTACAACTGCTAATCCAAAAACACCTGTACTTGAAATAGCAAAACAAAAAAAAATGCAAACCGTATCTACCTATAGGTATAGTTACAGCAAGTCAGCCCCAAATCATATCAAGCTAGGTTTGGTAGAGTATCTGGAGAGATTTTAAAGGATATTAAATCAGAAACGCTTCTGAAGGTTTTTTACTATTTGTGTAGGCTCTCCACAAAAATTCCATGAAAGGTTAAAAAACAAAAAAAAACAAACCCAAAAAACCAACCAACCAACCAACCAACCCCTAAACAAAACAAAAACCCAAACCGAACAAAAAGAAAAAAACCCCAAACTCCAAAATATCCCAAAAGCCCAAGTTAAGAAAAAAAAGGGAAAATGTAATCATGGATGACTAAAAAAGCCCTAATTCTTTTTAATAAGCAAGGATTTCAGGGAAAAAATAATTTGGGATTCAGAGAAAGAATTCATTTGGAGAAAAGAACTGGGTTTTTTTTGGTTTAAAATTTACTAGGTTCTGTGAAATTAATTTGCTTTCTCTTCTTCATACAGTGGAAAATATAGTAAGCGCGTATTCATTCTAATTAGTATTGTTTATCATCGAGGGCTGTTTTTACACAAAATATATTATTCAAAAAAACCCCAGACCCAAATGGCACTTTCAGACAAATAGATAACCTTCTCCAATCATAAAATGTTAAAGTGCAGATGATAGTACCAAAAAATAACAGACATCTACTTTTTTATGTTTTCATGGTACTTTTAATGCCAAATATAAGGTATATGGATTAGTTTTACCACTAACAACCTTGAAAGTATTCCGGTGCTCCCTCTTAGTGTGTACTTATTTATCAATTCCAAAATTTGATAAAAAAATTCAAAAATAGATCTAAATACTGAAGACATAAAATAAAACTTTCATTTAATAAAATTTCTTATGATATGGCAATATTAAAAATGAAGGTAAAAAATTTTAATCACGTATCTATCAAATAGAACTAGCCAAGAAGATAACAAAAGTTATCACAAAGTAAGTGTAAAAAACCCCATCTTATCACTTCTATGTGTTAGCCTAAGATTTATACTTGGGATGCATTATAGGTTCTGTTTTCTATTTATTTCCCAATTTTTAAGCACCAGAAGAATTAAAATTTTGTCTTCTCCCAAAGAATTATAGCTATCCTTTATACCATGTATTTTGTACTATCAAATATTCTGTATTTTGATTGGATTGCCATTGCACTTTTGTCTGAAAGGTTATTGAGGCTGTCAACAGGAAAAGGACTAGAATTACCAACCAATCAAATTACAGAATACTTAAAAGGTCAAAGTAGTACAGCACACTAACATAATTCACAGAATATATGAGGCATTAAAACCTTAATACCTCATTCTCGTAACAAAGGTTGTAATGAGAGCAAGAAATGGCACAACATGAATTCGTTCACGTGACTGCGATTATAACAAGAACCTGAAATGCAATAAACTTAACCCATTCTTGCTTCTAAGCTAAGACTGTACCTTAGCTTTGTTTCAAGCTACCTCGAAAATTACTTGGAAAATAAACTTTAGGTAAGATATGGGGTAGTAAGTTTTGCTTATGCATCACCTCAAAGTAATTTTTAATCAGAATTTTTAATTTGTTGTCTATGACATATGCAAAAAAAGCTCTAAACCAAACCAGAAATTATTACTGGATGATGTTTTAAAGTTTGTTTGTTTGTTTGTTTGTTTAGCAAGGATTTTCTTGATATCACAGGTGGGGAAAAGTTACATATATTTCTATTTTGCTAGTATTAAACTGAAGTTGTGTTGTCTAATCAACTATTCCAAATAATAGCAATATAGAAATGCCACTCACAAATGTACATGGTAGATTATTTGTAGAGTAAAATTCATGTGTTGCACCGTTTCACAGAAATGAGACTGGCTTTTATAGGAGTCTTTTACTATCTGTGTCATTGAGTTATTAGAACATGTAATATCTGAGTAAGTCTTTTTTTCCTAATAGAACATTCAGCATTAGATCACAAAACCTTTCAAGGCAAAGCAATGACAAACAGTCCAACCCCTAACTTTCCAGCTTTTTTTTTTTTTTTTGGGGGGGGAAGCATAATGGTAAAAGCACTTTTATTTTACATTTATTTTCTTCAGTGATATGTGTAACATAACCCATTCTATCCAATCCTATCTACAGAGAGGAAATAAAACCAGATTTAATCTACAGACCTTTGGTCAACTTCTTCCTAAACTAAATATAAAATGTTACCTCATCTTGCTCAGATTAAAAGGGGAGAGGGGGAACTCCCCCCTTCACCACACGTTCCCTTATTGAGAACCTCTTCTATATAAAAAGAAGAGTCTGCATATAAAAGACAATCCAGAGACATCTTTGAAGGTTCTCTTTCAAAGCGTCTCTACTTCCCTGAGCGTCTGGGGATTTCTGTTATTAATTGAAGTTAATTTTCTAGGATATCAGTTTGCCATGCACGTGGGAAAGATTGATAGCCTCTTCGATTCTCAAGAGTGTTGGAAATGACACTGTTCCATCACCGGGTGTCTTCACTTTTATCATCACAAATCAAATTATAAACATCGGGGCAACCTTGCTGGAATCTGGCTTCGGGAGATTTCCATAAGATTAATTAGGCGGCCAAAGCAAAGATGGTAAAATCTAAGGGCGGGTGGAGGGGGGGGAAGAGGCAGGGNNNNGGGGGGGGAAGAGGCAGGGGGAGGACGGGGAAAGGGGGAGAGAGAGGCACCATTCATTCCTTGTAGAATGGGAAGTCAATTCAACAATGGGTAATTAGCGTGGGCCATGGATTCTCAAAGGCACTGAGGACACTGGACTCTTTCTCTCACTCTGATGTTTAGTGCGGTATTGTGGACCCCTCATTTAATTAGTGCACTTTGATACCCACAGGAGCTTGAAGCTCCAGGGCATGCTAAACACAGACTGACACCAGCAAGCTTCTGCCTCCTTCCAGTCTAATTAGAGACACAATGAGCTGCAAAGACAATGTTTTACTCCAAGATTTCTTCTGCAGATACCTCTGGCAGGAAACAATCGCTTATTTTGTGTCTATATTGGTATTCAGATTAAATTGTTAGCATGCAAAAGATGAGCTAAGGGCACATATCTATTAAAAATGCTTAGCAGAGTTCAGAAATGATGGAAGCAATTTGTGGGGGAAAAAAAAAGTATTTTCCCCTTTGGAATTTTTTTTTGTTCTCTTATCTAATTAGAAGTAAATGATTTGAGTAAGAAAACCAAAATAGGCTGGACTCCAAAGCATCTCTTTTGAAATTATTTTCCCCCTTTGCATTAATAGTTTCTGCCTCTCAGAAAAGAGATTTTTAACTTAACTGTTTGCAAAAGTGAAAGGCAGAAAAAAAAGGAAATAAAACAATGAGTACTTTTGTTACAATTGTCTGTTGAAATGAACACCCACCTACTTTAACAGGACATTGTGCAGAGAAAATGTTACTCATATTTGCAGCTCTTTTAGAGAAGAAACCCCAAAAAGTTTGTGGCAGTGATTGTGTGTGTGTGTGTGTGTGTGTGTGAGTATATAAAGTTACTTTTGATGGACAGTTCTATGCTTATTGGAAGAATATAAATATCCCAAGGGAAACCGCGTATTGAAAATTAGTCTCAGCATACACTAAACACTTGCATGTGCTGCTTAACAATAGACTGGAGAGCCAGTACTCCTAAAAATTCAACTTCTTTTACATTTATAGTATCATTACTTTCCTCTTTCTCAGGTAATTAAAGAGAAACAGACCAACATGTATCAATGTGTCAATTCTCAGACTAGAACGGTACTCTACGGGTTAAATTATGGTAATTTGGACAGTTCCACAATTTAGTAAGTGGTTATAATGGGAGAGGGAATGGATGTGAAAACACAGGAAAAGAAAACGCAAAAAAATATTTCTATTGAAGTTTTAGATCTATGAATCCAACTAATTGTAGGCAGGTTGGACTGAAGAGAAGTGAGGGGAACAGTCTCGTCTTGTTTCCTGGTGTCAGGTGTAAAATCCTTCCTACTGCTTTTACTTGTCCTTTGGTGAACCCTTGCAGGCTACTTCTGCTGTCTGGGGATCACAGGAACAGATATCCAGCTACCCTCCTGTATTCCTTTGCAACCTCTGCTCCAATGAAAGGAGTCTTCACTAGGCCCACAAGCTGAAACCCAAGATGAGCTAAGGGGATGTATCTATTAAAACGTGCAGAGATGGTGATAAATGGAGTTAAGTACAGCTGATGGCTGGTTACCAATTGTGTTCTCCAGAACTCCATACTGAGGCCAGTCCTGTTTAAGATCTTTATTGATGATCTGGACACGGGGATCAAATGGACCCTCAGTCAGTTTGTAGATGACACCAAGCTGGTGGGAGTGTTGATCCGCTGAAGGGCAGGAAGGCTCGCCCGAAGGATCTGGACCGACTGGACTGATGGATTGAGGTCAGCTGTATTGTTGCCTTTTCCTGGTCTTGAAATCAGAGCCAAAGACGGTTAAAAGGGAGAAGGGGTTTGCCTCGGTATTTATTTAAGGATCCTTAAGGTGCACTCTCCGTGCGGGTGGAATGCGCTGAGCAGCACACACCGAAATGCACACACAGGATACATCCCATATACAGTTGTAGGCCTTATGAATTAGCATATCTATCAAAGATTCCCCAGTGAGAGACTGGAGTGAACCCCTCATCCCGAGGAACCTTCCCCCTGGATGGGCCTATCTTAGTTTACAGAATGTGCTCTGGAGAGGACCTTGGTGTCTGAGGCTTTCTGACCCCCAGCTGCGAGGCTTCCAGGACGTTTGGTCTCCTGGCTTAATGGAATATTGGATCTATGCTAGTTATCAAACCTGAGGAGTTAAAAACACGTGGGCTAAAAAGCACTAAGAATACATAAAAGCTACATAAAAGAGTATATGAAAGGGAGTATATAAAAAAGCAAAAAATCATCATGGCATCAGTATGAGGTTCAGTAAGGCAAAGTACCAGGTCCTGCACTTGGGTCACAACAACCACATGCAGTGCCACAAGCTGGGAGATGAGTAGTTGGAAAGCTGCCTGTTGGAAAAGGACCTGGGGGGCTGATCAACAACCAGCTGAACACAAGCCAGCGTATGCCCAGGTGACCAAGAAGATCAATGGCATTGTAGATTGTGTCAGAAACTGTGTGGACAGCAGGAGTAGGGAAATGGTTGTTGCTCTGTATTCAGCGCTAGTGAGGCAGCACCTTGAATTATGTGTTCAGTTTTGGGCACCTCACTAAAAGAAAGATGTTGTTTAGTCTGAATAATAGGAAGAGACCTTATCTCTCTCTACAACTGCCTGAGAGGAGATTATAGCAAGGTGGGTGTCATTTCTCTGCTCCCAAGTAACTAGTGATAGGGCAAGAGAAAATTGCCCCAAGTTGCACCAGGGAGATTTAGCTTGGATGTTAGGAAAAAATTATTCACACAAAGAGTTGTCAAGCATTGGAACAGGCTGCCCAGGGAGGTGGTAGAGTCATCATTCCCAGGGGTATTTAAACATCACGTAGATGTGGCATTTAGGGACATAGTTTAGTGGTGAACTTGGCAATATTAGGTTTATAGTTGGACTTGTTGGTCTTAAAGGTCTTGTCCTACCTAAACAATTCTATGGTTCTATGATCAACATGTCATAAGGTCTAGCAGAAGAGAAAAGCAGGCTCCAGCCCTGACCTAAAAATCCTTGTCCAAATTGGGAAAGATTTCTGAACAGAGATTTTTCCTCTGTTGGAACTCCCATCCCAAACTCAGAGGCTATGTCTGTGTTAGTAAGCTAAATGTAAGGAACACAGTTGCTATAAACCAGATATAGGTAGATTTTACCAATATATTTAATTAGTAAAACTTAAAATGCTTGCTTTCTTCTACAGATATTTAACCAAAATACCTCAAGCAAGTTTGTGGTGACACAATAATGAATGCTAACATAAGTTGGAAACCATATCTCAAAATGGAATACACAAGAGTTTTCCAGGAAAAGATTTAAGTAATCCTGGTTTTATGGTGGTACCTGCTGTAGGAGGCCTAGTTCACAGACTTAAATTGTAGCCTGCTATTACTCAAGGCATTGTACACTTTTGACTTTTGCCACCTAGCACTTTCCCAAGTATCTCCAGACACTTCCTCAGGACAAGCACAGGTCAGAGACTACCCCAAAAAGACAGTATGAAAAACCTTATAACATGACTAGCTTCTTCTCCATGCTAGAGTCCTCCAACACAACCCAAAAGTCTTTGCAATCTCCAAAGACTCACTTGTTCTAATCCCACATAGGAAGGTGTGAAAACAAGTAAACTGTTTTGGACCNCTTCCCCCTGGATGGGCCTATCTTAGTTTACAGAATGTGCTCTGGAGAGGACCTTGGTGTCTGAGGCTTTCTGACCCCCAGCTGCGAGGCTTCCAGGACGTTTGGTCTCCTGGCTTAATGGAATATTGGATCTATGCTAGTTATCAAACCTGAGGAGTTAAAAACACGTGGGCTAAAAAGCACTAAGAATACATAAAAGCTACATAAAAGAGTATATGAAAGGGAGTATATAAAAAAGCAAAAAATCATCATGGCATCAGTATGAGGTTCAGTAAGGCAAAGTACCAGGTCCTGCACTTGGGTCACAACAACCACATGCAGTGCCACAAGCTGGGAGATGAGTAGTTGGAAAGCTGCCTGTTGGAAAAGGACCTGGGGGGCTGATCAACAACCAGCTGAACACAAGCCAGCGTATGCCCAGGTGACCAAGAAGATCAATGGCATTGTAGATTGTGTCAGAAACTGTGTGGACAGCAGGAGTAGGGAAATGGTTGTTGCTCTGTATTCAGCGCTAGTGAGGCAGCACCTTGAATTATGTGTTCAGTTTTGGGCACCTCACTAAAAGAAAGATGTTGTTTAGTCTGAATAATAGGAAGAGACCTTATCTCTCTCTACAACTGCCTGAGAGGAGATTATAGCAAGGTGGGTGTCATTTCTCTGCTCCCAAGTAACTAGTGATAGGGCAAGAGAAAATTGCCCCAAGTTGCACCAGGGAGATTTAGCTTGGATGTTAGGAAAAAATTATTCACACAAAGAGTTGTCAAGCATTGGAACAGGCTGCCCAGGGAGGTGGTAGAGTCATCATTCCCAGGGGTATTTAAACATCACGTAGATGTGGCATTTAGGGACATAGTTTAGTGGTGAACTTGGCAATATTAGGTTTATAGTTGGACTTGTTGGTCTTAAAGGTCTTGTCCTACCTAAACAATTCTATGGTTCTATGATCAACATGTCATAAGGTCTAGCAGAAGAGAAAAGCAGGCTCCAGCCCTGACCTAAAAATCCTTGTCCAAATTGGGAAAGATTTCTGAACAGAGATTTTTCCTCTGTTGGAACTCCCATCCCAAACTCAGAGGCTATGTCTGTGTTAGTAAGCTAAATGTAAGGAACACAGTTGCTATAAACCAGATATAGGTAGATTTTACCAATATATTTAATTAGTAAAACTTAAAATGCTTGCTTTCTTCTACAGATATTTAACCAAAATACCTCAAGCAAGTTTGTGGTGACACAATAATGAATGCTAACATAAGTTGGAAACCATATCTCAAAATGGAATACACAAGAGTTTTCCAGGAAAAGATTTAAGTAATCCTGGTTTTATGGTGGTACCTGCTGTAGGAGGCCTAGTTCACAGACTTAAATTGTAGCCTGCTATTACTCAAGGCATTGTACACTTTTGACTTTTGCCACCTAGCACTTTCCCAAGTATCTCCAGACACTTCCTCAGGACAAGCACAGGTCAGAGACTACCCCAAAAAGACAGTATGAAAAACCTTATAACATGACTAGCTTCTTCTCCATGCTAGAGTCCTCCAACACAACCCAAAAGTCTTTGCAATCTCCAAAGACTCACTTGTTCTAATCCCACATAGGAAGGTGTGAAAACAAGTAAACTGTTTTGGACCAAAAACCTGCCAGTCAGACAGGCTGCAGAGAAGCATTCACATTATTTCAAGAACTTTGAAATGAGGAAGGCACTCCCCCAGGTAATCAGCATGTCTTATGCCTATGACATTGAGTGATGTCAGAAGAGACCAAGAAACTATGTAATGGAAATATAATCAGGGGGCACAGCTTGACCAAGCACCTGAAGCTGGGCCACGGTCCCTGCTGTTTTCTCTTTCTGAGTGAGCAATGGAGAGGACAAGACATGACCTGTCCATTACAAGGTTTGTGAAAAATTATTGCATTTCCTAGTGAGGACTGCTGTCACTGTCATTTGACATTCCTTTTCTCAAATGGAAACAATCCCATAGGATTGTTGTTGGACAGAATTTAAATGTCTGTTACTTCTCATTTAACAGTTTTGTAACAGGCATATGTTACAAAGGACCACCTGGATGTCTTACTTTTGTGGGAGGCTGTAATCAATGGTATAAGCACATGAAAGTGTTAATTTTTCTTTGAGATATCATTTCAGTTTTCTTCTTTACTTGCAATCCACTCTGGTACTCCTGGCCCTAGAGAACTCGCCATTGGGGTGTGACTGATGAGGTTCCAATGCCTTCGATGAGGGCACTAAGCTGTGCTGCTGCCAGCTGTCCAGCTAATAGTTCATGATTTCACCAAAGACCAGAGAAGGTGGGTCAAGAAAGACTCTGAAGTGTGACACAGGTAGGAAAGAGCAAATGAATTTCTTTTTCCATTGTGCCCAGCATGAGGTGGGGTTGACAGCTGATGGCAGTAAATCCGTTTGTACTCCAGAACCACAACTACGGTCATAGGGCTATTAGGCAACATCTAGATTTGGCTGGTTTGTTTTTATTTTTTTAAATGAAATTTAATTTTACCACTCTGGTTTCCATCTTTGAACAGAGAAAGAAATAGTAATGACTATATGCAGTGGATATCTTCTAGTAATAATCCTTTACTGTAGCTACACTTTAAAAGCAGGATCTGTTCTCCCCAAGGCTACTTATTCCCTATCTGAAACATTAAAGTAACTGCTGAATAATTAGCCGTTGATACCTTGGAAATTAATGTTTAAAATGCAGAGGAAAAAAATTGTACATTTTCTTCAAGAAAAAAATTCAAGCTGTAAGTTGAAAGTGCCTAATCCTTTCAAGCATCCCCCACTTCCCAAGAAAACAAAAGAGATGATATTATTATTATTTACCATATATACCAAGCTTTTTGTCATTTTTGGTGCATTTCTGAAAGCTATAAGGCAATTAATTAGGCAAACTCTAGGATTTCAGTGTTATTGTTCACATGCTGAGTTTTTCTGACATGATAACGTGCATGATATATAAAAATTATAAACAGGTAGAGAAGACTAAAGTGAATGGAACAACTGAGCAATAATTAAGTTTTAAATATTTAATATTGTTGAGAAATAATTAGGATTCAAAAGTGGACATAGGTATCAGTCAACAATGAAACCCAAGAAGCTTTCTTAGGTGCATGTGGGCTTTTCAGCCATTCATTCCTGTGTAATTAAAGCTGTCATTCTGAATACAGCTGTCTGAAAGTAAATCAATGGAATCATGTTTTCCTGAGTATGTACAGCTTCAGAGCCTTTGCTATTTCTTATAGGTTTGCACAGTCACAGGAAAATTAAAACAACATATATAGTCAGAATCTGTAAAATAACCTCAAATTTCTGCTGCTGCTTCCTGGGAATACAGTAAATTATCATGTGGGGTCTGAAACGTGTAGCTGTGGTTGGAAACTGGAATTTCATAAATTGGCCTTTTCACTACAGAAAATCTTCATGTTGCTGCATTCGCTGTGTCTATTAGTAATAGACAGCTCTGAGAACTCCAGCTCCTAAGCAGACCCATATCCCAGGGAAAGGGTGCTGGATATTTCAGTAACTTGCACTTGCCAGCAGTAGCTGGAATGCGGGGAGGGAAAAGATCTTCTGATCAGTTTGTACCACCATGTCTCATTAACAGGTGATTCCTTGATACATAGTTGTCCAATATGACTAAGTAGGCTATGGTCAGTAACTGGTTCATTTTCAAGTTATGATCAAAGATGACAATATCCTAAATCCAGGAACACCCTAATTACATAAAAATGTTTAAAATAATCTCTGAAAATGACTGACTGACATGTACTGCAGGGTTGCTGCTTTGTTTTAAATAATAGTAAATGAATTTCCAAAGAGAGGTATCAGCAATAAGAACCAGAGAAATAAGAGGAAAAAGGTCTTATGCTCTCCTCGCTTCTTCCTTATTGCCTCCCTTATTTTCATTTGAATATTTTCTCTGCCACCCCTCTATCTGCTCCTTTTGTTTTGAAATTCATCTCATTCCCTCTTGAATTCCATGATGCTTCTTGCTTCAGGGGCCCTATATAGTAATTTATTCCATACACTTCTAATCCTTCTGTGTAAAATAGTTATGCCTTAGCATTTCTTTTCTTGTTCCCAACTTTCTAATTTTTAGATCATGTCTTCTAACTTCCGTGGTCTTGCAAGTGTAAAGAGCCTGCTTGGATCAATTTTATCAGTCTTCTTCATAATTTTTAAAACTTCAATTGGGTTACATGAAGTCTCTTCTTTTCCACTGAGAATATGCTCAACTTTCTCATTCTTTCCTTATAATTCAAATAGTTGATATCTGGTATCATTTGTATAATCGCTCTACACTGCTCCCCTGAAGAGCAATTAAACCTTTACAAAGATACAGAGGCCAGCACTGCATAAATTACTCAAGGTAAGGATCTGAAAGGTGAAAATTATTCTTAAATAAAAATAATTCTGGTTCTTTTGATTTAGATGGAAGTTCCTCTAGCATCACTGTTCAAATTCCAATTCAATTTGCTATATTTTAAATTTCATTTACATAATGGAATGAAAAATAATTTCAAATTATTTGCTATGTATAACAGATAAATTGAAGGAGGAGGAACAGTTTTCTGCTTTAAAGACTATATAACCAGGAAGAGGAAGGAAAAATTGGAAAACAAAAAGTTATGACCCAATTGCACTTGACTTTAAGGGCTCATATGCCCTTCTCACCCTTCTAGGGGTTGAAGACTCAAAAAAGTAGTTCTTGTAGTGAAAATAAAAAAAAAGCCCCCCAATTACAAAACCTTGGAAGGAGCACACTCCCAGAGCTTGACACTGTCTACACCTCATCTTGGCTGTCCAATGCATTTCAGCTTAGGTATAGAGAAAAATACTTGTTCTCAAACCTGGCTATAATCACTGCACTGACTCACACACCTTTCTCTTAGTAAGCACCAGTAAGCTTAACCAGTAAGCACATTTTGTCTTGTCTCTTTATCTGTGAGGCTTAGACTTGCTCACAGCTATACTTATTTTACTGTGCTGAGTATATGTCATTTGTGACAGAGGATGAAACTTCTAGACAGCAGTGGCACACTTATGTTTTTCTTATCTGTTGAATATTAATATATCTCTCTTTAACTAACTACATGTACAACAATGCTGTCCCAAAGTATGAGGTACATTTCAAATATGCTCATTCACACTTTTTTCCTAAGTCAAAATTGTTTAAACCTTTCTCAAACACCTTTACTAATCACCATTTTCTACAAAATAAAATACTTCGTTTTCAAAGCCCTTCATTGACTGACATGTCTTTAGAACACTGAAGGGGCTGGATGGCCTTAGACGACTGCACTCAAAAATTTTGTGGAAGCATATGCTCTTTACTGTTTTCATATTTATGGGAAATAAATAAAACTGATCTTTAAACGTCCTCCTCTTATGCCTGGGAAATGTTTCAGTACAAATAGCAAGACACCGACCAGCTAACAGTGTAGTACTATGTATATTGCTGCTGTTCTGACACCTCAACTGGCTCACTGAGAAATTGTTTAAGAAATGTCCTGAACAAGAAATAGCACTGGCATTGACGTCTTGCACCATTCCCAAATATGGGATGTTTTCTGTTAGCTTCAGTGTTGTGTTCTTACATCCCTGCCATCTAACAGGCCAGATTTTATGGTACAGTAAATCAGCTTATCTCCAGGAATGCAGAAAGATGTTTGTCATACGCAACTTTTGAGGATCTTTGCCTCTAGATTACTCATATTTTGTATAGGTATTTAGGTACCTAAACTACTCAACTGAGAGGGACAGGTGCCTCATAATAGAATCTGGGCCAGAATCTGTAGACTCCTTTATCCAATCCTGGGAAGAAAGCATTGTGGTGACTGTGACAGACAGGTAAAATGCTATCTAATAAGAGAATTCTCCAGAGAAGAATGAAAAGCTTTGCAAAAAATTCCCTTGTACTTCTCAACATTTCCCCAATTATTTGTTACTTTAGAGTAGGAGATATTAACTAACAATCGTTTTCAGGAAATCAAAGTATGGTGGGTTGAACCTGAGTTGATGGACAGTCTTTTAGACCAATAACCCTTCTCAAAATTTACATATTTAAACCCTGGGGAGACGCGGGAATTTCCCTTTTTTGTTCGAGCCCTCCCCCGGGGAGGCGGGGGAAATGGGGCCAGGGCTCCATTTCTTGGAGAGGCCCTGGGCCTCCCCTCCCCCGACGTCAGGGCATGGGCCCCCGGGTGCCTGTGGGAGAGCCCCTCAGAGCCCCGGGCAGCTGAGGAACAACCATAAACTGCTGCGTAGCTGAGACCCCCCAGCGAGGCTTCTAAGGAATGGGGGGCTCTCCTCCCCCTCCACGCAGCCCTGCGCAGACCTGGTGAAAGAGGCTTTTCTACAACATAAAGCCGAAGCAGAATGAGCTCTTCAACATGGAGGTTTCAAGGTCAGACAGAAAGAGAAAGTGAGTCGTGAGACGAAGCTGAAGATGGCGGTGGGGAAAAGAGGGTGGAGTCACGCCCAGCACGAAAACGTAAAACTGCTTTCTGCAGGCTGTGGTAAAAACTGTAATATCACAGACTGGTTTTTTTCTCTTTAATCCATTTAAAGACATGGGGGGTAGGGGTGGAG
>VZTH01001004.1:0-37736 GCA_013397815.1 Aleadryas rufinucha | reverse complement strand
AAGACAAAGTTGAAAAGTTCAAGTGCGAAGAAGACTTTAGAAGCCTTCATCAAAGACCCCCGAAGACCCCCGAATTGGGGAGGTGCATGCGCAGTGCAAAGAATTATCTAATAACCATGAGATCATGCTATGTAAATTAGTTCCGGCGCGTATGTGATGATGCTGTAATGACATAGCAACCTTTAGTGAAATTTTACTGTGTAAATATGCCACCGCACTTGACAAGGGTGGGTGAGTTAGGAGGAGATATCCCCCTCACCACCAGCGCTGCAATAAACAAATACCTGCTCTATAGACATCGGTCTGTGGGGATTTATTTCCAGCCTATCTTTCGGGCATCAGCAGAATTCCGAGTGAGTCTGTTGCTAGTGGCAGTTTGGAAACCACATGAAGCAAAAGAAACCTTTTTTCCTTAAATATTGGAGATACTTTTAAGAACTATAATACTGACCAAAATCATGGTTTGTTATCCTTTGTACAAGGTAAAAGGGGGAGGTGCTGGAGGAAAAGGGGTTTTGCTTTAATTTCTTATTATTTCTTTTTACTTTTAATTCTGTTAGTAATAAACTTGTTCATATTCCTTAAAGTTTTAAGCTGGCTTTGCATTTATCCAAATCCCTTATCTCACAGAAGGTAAGAGATGCAAACAAAACCACTACACAAGGTCTTTGTGGTAGAATGATGCTGATACTATTTCTGTATCAACCACACTCTTTCCTATATATGTAGTCCCATCTTCTGTTTTTCTGTAATAAGTAATCAAGCTCCTTAATTACTTGTAAATCATCTATTACCCACAATCTGCACATAGCTACATTATAAAATTCCTCATTCTTCCCAGAAATCATTATTAGCTTGTAACCCTACACTTGCCACACTCTGTCTCAGAGTTACGCAAACCAAGAATTTTTCCTCTTTTATGCCACTGAGATCTACCATCGGAGACAACACTCTTCTATGGCATATTCTAAATCTGTTCTGTTAGAGTAACCGTAAGGGTATTTCTGGCAGAAAAGTCAGGATAAGAAAGAGTGCACATAAAGTATTGTATGTTTTCCAATATGTCTCCATTTGCTGGGCTGTTCTTCCTCACTGTCATCCTCTCACCCTTCTGTGATTTGATGTGCTCTGCCAACTAAATTTTGCCACTCAGCAGAGTCCTGTTCATGCTGCACATTTCCCCTGCCATTCACTTTAACTCTGTCTCTTTACATAGCTCACTTACCTTTTTCCTGTTCCTCTTCTTCCTGTCTGTAGGCTGTTCTCAGCTCTCTTCCATTGACCTCCTTGCTGCTTCTTATTTTCTGCATTTAAAATTAACCATGTTTCATTGATAAATCTCTTATACTCATTTATCCTCTCAATGATCTGTTTCTTTTCCCAGCTTCTCCACATTCAGCTTAAGATTCTTGATTGTTAAATATCCATCACATATACAGTCCTCTCTAAGTTCCTCAGTTTTCATAGCTGTGTGCAAGTCATATCTCCAGTGACTGATGGCAGAACTATACTCACTTCAGAACACCCTCTGTTTCATACAAAAGTGAACACTAACATAAACTGATGGACACTTCCTGCTAGCCCAACACAACAATTTTAGAGGAAATCATGCAAGTAAAAGAAAGCCATATGAGTCTGGTGGTGTTAACAAATTTGGAGTAATTGGCACAATATACGAAAAGAAAGGCACACTATCTATTTGTGGGTGAAGTTCTTTTGTGGATGCACTGCCCAATTTAAGAATACCCAGACACAGAAAGAGCCTTTCCACAAAGCTTCACAATCAATGCAAAAAGGAAGGTTTCAATTCTGTGCACCTACATAAGCAACTCAATAACAACTACACTCCCTATGAAATACTGTTGAGAGGAAATTTTTGGAAATCGTGACCAGGACCAAGAGGGGAAAATTAAATTATAAGATTTGTTAATATTTCCTATTATTTGACTTACCTGAATTTTGGAATTTCCAAAGCTGGACAAGCTTTTTTCCTTCCTAGAGTCCTGTGCTGACATAAATCATCACTTCTAGGAACAGGTTTTCTAATATATGACAATGCTGAGATAAACTGACAATTTTTATCCCTTGGAAGCCTTTCTTCTGACTTAACTGGAAGACCTCATGGTATCATAGCACTGTGTGAAGATGTGTTGTTAAGATACATGTGCAAATAGGAGGAATTACTGGTTTCTGTTCACACTCATCTGCAATACAGAAACAGCTCTTTTATTACTGTTTCCAAAGGTGATGTTCTTATATTCCCCATAGATTGGAACACAGAGACTTTAACATGGTTGGGTGTACTCAAACCTATGAAAATTTCTATTTGTTGAGAAACTTTATTGCCCTTTCCCTGTACGTCTCAGGGTCAGCCTAGGAGGGAATATCTGTTCTGTGAAAATTTCCTCCCCCAACCTAAGACCTTTTCATTGTCCTTAACCTAATCTTTTTCTCCTATATTGTTTTCTCTTTTGACAAAAAAAAAATTAGACATGACAGTACTTATATTAATTCTATAAGGAATATCTATTTTACCATTAATTTGTGGATTGTATCTTAGTATTTTCCTGCTGTATGTTTTTCATTAGTTGGTTCTATCATACTCGTACCAAAATCTAAAGAATTACTGTTGCCAGTACTATGAGGTGTTTCAGATGCGTACTGAGTCACATTTGCTAATGACCCAGAGTTAATACTGCTGATTAATGCTCCATAATGGAATTGTGCTGAGACCTCGTGAGGATGAACCCAGTTGTGATGTACAGCTGATGGTAAGTGGTAATCCCTGCGCACCAAAGAAAGGCTTGTAGAGGAGAAAAGAGAAGAAACACAACTTTCAGAATAAAAAAGACACATTTTGCTGTGTAAAACAGACAGTAACAGGGATGGTCAATGAGTGTTAGTATTCATATCCTCCTCTAGATTATTCACAGCTGTAATGAACAGTGCAGGTTCTAGTTCTGATCTTAGTACCACTAATAAGTAGCCTCATTTCACTAAAAACTCAACATTTATTCCAATTCTTGCCTTTCAATTTTTAAAGCAAACTTTAATCCATGGCAGTACTGCATTTCTAACCCTGTGGTTATCAAGTTTCTTAACTGAATCTTATCAGGCATTTTATCCTAAGGCTTTTGAGAATCAAATGTCAATGTGCTTTACTTGTTCAAATTTTAATAAAGTGTTTAGAATTTGTAATGTTTTTTATTACAGTTTAGATGGTTTAATTATGTTGCTGGCAAAATGAACTGCCTTATAGAGATTTTTTTTTCAATTAAGAATATATAATTGCTATTAATTATTTTTATTTGTTGTGGCATATTACATCAAGGGAATGTCCTTTATCCCTTCAGTGCATTTCTCATTCTATGATACTTTCCTAGGACTAAATCATGAAACATCGTCAAAAGTAACTGCAACGTTGGTGAGAAGTGATATGAAATCTCAGAGAATGACAGTGTCAGACTCTTGGTCTGCCAACACCCAGGAAATAAACAAAATATACAGATAGAAGTAGACCAATATGGCAGATATTACTGGGATATCTGCAGCCTTTTAAATACAGGCTATCTTGTGTGTGCTGCTAAGACACAACATCTTATTCAAATAAATATATGTTACTAAAGACACTCTTGAACAATGAAGATTTTGACAAGAAAAATGAGAACTACAAAATCTTGTGGAAAGTAATTTGCTTTCTGTACTATTTATTGTTAATTACTCCTGTATGCAACTTGTCCAACAAGTTGGACAGGACCTTGGAGTATTTAAACAACATATTTGGTCTTGAGGGCTGTTTTTATTTTTATTCTTTTGAATGAATATGCTGCGCCTGTTCTGTTGTCAGAGTGTTGGGGCGCTTTGGGCAACTTCTAACACTCCCTCAATTCCCAACGCCCTGCCTATCACCTGGGAGGACAAATCCAAAAGTGAAGGGTCCTCATTGGGCGAGGCCCAGGTTTGAAGTTAACACCTTTCTCCGCCTTCTAGGCGTGCCCCAAAGTGCAGTCCCTCCTCTGATTCCAGAGCATTCTCTCTCCCGCAGTTTGTGGTTGGCCCCTTAGGTTAATGTTTAATAAGTGCCCTATTGCCTATTCAATCGTGTTCTGGAAAGTTCAGTTGAGTTCTGTATTCTATTGGATGTTTACTGTTGACCCCTCCCTTGCTTGTCTCCTATTGGTTGCGTGTGTCCTGGATCCTCCGATCTTCTGTAATCCCACTGGGTCGTTACTTGCCCCCTCCTACCCTTAAAAGACCGTGTTACCCTGGACCCTCCGGCCATTTCCCTTTCTTCGCCTTTCCAAGCTAATAAACTTTGGAAGCGTTTGGAAGTGGCTCTCTCCCTTGCCTCTTTTGCCTCCGGGTACCTGGGAGACCTAAATATCTAGGTCACCTACGGCAGGGTGCGCCTGGCTTAAGCTGAGCCAGTGCTGCCCGACGACGCGGCCGCCGAGACACTGTATTCTCACGTGTCTGCGGGAAGGTCACTGCTGCCTCGCGTGGGATTGCAGCCCAGCTAGGCTGACCCCCTTCCAGGAGCAGTGACATCAGAGGATGGAAATCTCCTCAGATCCATACAGTCAAGAGAAATTCTAGAGTGTTTAAGTTCAAGTAATTAAGATTCCTGATTCAGAGAAATACAAATATTACACTTTTAAGGTGAGAGGGCTTATATACACAGTAGTAATCCATTCTTTTTTATAAATTATGATTCCTGACACTCCTGGTAGACAGACAGATGGACTGATTTGACTTTTTAACTTCTGTTGATTTTTTCATTTTCTTTCTGTCTTCTTGCTCTTTCTTCTCAATCCTTTATTCTTTCACTGTTTCTTCCTCACTTACCTCCTCTCCTCTCCTCTCCTCTCCTCTCCTCTCCTTCTCAGTATTACTTTACTTTCTCCTCTTTTGTCCTTCACACCGAGTGTATTTCAGGTATAATGCAGTTCTTCTTATTTTCCCTGTTGAAAACACTAAAAACCACCCAAACTTTTTAAAAGAAATTTTAGGAGAAGGTCTTTTTCACTGTGCCTTAAAATCTAGAATTTACAGTGAAATCTTCTTCCACCTCCTCCATATTTGTATCATCATATCAAAGTAACTTAATGGGTAACAAGAACTAAATTTTGATTTGAGAATTATTTTCTTATTTACATGATACGCTATTTATATCAGATTGGAATTAGGNCTTAGGTTAATGTTTAATAAGTGCCCTATTGCCTATTCAATCGTGTTCTGGAAAGTTCAGTTGAGTTCTGTATTCTATTGGATGTTTACTGTTGACCCCTCCCTTGCTTGTCTCCTATTGGTTGCGTGTGTCCTGGATCCTCCGATCTTCTGTAATCCCACTGGGTCGTTACTTGCCCCCTCCTACCCTTAAAAGACCGTGTTACCCTGGACCCTCCGGCCATTTCCCTTTCTTCGCCTTTCCAAGCTAATAAACTTTGGAAGCGTTTGGAAGTGGCTCTCTCCCTTGCCTCTTTTGCCTCCGGGTACCTGGGAGACCTAAATATCTAGGTCACCTACGGCAGGGTGCGCCTGGCTTAAGCTGAGCCAGTGCTGCCCGACGACGCGGCCGCCGAGACACTGTATTCTCACGTGTCTGCGGGAAGGTCACTGCTGCCTCGCGTGGGATTGCAGCCCAGCTAGGCTGACCCCCTTCCAGGAGCAGTGACATCAGAGGATGGAAATCTCCTCAGATCCATACAGTCAAGAGAAATTCTAGAGTGTTTAAGTTCAAGTAATTAAGATTCCTGATTCAGAGAAATACAAATATTACACTTTTAAGGTGAGAGGGCTTATATACACAGTAGTAATCCATTCTTTTTTATAAATTATGATTCCTGACACTCCTGGTAGACAGACAGATGGACTGATTTGACTTTTTAACTTCTGTTGATTTTTTCATTTTCTTTCTGTCTTCTTGCTCTTTCTTCTCAATCCTTTATTCTTTCACTGTTTCTTCCTCACTTNTCCATATTTGTATCATCATATCAAAGTAACTTAATGGGTAACAAGAACTAAATTTTGATTTGAGAATTATTTTCTTATTTACATGATACGCTATTTATATCAGATTGGAATTAGGTTGAAAAAGACCTCTGAAATCATCGAGTCCAAATTACAATAATACTTGGTCATTGTACATATGTGTCACAAAATCTATGTTCTCATAAGATTATGCTCTAAAAAGACAAAAATAGTGTAAGAGGTGGAAGAATCATCATATTTATTTCACTAAATATAAGGTCCTTGGACACATTTAACTATTTACCAAAGTCAAGTCGAGTCAAGTCATGTAAGCACTGATCTCAGGTCTCTACTGTTGGTTATGCTTAATATGTTAGCAGCCTTTCCTTCACTAGTCCCTGGATTTGGATGGAGGGTGAAACCAGTCAGTTGCTGAGAAAGCAGTGTCCAGAGCTGCCATGAAGAACCCTGCACCATGACGCCCTGCATAATTCTGTGTCACAAACATAGCACAACACCAAGAAATCATTAGTAAAATGCAACTCTCTGTGTCTGAACAACTTTGGTGTTGGACAGGTTTGAGGTCTGGCTGACCAATACACTTCTTTGTCATGGCAAATAACTTTTCCAAGATAAAATAGGAAGTCATTTTAGGTTGGTTTATGCTCTTGATCAGATACCGAAGGTCCTTCATATCTCTGTTTGATAAGTACACTCACTTCACACACACAAAATACTGAGACACCAGTAGATTACAGTGAGACCTTCATATCTCAACACGTGGCTTGGAAGAAGGGACTATGTTCTCACCAGGATGTTTATCCATATTTAGCTCTTTTGATTTGAAAGACCTTACAGTTCTTGAATTGGTCAAATTGCACTAGAATCAGGTACTGTAGGACTCCAACTTGGAGTGTGAAATACCCTCTGGTGTGTAGGAACAGTGACTCCAGAAAGAGCTAACCAGAGATTTTGCACCTGACACAGTGCCACAAAACCCCAGTGAAACTATCCCTTATGGAAAAAGTAGAAGGCTGTAAATAAGCCATTTGCAAGCTGGGGATTGAATTGCATTTATTAATATATAGTGTGATCCAGAATCAAAGCACCACCACCCAGTGCAGTTTTAATCCAGGATATTCTAGGGTTTTCTGTCTTGGGTAATCTGTGAAATTTTGAAACTGTCTCTGTGAAACCGCATCCATTTACAAAAATGACCAAAGGCTCACAGGCATTTGGCACAGGCTGATTTTTAGGTAAAAGAGAATTACTCTGAATAAAACAGGAGAGAAAATCTTACAGTAACTCGGGGAACAATCATCTGTCATCTTAGAACAGGGCATATAATAGACAATCTGGTTCAAGTCCTGTGTCACTTCCTCTGAATTTAAATTCAAAGGTAAAATATAACAATATTATTCCTTTTTGCTGCATAAAGACTTCTTTCTACTCATAACAAAAATAAGAAAAGATGGCTATTACATGCAGCACTTTGGCAATTTTAATCTACACTTTCCATTTTCCCTTCCACATCTAGAGGGCTATTGTATGTCCAGTGGTTTTAACGTATATTCCACTGAACATATAAAGAAAGAAACACACATCATGCCAAAATCATTTAGTTTTTTATTACAACTTTTTCCTTCCAATTTTCTACTTATAATGAATGCATAAAAGACCCCTTTTCACCCTATTGTTTTTAGTCTAAAAGCCACTTTATTCTTAATAAAAGGAATAATAAGTGCCAGTCGTAAAATACTCTGTCAATCACTCCAGCACTTACAATTGTGTAACACCTTTCTTTAGGACCTCTTAGAGTGCTTTAGAAAAGATAAAAACAAATAAAATAAAATTACAATTACATTTAAATGCAGAATTAGACTATCAGTTTTAGATCACTTGTATTTTGTTACTAAAGGTTGAAAAGAGACAATATGCCTCTGAACACCCTGCAAGTAGCTGAAACCTGCAGTAGCCTTGTCCATGCTGATCTTTGAATGAGCTATTTCACAAGACCCTCATTAAAAGCAGGCTGAATTCTAACAGAAAACATCTTTTGCCCTGATTCCCCATAGCTGATACTCTTCATCTTACATTATTTCCATTTTCCTGTTTTTCTGCTGCATATTGTTTCCTCTGTGTGCACTGGTCATGGTGGGAGAATTATTTCTTGAGATAAAAAGATAGAATTTGGATTCCTCAATAAATCCTATATTCAGGTTAATTGGAAAGGATGAAGAGTGAAAACTAGATTTGAGGAAAGCTTGGTATGCTGGGACCAATGCTTAGCTTGCGTATATGGATATTTAATTTAGGTTTTGAGGTGAATGTCATTTATAAACTCAGGAAAACAAAAAAGTGAGTCAGAATAGACAATATTCAGTGATCGAAAACGCTGGCTCTCTTTACAGTTACTAGTTAAACGTGTTTGAGACACTTAAATTAGATATCTATAGGAAGTGTTCCCATGTCTTTTCAAAAGAAGCAGTGCAGCTGTGGGTCCTCAGAAAGGCCTGTCAGTAGTTCATCATTCAGTTACCCTTTTTTGCAGCTATATTTGGTAGCAGAGGTCTCATTACAAGATCATAATCCATAGGTTTATGAAACTACTTGTTAAAGGTAATGGGAATGTGACAAAGGTACTGTGCATTTTTGTTTTATTTTGTTTTTAGTACCAGACAAATCAGCTCCTTGAGATATGCTGCCTTCTTCTCTAAGGGCCCCTTCAGATTAAAAAGAAACGATGATCATCTTAATTTAATGGTGAGAAACCTGGTGAAACAGATTATATCCATTTTCTTTCTCATGCCTAAAAGTTCAGCAAGTCTGAGGGGAATTTTTCAGTGCTTTTTCAATGAAATACATAAAACACTGATGAAAGCTATTAAAACTCATGCACTGTTGGAACATAAGGAAGCCATCTAGTCAAATCCCATGAGCAAGCCCATACAATGTCTATTGTATGGTTGATCATCTGCATTAACCATAAATAAATAGGGAGATGCTCATAAGAACTGACAGTATTTGAGGAAGGAGTAAATGAAAACTGATCCCAACCTACGACCAACAAAAAATTAAACAAAGAGTAGAGCCCAGCTGACTTGGGCCTCATGCCATCTGAGATGTCCTAGGACTTCCTGTCTGATCTCTACTTTTCAAAAAGGCACAGGTATTCTGTAGGTTCTGTGTAGAATTTACCAACCCCTTAGAAAGATGTCAAGGTACCTCAAAAAGCAGCTGATCCTTATCCTTAGGCAATGGAATGGTGCTAGTGTGCCGCGCTGGCCACTAGCCGCCCGGTGGTGTGGCAGGCGGCGACTGCTGTCCTCTTGCTCTGGACACTCCGGGAGGTCCCGGTGCGACGGCACGGAGCAGGGTTCTATGCAGCTCAAACCGCAGATGTTTGCCCCGGGAGCCACAGCTCGCCCTGAGGCTATCTGCCAACAGCCGATTAGGCTGTGCAGCCCAGATGGAAAAACCGCAGCAGGCGAAGGTAAAGACCGAAGGAGGATTCAGGCGCTAGTGTATTCCAAGCAATTTATTTGGAATAAAGTCTCAGAGGGAACTAGCCACCCGAATCTGGCCGTGGGTCTGGCCTCTCTGGTTTAATTAGCATGAAACTAAATAGAAGAGAGGGGAAAAGGGAGGAGTAAAGGAACAACCACTTAGGGAATGACAAGGGGGTGACATACAACCAACCGGGAAACATATTGGGAGGGACTAGTTTAAACTAGCCAACCAGGGATGTAACAAAACAGAACTTTCCAGAGCCTAATAGAATAATCAATGAACTACTTATTAAACATAACTTCTACTAACTAATAAGGAACCGGGGGAGAGAGAGGGTTCTAGAAACCAGGGAGGAGACATGTTCAAGGGAACACCTAGTAGGCGGTGGCATCACAGCCTTATCTCCTCCTCCGATCCGCCCTCAGAGGTGGAGTCTCGGGCGGGGAAATCAACCCACTTGTCATTCACCTGGAAAGTGGGTTGGGCCACCACCACACTAGTGCCTCATGGGAATTTCCACTTGTAGATATCTAATTTAAAAGTTCTGTTTTGGTATCTTTTTGCCACCTTGGGCATTAAGTTCAGCTGCATAAACAGATTTGACTAGCACCATTTGAGGATCCTTTGACTGTCTGTGACATCTAGAGAAGGCTAATACATGTGGTGTGGTGGATCTATATTCTTCTGGAGCTAGCTGGCAGAGATAGGGTATGCTATTTTTGGCATATTTAGATGACACTTAGAGGCCTACATTTCAGCAACTGAAAAAGATTCCTATATCTCTGTAGATGATGAGAGCAATCTAGGAAACTAAATTCCATGCTTTAGGCACTGGATACTGATTTATGTGCCCTAATCTAAACAAAATGCTTCCAGTAGCAAAGATGTACTCAGGGAGAGGGCAGCGTGGGGGAGAGGCAGCCATACACAGTTTTCTGAGCCACAGGATATGACCCCGCTGTGTGGCTGATAGGGCTTCCTTCAGCAGCTTCTCCTCTCTTCAGCTGCACAATCTCATTCCCACATCATAACCTCTGCTATGCCAGCAAAACCAGTCGTGGGGCTCTGAAGTAAATCAGGAGGACAGCTGATCTGTTTCTGGTGGGTCATTTTTTACTGGGTCCAAGTCCCTGACTTTGTTCACCATGCAGCTGTACAAACAGTGGTGCCAGCACAGGGAACGGGAGGAGGGAGAGAATGAGTTGTGGACTGCAGGAACCAAACTAAGTAGGCTGAAACAGCCCTGCCAATGCACGTGTAACCACAGCCTCCATGGCTCTCTGATCACAGCCCTGTTCTGAATATTTTCCTTTTGAAACTTTCCTTTTGCCTGTTTACCTACTGAGACAGATCAGTCACTTGGCACCTGTGTTTGTTTCCTGTATTTCTGCTTCTATTTTTCCTCATGGTCAGTGACTGAGCTGTACTGTCACTCTGGCAGCAATAAAAAATTGTCATTGGAATTCCTCCAAAAAAGAGCCAGTTGATGCTTTGGCATATGTTGTGTGTTTGTTGTTGTTGGTTTTTACCATCTTTTCTTTCTTTCGAACAGTTGATGCTTAAGATACCTGTTGCATGGGGAATGAACACTGTCCCCATTGTAAGATTCCAGCATAGGGATGAAATCAACATATCTTCCATGTAAATAGGCTCATTATGCCGTCAGTTCATTTTCATTATTTCCTTTGTCTTTAAAAGAGACTAGTTGTCCACACAGTCATAGTCAGCCCATATGAGGATGCAAATTAATTTATGACTTATTGCAGTGAAGCTCTTGGAAACATATGCAGGACTCTCAGAGCAGTAGTCAGTGAGATTTAAGCACACGCTTAAAAGAAAGCCTCCACTTAATTCCTTTGTAAACAGGTCATTAGTGAAAAACACTAACACCTGCTGTATATTCAGCACTAGTTCATCAAAATTTTAATAGTTTCAGATCCACTCTTTGCTGGGTTAAAAACTGCCTGGAGTGCTGGGCCCGGAGAGTGGTCGTGAATGGTGTTGCATCCGATTGTCAGCCAGTCACTGGTGGTGTCCCCCAGGGATCAGTGTTGTGACCAGTCCTATTTAATATCTTTAGTGATGAGGGAATTGAGTCTACCATCAGCAAATTTGCAGATGACACCAAGCTGAGTGCAAGTATTGATCTGTTGGAGGGTAGGAGGGCTCTGCAGAAGGACCTGGACAGGCTGGATTGATGGGCCAAATCCAACAATATGAGGTTTAGCAAGACCGAGTGCCGGGTCCTACACTTTGGTCACAATAACCCCCTCCAGTGCTACAGGATGGGGACAGAGTGTCTGGACAGCTGCCAGGCAGAAAAGGACCTGGGGGTGCTGAATGATGGCAGACTGAACACGAGCCAGTGTGTGCCCAGGTGGCCAAGAAGGCCAGTGGCATCCTGGGTTGGATCAGCAATAGTGTGGCCAGCAGGACCAGGGAAGTGATTCCTTTCCTGCACTTGGCACTGGTGAGGCCACACCTTGAGTGCTGTGTCCAGTTCCGGGCCCCTCAATTTAGGAAGGATGTTGAGATGCTGAAGTGTGTCCAGAGAAGGGCAACAAGGCTGGTGAAGGGTCTGGAACACAAGCCCTGTGAGGAGTGACTGAGGGAGCTGGGGTTGTTTATCCTGAAGAAGAGGAGGCTCAGACCTTATTGCTCTCTACAACCACCTGAAAGGAGGCTGTAGCCAGGTGGGGGTCGGCCTCCTCTCCCAGGCAACCAGAGACAGGACAAGAGGACACAGTCTTAAGCTGTGCCAGGAGAAGTTTAGGCTGGACACTGGGAAAAAATTCTTCTCAGAGTGATTGGACATTGGAATGGGCTGCCCAGGAAGGTGGTGGAGTTACCGTCCCTGGAGGTGTTTTAAAAAAGACTGGATGTGGCACACAGTGCCATGGTCTAGTTGAAAAGGTGGTGTTAGGTTAGAGGTTAGACTTGATAATCTCAAAGTTCTTTTCCAACACAGTAAATTCAGTGATTCTGTGATTCTATGATCTTTTTCATAGAAAATGTGATATCAAAACTTAACTCAAAACGTAGTAAACTATTGTAGATTTTGAGGGAAAAAACTCCCCAAGAAACATTGTTTATTTTTAGAGCGGGGGAATATAAAGCTCAACAAACTCTTTAACCAGGCAAAGTTTAAAAAAAACCCCACTCTTTAAGAAAAGATCTTTACGATTACAACATTCCTCTAAATTAATGTTTACTATTCCAAAAATACTTTAGATCTGTCTATGTACATATCTTAAAAGTATTCAGTGTACAAGCTAATAGTCTGCTAATGTTTAAATAGCAAATGTCTCTATGTACAGCAATTTTCAAGTTTGACTATATATGAAACAAAAAAGGTAAAAGCTTATAAGAAAAGCAAGCCAGTGGAGAAGATAAGTACTAACTTGAAAAAAGAAGAAATAAAATACATATATTATATAGATATAAAACAGCCCAAACTCAAATTCAGCCTGTAGGATATTTATTATAAAAAAGGGCCAGCTTTAAAGATGCATCTACACTGTTTTTGACACAGAGAAGTAAAAGATTTTTTTCTTAAAAAAACTCCTATATTATTTCTTGTAATTCTATACAACTTCACAGTATTAAGTAAAATTTTTAAAACTGAAACCATGCCATTTTTATTAATGGTCCATTTTAAAGCCACCAAATATTTTTATGTCAATTACTAAAACAAGGTTTAACGCTGTCAAAAAGCATTACTGCTAAAAACAGTCATCTTCTCAATGTTTTCATCTGCAAAGCATTACAGTTTAAAAAACAATTTTAACTTGGAATACGTAAGTCTCTGTACGAAGGCTTCCATATGTTAAAAATTTTATTTGTGTGTTTGATTTTAAATTGCTTTGAAAAAACAGACAGTTGAGGTTTATAGAAAGGAATCTTTCTTTTAGGAAATAAATGTCTCAAAAGTACAGGGCACTAGCAGTAAAAACATTCTTACCACAAATCAGAAACACATTGAGAAGGGTTTGTCGAGTACACCTTCTGAAACCAGAATTTGTTTCTATTTGCTGGAAAATTGAAAAATCTGTTGTATCTTGGCATGCTTGTTTGGCCCCATCCCAGACTGTTCATGCAGTAGTGGCATTATTGTGCAATAAGGCTTTCAGGACTTATAAAGCTTTCAAGTTCCTCTTCCATTTAATTTTTAAAATGCAATGTATTTGCCAATGGCCTGCATAGAACCTGCTGACACTGTTGTTTTATGAAGTGAAAGGCAAAGGTGTGTATTCCACGATATTTTATTTTTAATAAAATGTGAGGTATTTTTAAGAAACAAAGACAGTGTCTCAGCTTCTGCATGGCACCTAGCCAGAAGCCACCAAGCAGACACTTGAAGTTTAGAGATTGTTTTTGCAAGGCTAATTTAAGGTGAACTTAGATGGATTCAAGATTTATAAGCTCTACAAAGTCTTGACTGGAGCAAAGTTCAACTAAGTAATCCATAGCTTACTCTGCAGATGAAGTGCCGCAGCTGAAACTTCCCTGAGATTTAGTCTACACTCAATGAAAATTTTCAAAACAGGCAGAAGGAGTGAGTTTCACTGTTTCACTTCAAAGGTCTCCTAATAACTGAGAGGATTAAACTCTTTAAACCAGTTAAGAAGGTTAGATGATTTTGAGTGAGTAGCTTTACATCCATCAATAATTCTAAGTTGAAAGTTTAAAGATATCATAAGCATGTATGTCCTTTAACTCCTTCAGGGTTGCAGTGCAACAATGCACCTGTTTTGCAACCACATCCAAACTGCTAAATACATGACAGCTGTTTTTAGATTGCTCTACTGAAGTGAAGTTATTGGTAAGAAGATTAATTAAATTGCTTTACTGAAACATTTAGTAAAATTAAGAACCTTTACACTGCTTCTTAGAGACTTCCTTTTTTCCCTGCTAAATAAATATATAATGCCTGTTTAAAATCATTCTAATGTGAGCTATGCAGACTTTGATGTTAGTACCTTTTACCTCTAGCATGCTAATGCCATATGTATACTTTATCAAATTAGAAATAAGTTTCAAATGCTCAGTTCCAGTGACAAAGGTACTCCTGAAGTAAAACTGAGGATTGTCAAACTGAAATGAAAAAGGTACATGCAGGAAATGGCTATAAATTTCTTCTTTTTACAGGGGAAGACGGGAAATTATACATGATAATAGTTAAAGAACTATTCTTTATCATATCAAGTGGTTCTTCTTAAGTTCTTTTTGCTCACGTTTACCATTATTGGTGCAGTCAGAGAGCCTGGTTAATAAAGAATTACTTCTGCATTATATGATTGTACCTCAAATCTTCTGCAGAAAAGTCAGGATAACATATGCGCTGTGAATTCTGAAAGAATGGGTGACAACTTATTGTGAGTTTTACGTAGCCTATATTAGCCTTAGTCCACAGAACTACCCTAAAATAATTTTTAAAAAACTCTCCAAAGACAGAGAGGGAATGAAGAAGTGAAGAGAAGGCCACATAGGATCACATACACTGGATCCGAAATCCCATTAGTATTATTATTAACAATAAAAACAACCATTACATATGTAATGCCTAGGAGTCATAATACTTTTTGAATAAAATATCACAGACAATTGGGAAAGGTAATTACAATTTTGATTGATAGAAGGACCACCCATATCTTCTGTCTACCCAGCAAGGTATAATACAAATGGATTTAATTTCTCAGATGGAAAGTTGGAGTGGGAAATGAGTCAAATCTGTTATTATGGATTTTAGAAACAACTGAAAACAGGAAACATTTTCTCTTGGAATGTCTTAGACACAACCACATCCTGCTTTGTCAGCATCACCAGCTTTCTCTGTAACCTTACATGTGTGAAATATAGAAAAATACATCTAAAAAATAGGAACTCTGCTTTAAAAAATCAGAATACTAAAAACATCTGATGTCATATCTCATCAGCTCTTCCTTCCTAGCCATCAAAAAAGAATGGAAAGGTGTTGATTTTTTGTTTGCTTTGTACATAGAAGCTTTCAAAGCACTGACAATCTTATTGATGTGTGTTAGCAAAAAGCTAATAGATATTTGACTCAGAACTATGATCACATAGTAATTCGTATAAAACTTAGGAAGAACATAATGTCAATAGCAATTCCTCTTTGTATTCTTTAAGCACTCAGAGTTACCCTTTAACTTCTATACAAATTACATATCGGGAAGTTGAAAACAAGTTTTCATGTTCCTAATCAAAAAACGTGGTTTTGCACTGTGACATGGCTCCAGAAACATGATCAGAGCTGCATATTTGTAAGAGTTCTGACAGCAATTGCATAAAACATGTTTCCAAGTATTTAAAATATCTTTTAGCAATTAGACTTAGTGAAGTCATGCTCTGATTTATTTGTTCCCTTGCTTGCTCTATGAATCTTGCATTTTTAACTACTCTGTGTCCTTACTTAAGTGTTCTATGGTGCCTTTGTGGATTTTGCCCTTAATTTTTCATTGCTCTCAAGTCTTCCATAGTTTACTGAAGCATTGTTGAAATAAATATGTTAAAGACTGAGAGACACAATAGGCTGCAGCCTAAGTATTATGGGTAGACAGTAGCCCTGGATGATTTCCATTGAACTGATAGAATTCGGTGAGATTAGGGAGATTTTTGTCTGGTCTGATGTTTTGCAGAAGTGTCAGTTTATCGTCTTGAAGTGTACCTGCTGTGCATAGGACCTTAGAGTATGTTCCTTGGGTCTGCATTTTGGGGAATACATTTCACCCTGGAGAAGTTACTCGTATTTTAAATATTTTTATAATTAGATGTCTCTCATTCCAGAACCTTTAAAGAGAATTTGAGATTTCATTTTCCTTAATGATGTGCATAAAAATAAACTGAGCTGTTAGATGGGTAAATGGGATCTACAGGGAAGAAAAAAAAAATAAAGAGAAACTTGGCTGGGTGAACAAATCTGAAAATAGAGACTTAATAAACATACCTTAATGTATCATAAGTGCCACTGGATGTGTTTGTTTAATTTCATTATTATTTTCCACATGGCTATTTATGTGGTTTTCAGTTTAACTGGGACAAAACCAGTACTTCATTGAGAAATCAGCTTCAAAGGCTGATTGTTGGTCAATGCTGGAATATCTCTTCTGGATAAGAGGCACAAAGTAATGTGGTTCCTCAAGGGTGCACTTCAATCACTCTTAGAGAGCGGAGCTTTAGGCTGGGTGAATGGGAGTCCCTGTGAGCAGCACTCATGCATTTTGCCCATCAGAAGAGTGGATAATGTGTTTTTTCATCCAAGATTTCTTAGGCATTCTAAAATGTTACTTTTTTATCAGTAGGTGGTTCAGCCTGCTTGGTAGTGCAGCTGCTTCATTAACCAATGCCTGACCGTGCCACAAAACTGCTGGGGGTTTTGTATTATTAACACAGTCCTGCTCGGCGATAAGCAAGACAGCCGGTGGGAATTGGCAGTGCTGGGCACTTCCTGAGACGTGCTCAGCACCTTCCAGTACTGAGCCCTAAATAATGGTCTGGAATTAAAGCAGCATATTAAATTTCACAGCCTTTTTCATAATCAGGTAGGGGGAAAGGTCGTGATATATCCTACAATGCCTTGACCCTAGCAAAACTCCATCTATATGTATGAAAAACAAAACATAGTTTAAGAAATGTATTTAAAAAATTGATCTAAGGACTGCAAAAGCACTGAAAAGGCTTTAATATGGATTCTTTTGCAAAAATGGTTCTAGAAAACAGAGACAGCTAAGAAGAGAATGTATACAATAATTTATCTATGGCATGTTAATCTGGAATGAGGAAGTTTATTATCTTTTTAGTGCAAGTGAAACAGACAGTCTTAATCTTTGGGAGATGAATATTTTAATCATTTCCCAAGGAATTGAGATAGTACTGTGGTATTTATTCAACGATAACTTCAATGCTCTAAGTAATGTTCTTTCCCTTAGAAACATTTTTTTTCATATTTAGGATTAACAAGTAGGAAACTAATAAATTACAGGCATACAGTATGCACATTTTCCTAGCATTAGTGTTACATTTGAAGTTTTTTCTGAAAAAACAGTAGAAGGATTATTTTTTTCAGGATATTAAGTTTTTTTTCAGACAATTTCTGAAAATTTCTGAAAATCTGCAGTCCTTATGTAGGCAAAACTCTTGGTGAAGCCAGTAAGTACGTTCTAAAGAAAGATGTTACCAGGGTTTTGACTATAACTATATAATTTTATCCCCTCAAACTACCTCAGACCTTCTAGGGGATGGGTAGTACTTTACTATACTGATTCATTCCGTAGCAAATTGCTCTTGCATATGATACAGTCGCTGACTGGGATTAAATATGGACTGAGGCATGGAGGAATTTGACCCAGTGTATGTCATGACAGTACAGTCCTGACCAGCCACACATGTACTCATTTCAAGTTGCTGTCTGAACTGCTGGAGTATTTTGAGCTCTTAAGCTCTTTTCCAAATTTAATACCAGATATTAGTCCTATTGAAATGGATGGGGAATGAGAAAAAGTATCAACTTACCACTTTTAAAAAACAGATCTCATGTCCTTTTATAATGTTCACCAACTTTTTTCATGGTGAACCATAAAAAAAGAAGAAAATCTTTAATAAGGGACTTTTTCCACACAAAATAGAATTGTTGAGAACTATACAATATATTTGAAAACCTTAGAATTGTTATAAATATTTTTGTGTCTAGCTTTTATCTCTTTCAACTGTCTCAAGCACTGTGGCTGCATTACATCTGGTGAAACTGGAGGGTTTGCTGATTCTTGGGACACATGAGTATTTAATACCTGTCCATCTCTGCAAATAATCCACAAAAATTTAAGCCAGAAAGAAAACCAGCTGCTGCCATTCAGCAAGAAGTCTATTACGAATCCCTAGGTGGCATGGAAAGCATTTAGACTCATTTCATTCACATGTCAGGTAAAGACTTTCATTTAGAAGTGAGATGAATGCTGAATAATGGACCTTTTGAATAATGTAATTAAGAATTCATTAAAGCAGCCCTTAAAATAAAATCTCAAGAATTCAATGCATGTATATTTCCCCCCTCTAATGTACTAGAGGATCAAATGAATGAATGGAACATAATATAATACTAATGTTTACAAAATTTTCACATTTAAATTAGATGAACTCTCAATATAATACAATATACAATTTTTAATGGCTTCTGAGTGGGAACAATTAGGAATCTTGAAAGAGATTGGTGTCCTTGTTAGGAGGAAAATTAATGTATCCAGACTGGTGTTAATCTCTCAGTCTGCCTTTTGCAATACATGTTTACTTGAAAAATCTTGACATCACTGAACTCCATGGAAACTCCCACACCAATAGTTTTGTTTCCTTCAACATGTATACAATTGTTATGAGCAAGCAGGAAAAAAAATTCTGGTGTGAATTTGTGCACTACTTTCTGATATTGAGCAAAGCAGATCTCTCCTTTGAAATGTCCTTCAAGACGTTCTCTACATCCCACCCAATCACAGAAGATTTTTTTCTTAATTGCACACCAAACAGGAAAATGCAGCACATCCTCACAAGCTGGTATTCAAAAAGACACTGAGTTATACACCCAGCATCCATCTAGGGTGGGACATTACTGAGAAAAAAAAGGTTGTCTGTATGTTCTAGGAGTGTATTTCCAGTTCTTGAAAGTGGGAAATCTGGGATGAGAATTGCAGAGGGCAGGACCATCGTTACCAAAATCAGACTTTCTTTGGCATCACCCTCTGTCCATGAGTAGGACAACATCCAACATCAGCAACATCAGGATTTTGAAGGGAAGCGTTGGATTTTTTTTTCATGTTCAATTTGAATTTGAAGGTGAACTTGGATTATTAGAGGGTAAAGACTTGGTGCAATTTGCACACACAGATATGTGTAGAGGGACAGGGATGGTTTCATGGGCCTTGACCTCTGGCATTCAAGAATAGGAGCGTCAAGAAAGAGATACATTTTTAAGGATTTAATGATGACAGAGGTCCTTGAATATGCAAAAGTGGCTAAAATCAGGGTGGAAGTTAAATGTCTGACTAAGAATCTAAGCAAACGACATTTGTCACTGTTGAATGGCGCAGACTTCATTCCTAAATTTTAAACAGCCAGGGTTAGTTAAGATGAATTTCATTTAGATTTGTCTTCAAACAAGAGAAAAAAGGTNGCCACGATCCGGCAGCGTTAAAAAGGGTGATGAACGGATTGAAGAAGTTTTTATGTTGACAGAACGGTAGTATCTCAAGATAAAATGTGGAATAACTGCCTTGACTACATTTAGACTTAATGCAAATGTTCCTCCCAGTACTCAAACCACTTTCTGTTTTTTCAAAGAAAACATAGTTTATAGAAAGCAGGACTAGATAGGGCCAGAAGGACTGTTCATTATTAGGGGTACTTTGCAAAACATTAGAAGTCCTTAACAATTCAGAGAATATTGACCTGCATTTTTAAGAGTGAAGTATTAAGGCCTGACAATTGTCTCCACCTTTTCTCAGGCCCAGTTTTGGAAATCTATCTCTACTGTACCACAATAAGAATATAATCACAATTCTACAGGCTTCAGATGATGGAGGTGGGGACATCTTTATTCCTTTTTCTCTTTCCAGTAATGTATTCAGAAATGTGGAAGGCAAGTCCATCCTGTTACCTGTACTTGTAGTGATGCTGAATGAAAAACCTGCCACTTCAGCAACCTCTGACTATATTGTCCATCAAGTTTCTCAGACTGTGTATAGATCACGTGATCTGTGTATAGACAATACACAGATCACGTAGGCAGCACAAATGGAAAAAGGGAATGGAACAGACCTCAATAGTCCACTGCTGGATGCTTATTTTTAAAGAACAGAACTTGGCAAAGACAGATTTTATCACACTTGTTGCTGGAAAAAACTGAGAGATTCAAAGTACACAAATCTTTTCCTAGGCCTTCAGGAAAAGTAAAACCAACAGATAAAACCGAAAAACAAAACCATCATAAGCTGGCATTATTACAGACTGCTTTTACCCTGTACCAATGTGCAGCTTCCTGAATGTTTTCAAAAGACTTTTTCAGTTGTTGACAAGGAAGATGGTTTTCACTCTCACAGGATGCAGATCAATGGAAGTTCTAAGCTGATGTACTCGTGTGAAATCGCCTGAACCTTAATTTCCTCCATACCTTTAAGTTTCTGGCATGTAACTCTTTACTGTGTTTAGCATTGACACTCAAAATTTAACATAATTTCATCCAGTTTGCAAGAGACTAGGAGTTCTCATGGAAGTGATGATTACACCTCAGAGGATATATGGAAATTTCTAGCAGCCACTTTTATATAATTTCAACTTGGTAGCTTTCAATTATGAACCTATATCCAGTTTTTCTGCCTGCACAACCTGTCACTGAACTTCTCTTTGCCCCTGCTGCTTTCTGGGCTGAGCATGCTATGCACACTGCAGTGCTGAGATCACTACTTTTCATAAAGCATCTTACAAAGTTGTTCTGAGAGAAGATACTACAGAAGCAGAAAGTTTTCCCATCGTGACATCACTTTTGGTGGGCAGAACAATTGTGCACTGAGTAATTTAACAGGAGCAGAAGTGTCAGAAGGAAGGTAGACAGCTGTCAACAATACAACCATTTCCAAATTGCTCTTGTAAGCAAGACAAAGCAGGTCATTTCTCTAAATCATTCATCTCACAGAGAAGTCTCTGTCATTGCTTCGTAAGAAGGTTATTATACTGCTACGTGGGAAGCTACGGAGCCTTCAGCTCAGACCACATGGGCCTAATGGATGATTCTGCCCTGAAGGGGAGAGTCCATTGTTTCATTAGGAACTTGGAAAAAAGGCTGTATTTGATGACAGTCCTCCAATGTCACTTGTAGTTAATCAATTGCCATATGTGCCAATCAGGCTAGGTAGAGCTACAGGCAACTCTTTTTATTTGTGTCTGAGAGACTGGGAATAGCCTATGCAGCTGGGAAGCCAAGCAGACCAAAGGATGTTCCAGAAGCCAGCAGTCAAGGAGGCAATTTATTGAGTGAGAAACCCCAGAGCAAGAAATTAAAAAAAAAATAAAATAAGGTAGTGATATGTTTTACATTGCAGAATTTCTCTTGGCGTGGGTATCAGCTTCTGAATATTTCAGCAACATGGCATCTCATCTCTCATCTACATATCCATTGAGAACTTTTCAGCAGAAATTACTCTTTGTTCTGCAGCACAGAATTAAGCTGACTTGCAACTCACTGCTATACTTGGGACCTGAAAACTGAATACACTTTGTGATGATTTTAGAATGGTCTAGTCTTTAGTCAAAATAAACTTCAGGATTATCATATGAAACTTTTTCAAATGTCCAAATTAATCACACATGACAAGCAATCTTTTATTCTACCCAATAGGAACAATTTGTTTCGAGTATTTTTGGGGGTAAAGGGGGTTATTTAGTAATGGGATTCTATAATTTGTGACAATGCTTAGAATTACATATCATCTTGTCCTGAGAAACCACTAAAAGTAAGATATTGTGCTGTCTCCTCCAGAGGCACCTACTTCCACCTTCCTCTTGTGTGTGTATATCTAAGTATGTAGCTATGTTTCCATATATCGAGATAAAGGAATAAATTCTTGCCTATTTATTCATCTAAGGAATAAGAAGGTTGCAACATATTTGATATTGATGTTGTGATACAGCATAAACTGGAGCTAAGTGCTCATATCAAGAATGAGGCACTTCCAGCCATTCATGTCAGTGGTCATATCAACCCACAGTCAGTTGAAAAATTTAAGATGAAATGCTGCTTGCATTTTAAGCTGATCTTGCTTTAGAAATATAGATGGCAGTTCCCAACATTAAACTGACAGGGTTCTATGTAGACACCATGTTCTTCATACACTGAGAACTGAATCTTAAACTTTTAGGTTTATGGTGATTTGAGCTTTGCTAGATGCCAAGTGTTCACCAAAGTCATTCTATCTTTCCCCTCCTCAGCTGGACAGGAGAGAGATGAGTTGAGATACAGACAGAGAGCAATCCCTTAATGATTACCATCACAGGTAAAATCAAAAAGAAAGACTTGGGGAAGTTGAATTTTTTAGTAATCAGAATCAGAGTAGGATAATGAGAAATAAAAAAAACCTTAAACACCTTCCCCCCTACCCCTCCCTTCTTCCCAGGCCTAACTTTAGCATTGATTCTCTACATCCTCCTACCCAGGAGCACAGAGAGATGGGGAATGGGGCTTACAGTGAGTTTATCTTGTTGTTTCTGCTGCTCCTTCCTCCTCAGGAAGAGGAGTCCATCCTTTGCCCCAGTGTGGGGTCACTTTTTTCCCATGAGGTGCAGTTCTTCAGTAACCAGCTGCTGCAGTGTGGATCCCCTATGGTGTGACAAGTCCTGACAGCAAACCTGCTCCAGTGTGTGCTCCTCTCTCCTCAGGTCCAGGTGTCCTTCCAGGAGCCTGCACTAGTATGGGCTTCCCATTGGCTGCAGGTGAATATCTCCTCCAACACCTCTTCCCTCTTGTTCTTCATCCTTGGGAGTCTGCAGGGTTGTTCCTCTCACACATTCTCAGTCCTCTCTTCTTTGCCCATAGATGCTTCTGTGTAATAATTTTTTCCCCTTCTTAAATACATGATCCCAGAGGCACTACCACTGTCACTAATTGGCTCAGTCTTGAGCAGTGGTGGGTCTGCCTTAGAGCCAGTAGGCATTGATTCTGTCAGACATGGGGGAAGCCTTTAGCAGCTTCTCGCAGAAGCCACCCCATAACCTCCCCTGCCACCAAAACCTTGCACCAAGCAAATACAAATACAAAGTAATACTCTATAATATTCTTTAAACAAAAGCTAAAATAATGGTGGGAACAGTTCCCCATATTTGCAAAAACAATTTTAATTCCCCAGTAGCAAAGATTGTTTACAATTCTAGTCTGTTACGAGATAGGAGACTGTCCAGCCTGGACAAATCACAGCTTGAACACCTCTGAAAAGACACCAAGGATTGAGAATATTTGTATATTATATATTATGTAATTAGTTACTTTATATATGCCGGGTTCTACAGAATAATCAGTGTGTTTTTTGACTGGCAGTTAGATTTCTGGTTTTTCTTTATTTAAATATATGGTATGATGCACCAAAGCAAAGAAACCTATACCTGTCTTTAAATTGTTTTTTCTGTGCAGAAGAAAGGCTGTTTCAACCTTTCAACAGCTATAAATCACTGAAAATTGTGAATCATCAAGTGCTAATCTCTATTTCATTTGCATAAGTAGTGATATTTTGAAATATTCAAACCAACATATCATTTCACTATGACTTCTCTTTAACCATGTGAATAGTCCCACCATGGGAACAAAATATTCCAATGTCAATTGTCTTTGTAAATGCTACCAGTTCATGGTGACAAAGAGTAATGAATCACAATAGAGATCATGGAACTTTTTCTGGATAATTAGAACTTCCCTAAAATCATCTCAGCTATATTTGAGGCCACTTTTTGCTCTCATTCAGACAATCTAGTTTTAGTATAGAGAGTGTGGTCTATTGTAATAAGATCCTTAAAGAACAAATACTTAAATATTTGCTGTAGTTGATATGATAAATATTGCTAAGGAAACAACATGGTTATCTTTAGTTAAGGGGCTGAAAACCCTAACAATCTTATGAATCATTGTTTTCTCCTGATTTTTTAACCATAACCTCATTTTCTATCTCTTCTTTATTTCTCAGTTGTTGAAAGGAAAATACAAAAGAAATGTTCATATAGATAACCAGTAGGATGCCAGAAAGAGCCTTTTTCAGTGAGAAATGATGTGTTGCCCTCTGGATAATCAATTGTCCCTGCAACACTTTAGGATTTTTCATGCACTGAGATGCAAACTGAGCAATTTCTTCTTTTTTTTTTCCCTATATAGTTTGTTAATACTGGAAAAGCAATTGGACAGTGGGGCCTCCTCATTCTTGGCACTATTTCAAAAGCAACTTGAAATGCCCTGACAGCAGTTCTTCTCACAAAGTAACGTGAAGGTTGTGACACGGACCAACAAAAGGCTGACACACTGTCGTTATCTCACCCTGTTGTGCTTAGGTAATGGTGGAGCCTCAGATCTGTGTGTGATGTTAGCATTATATGTTCTTCAATAACAAGGTGCCAGAAGATGAATTGAATGTAGAACGTCGTCTTTAACTTTGAATTTCTAAGTTTAGACTAGATCTTTCTGTAATATTAAAGACAGACTCTACATTTATTATACGAACCCACTGATAATAAACAGATCAGTTCCTCAGAGATGGCCAGTGTTTTTTAGCATAATATTTTCAAAATGAGTATGTTCTGCAAAAATGCAGCAATAAAGTTGCTGAACTGTTCTTTCACACAGTTATTCCAATGTATTAAAAATCCTGGCCATAAGCTGGCATCCACAAATTTCCCACCTGTCCAGCAGTGTTCAAAACTGGGATTTGTTCTTAATACATTTCTGGTTTTAACTAACCCAAAACCCACTGTAAATTGTTTCCCTTATAAATTTAATGGGACGGTTTAACCAGATCTGAGATTCTGACTGTGAGTTCCACCACAGCCATGGTAAAATAATAAAAATAATTAGATGGAGTACAGCACAAGCAATACTCTCATATTTTTGTAAAATTACCTAATATCATTCACTGTGTAAACTGATCTTGCCTGTTAATGCTTAGCAGTTTCCAGCATCTGTAAAAAGAGAACTCACATGATTCTCTGTAAAGCAAAAAGAAAATTGTCTCCTCAAAGATAACAAATTCAGTTACTTTCACAAATTCAGTTTTTACACTCTCCTGTTACTTTAAATCAAAATATTAACTGTGCTTCTCTTCTTACATTCACTGTGTTAGTGTGTTACGGTTTTTGGTCTCTGTCCCTGAAATCTTTAACTGTTTTTTTTTTTTATGTAATTATATAAACATGATCAAGAAATGCACTTTTGCAAGCTTTTAGCTGACCTGGTTGCTTTGAGACTAGGATCATATATAGACTTAGATTTTCTGGATGGCATCATGATAGCTAAACATAGAACACCAGCGCGTTGTTTTTCAAAAAGAGGAAGGACGGCATTCATTTCACTCCCTGGTCTTAGGTGATTTAATAGTCATTTGAGGTCCTGTGTATGGGAAGAAAATGCTCAGATCTTTCAGAATCACTTTCTTGGAACCTTTCTTTATTCTTGTGTTAACATTATATTATGTGAATGAGGTATAAGCTTTAATTCCTGGAGTAGGTACTCATTGTTCAGAAAATTTGCGGGCAGAACAAGTAAAATTTGCTTTGTGAGCTCTCTGTGGGAACCCAATGACAAGCTCTGTCTTCTCCACAAGAGGAAATAGCTGGCATGGTATTATCCAGTTCCCGAGACAACATTTTTCACCCTTTTCTTTGATCTCTTTACCCCTTCCTCAGAAGTCTTGCCCAATCCATAGCAAGCATCTTTGATCTTTGACTCTTGATCCTAAAGCAATTGAGAATAAATGCTGTTAAAAAGCATATCACAGAGTATCCTGGAGGATTCAGTCCTTTAAGACAAGGTCATCCTGGGGGAGATGAGGGAATTTTCTGTTTCTCTGAGAATGAAGAGGTTAGGTTGGAATTTGACAAATATTGCCATCTGCATCTCTGTAAGTCTTCCTTTATAGTCAGTGGAGAAAAACCGGCACTTCTGGGGTGCAATTAATGTCAACCTTGTGTAGGAGTCTCAAGTAAGTGAAATGAATTCTCCCCTTCCATTTTTCCCTGGGACAAGTTCAGATTAATTCAGATCCCTGAAGTAAGGTGGATAATTTCCACCCTTAAAGTTATATAGTGTGCTCTACAATCACCAGCAGTAAGGAGGGACTTCTGAAGTAACCAGAGATGCAACTTTGCAAGAGTTTTTTTTCATGTAAGTAAACTTGAAGTCACATATATTGCACCCTTTCAGAGTACCAGTATTCAGAAATAGTTCCTCAAATAACTTGGCCCCCTCAGATAACTGAGACAGAATCAGACATGAATGTGGTGGCTAAAAGGGATATAAAGCATTGCACAGAGGTGTGGGGAAAAGGACTTTTTGGGAAAAAGAAAAAAAAAAGAATAAATGTGGTCTCTATCATATTCATTGTTGCTTACAATCATGTCTGCTGAAGCACAGACTCTTGCTTGTTTGTTTTAGAAATAACCCCTGGTTCATGCATAAGAAAATATATTAAATATTCTAAAAATTATTTCTTTTTTTCTCTCTGTAGCAGAGAGTCAGGAGTCAAATTCTCAGCTGCTGTGATCCCCATGGGATTTATTCGCATTCATTATTGAAATGGGCTAGATCCTGGGCTCAAATAGGCTGGCATAGCTTTTTGAAGACAGAGATAATGTGTTGATTTTTTAGTAGATGAAAATCTGGTCCTTGAAATCAGTAATTTTGACTAAGCTCAGTGCTCCAGGTCAAATTATTTTCAGTACTTAGCAATATCTGGCATTTTCTTTATGAGTGTACCTTATCCCTTCAGTGTATCAAAAAAAAAAATCCCTACAGTAGTATTACAACAGTCAGTGGCAAAATGACAGCCTCAGTGTCCGTTTTCACTCTTTACCCAAAAAGATTTATATATTAGTCTGCTTGAGGATGATGTTTTGCCATCCAAATCGTCTACTCTGTTGTTTAGTATCAATAGCAGAGTCCCTGGCACAGTTTTTTTTGTAATCTTTTTTTAACATTTAAAGGCACTATTGTGTGCAGATCACCTCAGTGGAATAATGCACTGGTGCAGAGGAGCACTAAATCAAATGACAAATTGAGTGTAACATCAATTATGTTAGCTATGCACAGAAATATATACATTTGATGGTCATTATGACACATGAATGTTCAAGATGAAAAGTGAAAAATACATTTCAAGTTCTGTACATATGAAAAACTGACAATGATCTGTAATTTGCGTCTAGCATAAAATTCTATAAATCTGCTAGTGTTTTCGGCTTTGAAAGCTTGATTCTAAATGGAAAGGTCATTATCATTATTAAGTTTTATAAGAAAATCAGTACGTGTACTAGTATCTATTTAATAACTGAGACATCATGAATGTCAGACTTAACACACTTTGCTGGGTGCTAATAACTCTTTAAGTATACCCTTGACTCGAGTCGAAGGCAGTATTGGAATTTTTATGTTATCTGAACTGTCTGGTAGCATTTAAAAGTACTTCCATAACAGCCAGGTAAAAATATAGTGACTTCAGACAACTTTACCTAATTTTGCGCCTGTTTCAAAGGTTAAGCTAAACTCCTTTCTCCTGCCTTGTGAAAGAACTGGATGTGCAGGCAGGTGAGTCACAATAGATCTGTGCTACTTAACCATTCTCTTGTTTTTATTGGAGCATATTGTGCTTCTTGAGTAAAGCATGTGTCAGAAATGACAATAAAATGAAGTCTTTTTTGCCAAAATAAGTGCCTGGCAAAATATTATTTGCATCAGAGTCAAAATTACTTTTTAAAGTGTCTTGGTGGAATGGTGTTGTCTAAATACAAAATACATATTTATTCAGCATTTTTTAAAACTTTGTAAATCCTGCATTATATTATCTTTAATTCAAGTCCAATGGAAAGTTAATACAACTTGTTTCTTTTTCTATTATATATTTAAATTAAAAATTGGAAGATGTGATTCCTATTAATGAGTTTTGTAGGGATCTTTTAGATTATGTCCCTAGGTGAGTTCCGTACTTGATATGAAGTCCTCATAAGAGGTCCTTGTGCACTTGATTAAATGGCACTGAGGGCTTTATATTTGCACAATTCTTGTTAAATCATAGAAGTCTGCCATTTCTCTGTCCAATGTATTGCCAGTTGTGGTGCCCATATGCACCTAACCACACAGCTGTACAAGTCCCGTATTTTCTAGGTATTCTCATCTATGAAACATTCATCTCCTATGGGAAAGGTCAAAGTCCCTTGGTAACATTTTTATCAGTTCTGGAGCAAAATACAAAACTAAAGAAGTATTCAGATACTGAAAAATAAGATCAACAAATGCAAATGAGTAGCCAAACCCATCATATTTCATATCACTGAATAGAGCTTCTAGCATCTAAGTTGACACTAATCTACGTAAGAGATGACAATAGAAATGTGCTGATGTCCTTAGATATTTACTCAGACTTTGGGATGGGAGGGAAGGCCAGTCACAAATGCCTTTGCAGGCACCAATACTCTTTCCCGACTGATAAAATGTAAGTCTACAGGAAGAAAGACAAGTGAATACAAATCCAGACATTTTTTGCAACTAACTTTTGTAGACTGAGAGCAGTGGTTTTTTAGTGAAGCCAAGAGCGCTGACCACTTGCCAGCATGAGCTGAGAATTCACCAGTATTTGAGGGCTATAGTCAACAAACTGGTTTGCCAGGATATTCAGAGAAGGGAGTGGAAATAGGCAAAACCACTGCTATAGGCCACTCTCCTAAAAGCCACGCTGTTCCTGGCTACATATTGCAATATAAAACTGGACTTTATTTATTTCTGTGGAAAGAAAATTACAGTTGTTAAAAAATTGTTTTGCTAAACACACCAGTCATTTGAAAGACTCAGCTTGTTCCATGTTGTTACTGCTGAAACAATAGCAGGACATCTGTTGCCTTAAAAGCTTACAAAGGCAAAAAAATACATGGACAGTCTTTTTATTCAAGGCAGTAGGCCTTCAATTTTCTTTTCATTCAGAACCAGAAGAAATTATCTGACTTTAATCTTGTGCCCAAAGACCTTTAACTCCAGAGATAGATGCTTGAAGTTCTCACTTATCATCTGCAAAATACATTCACTTTATGTAAATATTTTCTTTTTTAAAAATGTATAAATTAATCTTAGGGCACAAAGAGAAAGTTAATTTGCTCAATTGATTACTTGTTTCTAATGTTTGAGGGGGGAAGGGTTTGCCATTCACTTATTTTTATGTTATTATGGGACAGAGATTTCAAGAAAACATGCTAGCAGCACTCCAGCAGTATTTAAAAGAAAGGGAGAAGTTATCATGGGCCAGACTTCGAGCCATTACATACCAATGAGTCAGACCACTCTACACGTATATATCCAGATTATGCCATTTCTCTCTCTTCTTTTGTGGTTAAAATGTTTAATTTTTGACTTGGCTTTAGTGTGGGCTCTGTTTCTTTTCATGGTCTAAATAAGTAGAGGATAATTTCACAAAACTATGTTTCTCTCCACTCCAGTTTTCAGCCACTTGTCAAGCAATTGGATGCCCCATGTGGTCAGCTTGGTTGTAAACTGTGCTAAAAAATAAAAAATTCCTGGCATTGATATCATTAAACTAAAAAAGCTGTATTAGATGTTTTGAATATCTAAAAAATAACCAAGATCAGCTGAAGAGAAAAATAAAAAAAAGAAACCCAAACTGATATATTAAATTAAAGTAGATCCTATTCCTTGTGTCAGAAAATCTGAAAGCCAACAAAATTTAGAGGACTTATTTGAATAAACTCTTAAGGATGGGCCTAATTTTGACCTCATGAACAGCTGCTTTAGCTCGGGTGAGACCATACAATTGCTCAAAGACCCAGGTATGAATAAGGTACTTTGCCGAATTAAAGCCATTGTGCAAGAAGAATACAGTGTCACTGCTTCCCAGGAAGGAACTTTTTTGTGTGAACAAGAAGTGCTGCTATTGAGGCTGTGTACAATCAGGCTAAAAAGTGTTCAGTGTTCTTTGTTTCACCCTACTAGGGCGCTGTCTTTTCCCATATTATTATTATTGCATTCTCTCCAGTAATTTAACATCTCAGAATGCTAATAGTTCTCCTTAAATTGTAGCCTGCGCACCATTGCTGATAGTTAGAGCACAGTGCAAAGTCTATTTGCACACTATACATCCTATAGTGGGGTTTTTTGAAAGTTAGAAACCATCAGGAAAAGGCTTTATGCCCACTGTCTTGGAAGTACTGAGGCAAGTTCAGTCCCTGAAGTATGTAAAGTAAAATCTCTGTGTGATTGATGGGTGATGCTTCTGCTTATATCAGTAATGAGGAAACAAATCTATTCTATTGCATAAATAGCCCCACAGATGCTGCAAAAAGGGGCACAGTGCCTGTTGTGTCTGCTCTGTGCCACCTAAATAGCATAAAGACTACTCCTTTTCATAGGAGTAGTAGTACACAATTAGGTGTATCTGGCACTACACTGAGAGTTTTACATCCCCATCAGAAAATAGATTTAAAATGGGGAAATAGGCAAAGATGCTGTTTTACTGACTCGCCATTTTACTTCTTTACTTCTATTTCATAGAACACAATTTAGTTTTAAGGGCATGTGTGGAAAGCTATCTTATGGTCTAAAGGGAGCTTACAGTTTGTTGTACACACGGTACTCTGCAATTGCAGAATGCTTCGGTTATACATGTCCAAGCAGTGCAGCAGGGACACTCGCTTTGGTTCTTCTGCTAATACCATCTGACACAGTGCCCTGGGGGGACCTGCTGGGAGACTGTGTATTGCTGAACTCTTAAATGGTCAAGCTTCAGCTTTACATGTCACCACACGGATGGAAGATTAAGCAAAACGTAACAAGGCTTGTGCTTAGAAAAATAAAAAAGAGCTGACAACCTGCTCAACTGCTTTCACAGAGATCCAAAAGAGAAATGAGCACAAATTAGAAACTTCTAGGGCAAAAGCAAAACTATGCTCCTTACATTGACAGAATCAGGCCACAATCCTGCCCCAAATTTCCATCAAAACGGAAAAGGGTGGGAATGTTACACTTAATGATCATTCACATTAAGATATAGACCTGATGTGCACACCAAACAATCCAGGCTGACAGTCCAAAGAAGGCTTTCGTGGTTTCTCAGACCACTTGTCCAGGTGCTGTAATCTGGAATCAATACACAAAGAGCCATAATTCAAATACTATGGGGTTTTTTTTCTATAGAGCTTTGGAATTTGCTGTCTTATCTAACTGCAACTGTAGCAAAAGAAAAAATGAATGACTTATCTTAACTTTCAGTGGTCCTCCAGCCTATATTCCAGGTTATTTCCAGCCAGGTTGATTTAACAGCTACATAATGAATGTCATAACAGTCCTGACATGTCCTAGGAAAAACAGTCACATCACAACTCCTCTGGTTAGTTAAGCTGACATAGCTAAACTGTTCTGGTTCCCGTGCTTAGGGTGCATCTAAGTTATTAATTTAGTGTGATGTGGAGAGTTTTCCTGGTGCCAGTTTACTTTGTACTTATAGTTGGAGACTTGCAGCATGTACTAGAGACTGCTGGCAGACTCTGAGCAGTTACTTCTTGGTGCAACTACAGCTGAAGACATGCCTGGGGCAGCCTTCTAACTTGCCCTGTTGCAATGGGGACACAAGTCCCTCCAGCCTTTAGGTCCCTGCTCATGAACAGTGTGTGCCTGAGCCAGGCACAAGCCCTGAACAGTCCTTGCTGTAAAGGCATTTTGCAGGCATGGGGGCCCAGAGCCAGAACACATCTTGCTAAATCAAAGCCTAGGCTTTTCCTCTTTGCACTACACTATATGACAACATAAAGAAGTCCATCAAGCTAGTTCAGGTTTCTCAGAACTTCAGTTCACAGTGTAGGCAGTGTGGTTGAGTATGAGAATGGACTGACAATTGCCACTGCTGCTGTTGTGTTACCTCTACCTGCAGTTCCCTAGAGCTTCCTTTGGCAAGGGTCAAGTGAGGGGAATCACATTCCCTGTCCAGTTCCCTTTTCTTACTTTGCCAGCATATAGAAATTGCTGGTAGCCAGAAGTGAGTCTACCTTTGCCCATTCTCACTGGCTACCTGCTGACCATTAAGATGCAGGGGTTTAGTCTCAAACTGTCAATATTTTTGAGCAAGACAATGTGGCTATGTTGACATTAGCAAACAAGTGGAGTAAAGTTAGCAAAGTGTGGAGTAAAAGAAGCAGATCTCTGGAGTAAAACATTTGGTTTTGAGGAATTAAATTCTTCATTATCTGTACTGGTGTATTTTCTATTCTGATTAGCCCTAGTTTGGTGACATAGACCATAGATTGACTGCATTTCTGTGACTGAAGAACATTAGGTGTGTGCCAGAATTTTGCTCTGTAGAAACTTTACTATCATTGCTGACACTGCTCTTGATTTGGATGAGAACAGCTGGGAAAGGCAGCTTATAAATGCACAAAAATTTATCCTTCACCCAGAGCTCTGAGCACCACCTCAGCATCACTGAGGATGACCAGCACTTAGTCTAGTTAGGAGATTATGATATAGAGACTTTTGTAATGCAAATGTTGCAGATAAATGGAATAGTAATTTCAAAATCTTTCTTCTCTCAGACAAAATCTCCAGTTATCTCACATAATTTGTTTTGACAACACTAAAAACTGGAAAAAAAACCCCCCTGAGTTAGTGAATGTTAAGCCAAATATTTAAAGAGCTGTGTTGCAGCTTCCCATGTGTATTTTCCTCTCCTACCTACTGCTGTCTGTTTTGTCCACCTATTGGCATCTCTTGGTTAACAGTACTGGACTACAGAAAATTTAATACAGTGTGAGTGATAATCCATCCCAAAATGCACAGTTTTTTCCACAAATAGTGGAGATGACCATATGTCTGTTTGTTTCAGAGTCTAACCTGTCAGTATTTTACAGAAAAAGATTAATTAGATAAACTTTGAATTTGTCAAAGAGATCATTTAATTCTGAAGATGAAGCCAGAGCGGCAAAACTACAGCAGGAAAATGCTTGGCTTTCCAAAAGTCAGTGGGAGCTTTCAGAGGAGTCAGGACTTCATCCTGTATGTTTTGTTTTTCTTCAAATGTCAGTCACCTGCTTGCAACATAAATACGATGTGGTCAGAGAAGTGTACAGTGAATAGCTGAAACAGTTAACAAAATCAATAAATATAGGCAAAGTAGATGAAAACATAAGCCAGACTGAGCTATTTTTTCCAGACCAAGATTTTTAAGTCTTCTGTATTTTGTCATTTGTTAAACCACAAATAGTTATAAACAGAGCTGCAGTTCAGAGAGTCTTTGTTTCTAACATAAACAAGGTATAGGGCATAGCTCTGTATGTCAGCCAAACATGACTATAAGTTACAAAAATGATATATATGTATAAAAGAAGTGTCAGACTGTAATTGAAAAATTGTATTTGGACATGAATAAATGTAAGGAACACACATAACTCCAGAAAGGCAGTACGTATTTAACAGAAAATAACCCAGATTAGATTAATGCATGCATTGTACTGTGTCTGTGAAATTATTTTAACTCAAGATACTGAATCCCCGAAGACGGGAAACTTTGCATCATTTACGTATTCCTATTCATCCTGGTGTGTCTGTCTTCGTTGAGAAAACTGATAAAAACAATACTGAACATATGCAACTTTTAATTTAATGATATCTAGGAAGAGAATAGCAGACTGGATCAAATTGAATTGAATATGCTGCAGAATTTCTATTTTTTAAAGGAATAAGCTTAACAGGAAAAATAATTTTCATCTAAAATGGCTGCATTTCTTAATTACCTGGTCATATCACAACCCCCCACATCTGTAACGGACCTATTTAAATATCTATTTTTTCACTTTACTTTTTGCTAGACTAACATATTCTGAGCATCAAGAACATTTACTTTCAAATCATTACCTTAAATTATTTTACAGTTTGTTATTTAGAACTAAGAAGAAATACAGCTCTCAGGTAAGCATGCTAGCCCTCAAGTGTTCTGATGCTACAAACTCATTTAGCTGCACAGGTCACAGCAGTCACCGCAGTAAACAATGTTCCAAACTTCCAAAGCCTGCAGAGGTCAGTATAGCAACATCAACAAGAAATTATATAGCCTCACTGAATAGATTAGCAGTTAAAAATATTTATTGTTAAAACACAAAAATTATGTATCATTCCAGCTGTTACCAGAACTGTAGGACTACTGTGGTATGTGATGGTTATTCCTGCAAACATCATATAATATTGCAGATGCTTAAAGTTTTAAAGATGTATTTTTGTATTTGCATTTGCTAATTGTAAAAGGGTTAAATATATTTTTCTTGAAAGTGTTTAAGAAAAGTTGGATGAGCACTATGGAAAATGTAAGCATACTCTTCTTCGGAAGCTGTCTTCTCTGCGTTGCCCTGTCAATGACCTCTGCCGTGACATTGAAGAAATACCCTCTGTGTGGGTGAGAAGTAATTTGCTTCAATATCTCTTCTGCCCCAGACATGTATAAAAAGGAAACTGTAAACATATACCCCACATTTGCTTTGGCACTGACACCATCAAAGTCATTTAGAGCAGAACTTTCAGCTGTTTGTGACAAACCAGATCAGGATGAATGATCAAAACAGTACATGCTAAGCTCCTTGCTCGGTGTAATGAAATCTCAAAAACTGAAAGGAATGACAGATAAATAGTGCTAATCAGGCCCTTCAACAAAACTATATAAACTTTATTTATCCTCTTGGCCAGACTGGCCTGCTGTTAGCACTAGAAAGCAGTTACATTAGTGTTTCACTGCACATTCTCAATTGCGTATTAAAGAATAAGAAAATATTCAGACATAACTCTGGGGTTTGCAGAGATTTTGAGAGACACCAATTTGGCTTAAACATGTATGATTTGCTTTCTTCAAAGCACTGCACTTAGGTAGGCAAAACACATGATATCCACAACACAGTGTTCCCACTCCTAAAAAGAGCTGGTTATAACTAAAATATTTTTCTTTCACAAGTCTGAAAAAGCTCAGGGCAAGCTTTTTGTCTCACCAATGCACAGTGTCTATTCCTGTCTCAGCTATGCACCATAGCATTAGTTGTGGACACTGAGGTATTGAAAGTGGTACTGCATTCATTTTTTTCCTTTCCTTATAGACATTCATGTAACACATTTCTTAATAACTCTCTGCCTTCACAGTTTCTCAAAAGAAAATGTGAATTGCTCAAAACAGAGTAACTATAACATCTGAAACAAGGAAACTGCCCTGAGTATGAGTGATGGGTCAGATGCTCTCCTGCTTCTATTTATGCATCCCTACTTGAACTTAAGGAAAATTGCACATAGATCTGTGGCAGTGGGAGGATTACCTTTGAACTTTCTTGGCCTTAAGAGACTCATTCTGAACTGCATATTTCTCCATCTATGCATATATACAATTACATATAAATTACATAGAGTTGGTGTATTTGTTAAGTCCAAGGTGGTGAAGTAAAATGACAAATCATGAAACATGCCTAATTTCACTTACTGTCCCTACAAATCAGTGTTGTGTACAAGTAAGGATTCATGGAATTTGTAGTACTTACATATATGTAAGTTGCCCTCAGGTTTCAGTTGACATTTTGCTACATAAGAAAGTCATGGTTTTGAGTATCCAAAGCACTGGGAAGCTTTAACGTAGCCTCATCAACTCACAATCAAAAACTATCCCTGAGAAGCTCATAAGAGACAGTTGTAAGAAATTTAATGGGTAGGAGAGAGGTCACAGAGAAAATGTTCAAATGCATATTAAATCTCAACTTCTACTGAAACAGCTGGTTGCCTGTAGCAGTACTAACCTGATACTGAATCCACTATCTGCTTCACATGGTACCTGCAAAACCAGGAGTCTAAGGATTTCTTACTCTGCCATACTCATAATTATCTTTCTGAGAAAGACAAAGAAATACAGTTCATAACCTGCCTCCTGATGTTGCAAGTATTGACATTGAGTGTTTCCTCTATATATTTTGAAAGGAATTGTATTTTGCCATGTAGAAGAAGAGAAAGGAACGTGTAAACTGTATGTTAGTGCTTAAAAAAACCCCAAATCCAAACAATCGAAAATACTTCTTGTATTTTTTGACTTAAATCTAGATATTTAGACAGAGGAAGCTTAAACAGAGCAGCTCACAGGCTTTTATTTTTTAAGATTATGCATCCTGAAATGAAAAGCAAAAACTTTTCTAAAATAACCATAAACTAACTTCCTCTTTCACATTCTGTTCATTTATGGTAGATCTCAGACCAGTTAAAGCAACAGAACAGATAAAGGAGTTTTGGTTTGAACCTGGAATAAAGTACAGTGACCTGAAATTCAAAATAGAAAGGTAAAGGTGAACAGGCTAGAGCTGGTAATATAGATCTTCACAACCTTGCTTCTTATTCATTTATTTCCCTCTGTGCAGAATGGATGCAGAGCGGAGATGAAGGAGATCATCTGAGCAGAAGTGCTTCATCCTCACTTGTCACGGACATGCATGACTATTTCTAGTTCTAATTATTTAAACACAGTCTGGTAAAACAAATAAGCCTTAAAACATTTGTAATTTCAGTAGGTTCAGAGTAACTGTAGAAGAGAACACTGAAACATGATTACTCTATTCATCATCATCACTGTATTTTTCACACCATCAAAGTCTTTCATCAAACATCAGAGGACTGATAATTCCTGATAGAGTTTGTTTTTTCGCTTTTTAAAATTCCCTATACATTATCAGTATATCAATATATCCCTATATATTATCAGTAATATTGTAATTTTTAAGTCAGTCTCCAATTTTACTTTATCTCTCCTCTGAAACTCAGAATTCATGGGAAGGGGACAGAATCCTCTAGAAAATCTACAACCCCAAGAGTGCATTTTCCTTTTTTTAGAGCAAAGAATATTCCACTATTGCTGAGTCAATAGTGAAAGACTGAGCTGTTGATAATGCAAGGCTGAAACAGGTATACTCAAATATTTTCAAGACATAATAGATCTACTCTACCACACTAGTGGCTGCCCCCTACTGAAGAAAATACTGCATTCAGCCTGTCCTTAAGGAATCCATAGCAGAAATCTCATCTTCAGAAGAAGCAGAATGGAATGACAGCATGTTTTTTTTCTATTCCATGGAAAGATCTTTTTTGGCAGAAGACAAAACCAAACTCAGCATATAGCCTGACTTCTTCCTAATACTTGCCAAAATAATCTCCCCTTCCCACACTTCCTCAATGTCAACAAAACAGACAAAAAAAACCAGACCGCTGGAAGCAAAAGGTTCTGTTAATATCATCAACAGTCAAATATGTTCAGTACTTCCCAGTCTCTACACAAGTCACAGTGTGTGACCCCCCCATGGACATTTGGCTAACTAGAACTCTTTCATAAAATCAAATACTCATGCGATGGGTACATGCAGCTGTATGTACACCCTGGGCCACACAGCAGAAAATAGAATAATCTCAGTATTAGAGAAAAGGTGAACATTTACTGTAGTGGTGCATATTAACGAGG
>VZTH01001003.1:109291-210194 GCA_013397815.1 Aleadryas rufinucha | reverse complement strand
TCAAAGCTGAAGAATGAGAAGTGTGTGGGCTAAAAGGCCCTTAAGAATACATAAAAGCTATACAAAAGAGTATATAGAGGGGGTATATATAAAAGCAGAAAAAGCATCATGGCATCACAGGAAATCCTCATTTGAAGAGGTGCTGCAGACATGTCAGAGGATGGGAAGTGTTCTGTCATGTGCNTTAACTTCTTTTTTTCAAGCTCCTCGTGCTGATGTTGCTTCTAACTTGCTGCCTTTCTGAATGTTACCCAGCATTTTGTTCCTTCAGGGTAGCCAGTTCCTTCTCTCTTCCCCCTCCCTGAAATTACTGTTTTCCTTCGAGCATCTACAGCCACAACTTTATGCAACCAATGTTCTCTTAATCCTTTTTGTCAGTCAGCACTAACCATAACCATAACTTTTCCTGTCCTTTTCCCCCCTCATTTGTTTTGTTTTCATAGGCTCATGTGCTTTTCTTGAATTTAGATCTTTCCCCATTCATCAAGGTAGGAAAATCTTATTTTTGTTGCGAAATAATTGAGAGGAAAATATCTGAGCGAAAATTTGTGAGTTTGCATTCCCAGTCCCCAGCCCCTACCGTGTTCAATGATACCACTCTGATGTGTCTTCTCTACAATTAGGTTAAATGCTTGGGAAAAGATGGAGGGATGTCTCTTGTGCCTGATAATGTTAAGGAGAGAAGGTTTGGAACATGCTGCACTCAGGTGANCTGTGAGGCTGTCTAAGCAAAGAGGAGAGTTCCTCTTGAGACCTAGCTGAAGGATTTAGTGTCTACAGATGGATATAGCTTTATAGAAGCTTTATATAGATTATGCATAGCTGGGACTTAATAAAGTGAACTATCTTATTGTCATTATGTATTGCCTCTTAGCTTTCCTGAATAATTTTCCTTTCTTACTTTAGTGTTTCTTTCTAAGTACAATTAATGTGGTTTCTTTAAAATTGAAAGTCTGTGGTACTCTCATCAAGTTACAGTCTTGAAAGGAAAGTCTTGTTTACAGAATCCATTTTTTGTGTGTTGCTCAGTTTGCAGTGCAGTGTTTAGGAACAGAAATGTATCTGTGTTTTTGAACACAGGAACATTTGGGTATTTTTTTAAACCCAAAAATCTAAACCCAGTGGAAACATTTGCCTGATTGTTATAAAATCCAGTGGTTTCATTCCAGTATAATCATATTTCCTTTTAGATCTTGGTACTTTACTAGGATATAAAAACAAGAATATGAAAACAAGTAGAAAGTGATTATTCATGAAGCAGGTTCAATAAATCACCTCAGCTGTTGATTAACACTTCTGACTTGAGGGAACCTGTTTTGGTGACAATAATTTTGAAGTCATTGCAGCTGTTATCTTCATGTTGTTTGCCAAGATGTAATGACTTGGTTTTTCCTGTGACAGTAACATGAAAGGGAGAACCCTCACTATTTTAGCCCTCCCACCTTATTGCTTTAGGCTTTCAGGGTGCTCACAGTTTTGTCAATAATCACTTGTTCTCTTTCATGACCACTGAGAAGTTAGTTACGTGTCCAGATCCACTTTTGTGCCTGGGTTTTGGTGAAATCAATAGGAGCAGGGTTCATAGGCAAGTTAGCTGTCCTATTAATGTATCTTACACAACGATTGGGTGTCCATGGCTTTCAAATATTCCCTTTCCTCTAACAATCTCATCCCATTTTCCTGTTCTGTGCAGTGCCATCAGGGCAACTCAGGCTGATATAAACAGGCTCACCCTGTTTGCTCAGGTGAGCAGAGATGCTGATCTGTCTGTGCACAGGGGTGTCCTGTGTAGCAGCAGCAATCACTGTGTGTGTGGGTACAAACAGCTGCAGCTCCCCTGCTGCCCTGGGGTGATTAGTCAGGTGATTTCATTAGTCAGGTGATTTCATTAGTCAGGTGATTTCATTAGTCAGGTAATTTCATTAGTCAGGTGATTTGTGTATGTTTGATGTTTTAGCAGTGTGTACCAGACTCAAACTTGTTTGTCTTACTTATCAAATAGGGCACTGCAAGTGGCTTGCTGAAAGTGAAATAAGAAATCTGTAGCAGAGTGAGGTTTCAAAGGCTGGTAGATGAACCCTGAAAACTCAGCAGTCTCTAGCTGAGGAGTGGATTCTTGTCCATCAAAACTGGTGCTGTCCAAGGTAATGGTGAATTGTGTTTATGTTTGGGCAGCCAGTTGTAATTGGAAAGGGAATTGATCCTGAATTCCGATTAAAATTTGATGATATAAAATTATAAAGAACATTTCTAGGGGTAATAAGGATATTACTGGATTAGCTGGAAGAAAAGAGAAGTGATTCTTCTGTTCTACTCAGCACTGGTGACTCCATACCTGGAGCTCCTGACCTCCTCCACCTGACTCCTTCACCTGTGTTCATCTCTGGGCTCCTTAGCAGGGCAGAGACATGGACATCCTGCAGAGAGCCCAGGGAAGTGCCCCAGAGGTGATGAGGGACTGGCGCACGTTTCCCATGAGGAAAGGTGGACAGCTGGGACTGTTCAGCCTGCAGATGAGAAGGCTTAGGGGGAAAATTAGCAATGGATATAAATTCCTGAAGGGAGGGGTGCACAGAGAGCTGAGCCAGGCTAACTTTATGTGATACTAACTCTCATGTGACAAATTTATGCATCTTCATTCTAATTCCTCTGCTTTTCTGGTTAGCACTGAAGTAAAAGAATTATTTTCGTGAGAAAGTAATTTCATCTAAAGTGAGTAATTCTTTGTTAAACATTCAGTTTTTCCTTCTGTATTGGGTCAATCTTTCCAAGTGCCAGGCCTCTAAATAAAGGAGTTTCCCTAATTCCTCTGGTTTTCTAGTTAGCACTGAAGTAAAAGAATTATTTTCACGAGAAAGTAATTTCATCTGAAGTGAGTAATTTTGTTTTTCCTTCTGCATTGGGTCAATCTTTTCAAGTGCCAGGCCTCTAAATAAAAGAGTTTCCCTAATGAAACAACCAGTCTTGGTAAGCTAGGATTGGTCTTCCAGATGGAATTGAAGAAAATCTCCCTTTTTAGGCCTGGAATGTAAGCAGTTATGGAATTTTGGTGTCTGGAATGCTTGAGATTTACAAGCTAGCTTTCCTCAGACAGGTATTGTGAAGTTATACGAAGAGCTCAAGACTTAACACTTGGTAGTTTTAATACAACATTAAACCCCCCACCCCCCAAATATTTATAATTAAATTCTGCAGTTTTATGAATTTCAATGTGTGGTGTTAAAAAGCTTTTTTAGAAATTTTGCTGTGGGAATATTTTTAAAGTTAGTGTAAACGTCGTGTTAAAAACCTTGTGCAACTCTTTGAATATTTTTCCCGTCTAGTTTCTGCTTTAAATACAGTCCTGATCTTCAAAATTATCAGCAAAGAGAATTTAGCTTCTTTTTCTGCTACTAAATTCTCCTTCTCTGCTGTATTAAATAAACAGGTGATTTAAATAACTGTTACCTTTTGAAACTCATCTAGTGATGTAAACAATTATACTTCCTCTTTTTTTTGTTATGAAATGTTAGTTTAAAAAAATAGTATTTCTAAGTATGGATCTCATCTCTGATGATGGCTGTTTTCCTAATTTGGGGAAAATCATCTAACCTGTCACCTTCTTTTTCTACATGTTAAATGTTATGAAATCATTATGGTATTTGAAAAATTAGTGGTGAGGAGACGGATTTCACAGGCTTATGAAGTATTTAGACTGCTCAGATAGTGCTCATTGAGTGCAATGAAATACCCATGTTCTCATTACTTTATTGATTTAATGTCAACTTACAGTTTGCTTCAGCTTATTCAAAGAGAATATACATATTTTCTTCAAAAAGTAATTTAAAACACAGACAAGTGTATTGTAATAATTAATTGATCACTCATTTAGTAATGTGATTATTACAGATGCTATGCAGAGCCATGTTTTAGAGTACTTGCAACAGAACTAAAAGTGAGACCGTATTGTACCATATCATGTGTTTAAAGGGCATGGATATTGTCCAATTGTCATTTTTATTCTGTTAAGGAATGTATTGACACCATTTTGCATACATTTAAGGACTCACAAGTGATGAGACAAATGTGTGAGTATCCCCTTGACATGGAAAATGAGTTTTGTATGGTTGTTTGAAGGGATTGTTTCAAGAAAACATAACTTTCTTGTGGAATCCTGGACTCATTTAGGTTGGAAGAGTACTGCAGGTCTCTTGTCCAATCTCCTGCTTGAAGTAGGCCCTACACTGGTTGTACAGGGCTTTGTCTAATCAGATCTTAAAAACCTCCCAGAATGGAGATTCTGCAGCCTTCTCTGAGATTCCCCAGATGAGATTTGCTCCTTTCTGTGTCCCAGAGTGTTTATCAGCAGTAATACAGAAGTAAATAAGTGAAACCTTTCTCATTACAGATCTGTGTAGTGGAGCAGTGTCTGTGAAGTGTGACTGGCTGCTGCAGGCGGCTGCTTTGGCCACAGGAGCTTCCATTTCCCTTCTGAGCCCCAGCCTGGACTCACTGGGTGGTGTCAGTGGGAAACAGTGAGAAAAGGTACATGAAAGCCAAAGCCTCTGAAGGAAAAGCAAAGAAATTACACTTGAGGCTGGCTTTTATAACTCACTTTGCTTGGGCTGTCTTGAACAATTTTAGTATTATAAGGGTTAGTAATGAGCCATTTCCAGACAGGTGAATCTGTTTCTTTATATATAAACCTGTTTTCCTCCTGCATGGTGCATTGTATGTTGGTGTTAGGACTGCACTGGATTGTGGTGTAACTGATGTAAGAGGCTTTGGTGAAGATTTCTGACATCTTTTTGAATTCCTGTTAAAATCCAATAGATTCTTCTTGGTATCCTTGTCTTTTAATAGTTTGCTGCTGTAGATCATCACTATAATTTTCTGATTATTATTCTCTGGTTTAACACTAAACTGTTTTTTTTGAGTCAGTGTTTCAGAAGAGGTTTTCTAAGATAAAGATACATTAAGAATTGCTCCATTGTAAAGATGTGTAAGTGTGGTACTGAGGAATTGCAGCATTTGCAGTCAGGTGGGAACAATTCCCTCCCAGAACACATTTCAGTTATGACAGCTGTAAAACATAAAGCAGCCTTGGCTTACCTGGAAATGGTGGTAACACAGTGATTCATTATATAAAGCATTTAGCACTAAGGGCTAATCACAATTTGGATTCAGGATTTGTTTGACTTATTTCTGTATTCTTGAACTACATAATCAAAAGATCCTTTAAAAGAGTCTGCATCTGGTTTTAAGATTTTTTTACATAGATATTTCTATATTAACGTGCATACATACATTTTAGTTAAAACTTCAATAAAGCTTTTAAGCAGAAACAATCTTAACGAGGTTTTATTTTCATTTTTATTTCCAAGCTTCAACTAACCTAGTTTAGATACAGAAACTTCTACTAGTATGATAATGTTGATCATGAGTGTGAACTTCGTTTCACTGTTTATATATTCACAGAAAGCAGTGCAGAGGTACCAGCAAAAAAGCTTCTTTTGTAGTACAGGCTGTTGTGTTCAGTGAAAAATAAATAAACTAGCAAAAACACAGTGAAGGTTTACTGATAGAGCTGTACTGACAGATTTTTCTGCATGGATCTGTTTATGTCTTCTTTGATTTTTTGACTTGCTGATATCATAATTGATTTTCAAATGGGGCTGTTTGTTAAACAGGATTTTTTTTTAAAAAAAAGAAATGTTTGTCAAAGAAAATTGTTGCCGTTTTCTCTGAGTGTTCTTAAAATGAAAGTGGTTCATGTAGAAAGAAATGGTTGACTCTAGACACTTGTTTTTCAGTGTAGAGCATTTAACACCATTTTTAATTAACTTGACTCTATCCCAGCCACAAGTCAGCTGCTTTAGCTAGCTTTTGGTGATCTTTATCCAAGTGCAGCTATCACAATACCAAGAAAACGTGTAGGGAAACTGAACAGAATGAAATCATATAATGCATAAGTCAGGTAGGGCTTAGTTGGACACTTTAATAGCTAGAAAAGTAAGATTTGTTTCATCATCAGGTCACACTGATTTAACTGTAGTTTCAAACTAATCCCACAGGCTTGCACGTATTTCTGTATCTGTGAGTGGAGGCTCCACCATGTGAGGATTATTTCCAGTTCCAGCAGGCACTGGAACCTTCTTTTACCTGGCATAACTCTGAGCACGGCAGTAATTCAATTATCAAGGGTATGTGGCATAGATTTTTAAAATTTTTGCATTGTTTCTTTTGAGATGGCCATTGTGTGATTTGCTGCAGGCTGTCATTTTTGTCTGCCATCCAATGTATGTTGGCAGGAGGGTTGTGTGCTAGGCTTTGTGTCTGGTCACAGAAAAAAATTCGTGCGTCTCAGCCAGACCATTTTGTTATTCCTTTAGAATTAAAAGCATATGAAACAGATGCAGCTTAATAAGTATCTTTTTTTTTTATAAATAACATTTAAATAACTTAAAACAATAAAGTTCAAATACAACTTAAAATAAAGTTTAATGCTGTAACAACAGGAAAAGCATGTATAAGGATGGAAAAACAATATTGAAAGCTGTATGCCCTAACAGGAATTATACAAAAGATAGGATATGTTACATAAAAAACCTTAATATGTCTGAATTTTTGCTTCATTGATATATAAAATGTTAATTTGTGAAAAGTGAGATGAAGTACATTATTTATTCCTATTTTTTTATTTTACATACACTATTTGAAACATCTTTTAGAGCAGCATTAGGTATTTGTTTCATTAATAGATAGGAACATTTTGTGTTAGAGTAAACTTAATTTTTCCAAACTAACTCTCTTATCTGAATACAACAATAAACATTTACAAGATTATATTTTTTTGATCATATAGTTTATGTATAGGGTATCAGCTTCTTGGGGGAAGTATTTAAAATACTGCTCAGCCTCCACATTTTCTATTGACTTGATAATCTGACAACTCATTCCAGCAGCCTTAAAGTCTGACATATTTTACACAACATTATCATCTGCTTATTATTATTATAGCAGCCATATTTAAGAAGCAGATAGTTCTTTAAATAAAATATTATCAGATAATCAAGTAATGACTTATTCTTCAGGGTAAATTAATTTAAGAAACTACCCAGTTACAATGACTAAGATAATGATTGTACAACTCTTTAGAATTTTTTACAACTTTTAGTTAGTAAATCTGGTTTTGTGTATATTTTCAAATCTTTCTCATGTAGTCTCTTAAAAATAAACATAAATGCGCAAGTCCAGCTTGTTCAGTTTCTCAGTAGTATTCCAGCCTCTCTTGGTATCTTGTCAAACAGTCTTCTTAAAATTAATCTTCCTGCTGGAACTAGTTCTTTATAGATCATTTGTGATTAGGATATTGCCAGAGGAAGAAAGTGGGATGCTCTGTGTTCTTTCTTTGTTTTTTTACCTTTCATGGGAACCCCTTTGTGGTTTAGGGTAACAAACATCTCCTTTCCTTTGTGTGTCCATTTTGCAGAAGCATATGTGTTATAATGGTTTTCTTCAATCAGTTCTATGAAGTTGCAGTCCTCGTTGCATACCTTCTGTTGGGAGCAAATAATGAAATCAGGTAAGTAAAAAGTGTCTTTTTAAATACTTAGATTAGGGAAGATGGGAGAAGAATATGCCTTATAGACCCTGTGTATTATGAATATTTTAATAAATAAATTTGACTTCTGAAATCTGAGTTTTGAATATTTTACGTTTGTCTATTCCCCCTTAGTATTCCACATCCTGAAGAAATATATAAGGCCTAATCATTGCATTTATTAAATGGACATAAAAGTCTGATATGGGATGCATGGGGTAAGTACAGAATACATTTTACTTCGTTAGGAATCTGTTTTGTAAAAACCCATAGGGATGCTACATCTCAAAACAGAGATCTTTAAGGTTGTAGGCGTGTACACAGAAGAGAAGTTTGCATCCATACCTTTCCATAGAGCCGTCCTGACTTGTTCATTGCCAGAAAGTATTCGCTTTCCACTCCTTTGATTGCCACAATTCCAACCGCCACCGTTCGGATTTCTAGAATACCTGCAAAGGTACACAGCAAGGGCTGTAAAATGCTTGTTCTCCAGTCAGCTTAGAAGGTTTAGCTGAACTAATATTGTGTAATCTTTCTGTGTTTATTGAAAACCTGCAGCAAACGTTCTTGGAAAACAGAAAAATTCTGTGTATTCCTGTGAAGAAAGGGCTAGACTTTAAAAAAATCCCTCTGTGTGATTGTGGCTGCATACAGCCACTTTCAAGTTGTATGGTGGTGATTTTTAAGTATATTCTGAAGTTGTGATGTCAGTGTAAGTAATTTCTGTATTTTCAGAGAATCAACGTAGCTTAGAATTTATCAGGGTTGGGTTTTGTTTGGAATATGTAGTTAGCCGTCAAGGTTCCCAGAATTTGTGTAAAGCCTTTATTTTGAAGTCTTGTGGAGCAGTATCATCTCTTTGAAAGAGTGTAAACCTTAGAACTTGCAAGTGATAGAAAACAGACCACAGTGTCTTAAATAAGATAAAGTATTTGCTTGACCTTTGTGTGCTTTTCTGGCTGATGGGAGCTGTAAAGATACGTGTATTTGAAAATCATTAAAGGCTGTCCTGAGAACTTATTTATTCAAAACCAGAAAACATTCAGCGTTGTTTTCTATAAACTGCTTTATTTTCATCCCACTGATACATATCAGCAATACTTTAGTCACTGTGATTCATTTCAGTTACCTGCAACATAAAAAATAATCTTTTGTTAATATTAAAAACAAAAAGTGAAGGCAGGGGGATTATGCAAATTATTGAGGAACTCTGGGTTGTTTTCAAGCTTAAATATTATTAATATTGTCTGAAGCAGTAGTTTAGAGTTGTACATCTGAGTTTGAGCTGTTTCTTTCCACATTGAGTCACTGACAGAGCTCTGTGCTATAACACCTGCACTGTGACTCCTGCTCCAAAATGGGGTCTTTCAGAGGCAGCCAACTCGAGGCACATTGCAGGAGCTGAGCGTGGGGGACACAAGTGAGGGAGGTACAGAAAGGTGTGTATTAGATTGTCACCTGGATTTCCTCTCTAACAAAACATTTCCATTTTTTCCCTTTCAAGTTGGCATTGACTTTTCACACCCACGTGGTAATAGTTTTTCGTTAGTTAGTTTTTTTAAGAAAGACATTAAATATCTGTATTTCTCCTTCCCTATACTTCTTTATATCCTCTTATCCTTTGCTTTCTTTCGTGTTCTGTTTTGCTTTTCTCCTTGATATTACAGATGTATCAGTCCTAGCACGTATGGATATTTGTTCTCCCTATTTTCTTTAGCAGATCAGTTACCTCTTCTCATGATGTGTGCACTGCTGGGCGTTCATCTTGGAGCATTTTTACTTCTGTGCTGCCCTATAATGCTAAGTCAGCTTTTAAGTAAAGCTTTCAGAATTCTTTGACAAGTCCCACTCTGCTGCAGGCCTAGCATTAGTTCTTACAAAGGGCAATTTGTAACCGAAACTTGCAAAAATTATATTAACTTTCATTTCAATTTCACTTTAGAAAAACCACAGCGAGGCTAAAAACCAGATGAACATCTGCATTTAGCCAAACAAAGAACATAACAGTGGAAGGGATCTCTGGGTCATCAAGTCCAGTGCTCTGCTAGCCTGGGAATTGCATCAGATAATTCTCTTTTCATAAACTTTGCCAATACTAAATTGGAGTTGTTATTTCTTTGCCCCCAGTGTTTCTGCCGAAGGCTGTTCCAGAGTTTGATTTATTTTCATGGCTAGGGACTTGGTAGTAATTTGCAATCTGCATTTCTTCAGTGACAGCTTACATCCATTTGTTCTTTTGCCTGTGCTGGCCATTAATTTAAGGAGAGTTTTTAAAAAAATCTATGTTTGAGTTTTCTATTTATACAGAATTTTTAAAAAAAGGAAAGATTCAAAATTACTTTTAAAAACAAGTCATGCTAATAGGAATTGAGATTTCCTTGAGTAAGCTGATGTTGGCTGAAGTTACAGTAGTAAGAAATCCTACTACTTTAGTAAAGGAAATGCCAAAAGGTTTTGTCCAAAGCAATATTATTATTGTTACAATTTTTACATTATTTGTTTAGTGTTTTCTTTTTCCCTGAAGTAGATTGTGACATTCATACTGACTTGTTGGAGTTACTTTATTTTGGCTTGGGGTGCTTGTTTTTCTACTCTATTCACAGTTGAGACATCGATGTCTTTCCTTGTATCAAATGAAAAGGTGTGTTCTTATGTGCTTCCTTTTGAAGTAAAGAGTTTTAATCCTTTCAATATCTATTCATGAAAAGAAAGAAGTCACCAAGCTAGCACAGGAAAGAGAAAATTCTTGTGCATAGATTGTTTCATTGAAATACTCTTTTCATACTCCAATAACCAAAATTACTTTAAAGGCATGCATAAATTAATAAGACATTGATGAGGAGAAATTCCAAAGGCCAAGCTTCAACAAGGTCTTAAATATCCCTCATTTAAAAATTAAAATGTAAACCATGTTCTTCAGTTGCTTTATCTAAAGCATCCCCAGAGAAGTTCAGAAGAGGTTTAAGAGAAGACTTAAATATACCACAAAGTAACCGGGAAAGAAATCAGATTAAAGCCAGGAAAAGAAAAAAAACCAACCTAGAGATGGGCATCCAAAATTGAAAACAACTGTACTTTCTATAAAATCAGCATGAAATTCCAAACAATTTTATATGGTTCTATGGTCAGTGTATCAAATGTAGCTTAAAATTCCTGTAGTGAATGAGGTTTCCTACAGAGCTGAAATTCTGTCTGCAGTGTGTAAAAGACACTCAGCAGAGATGGGCTGTAGTTGGTCTCCAGAGAAGATGCCCATGGATGGTGGCAGCAGTCTGTGTGACCACTTGGTGCAAATTCAGGAGCAGACAGTTGATACCAGTAGGAAAGAGGAAGAGAAGAGAAGAGAAAAGAAAGAAGAGAAGAGAAAAGAAAGAAGAGAAGAGAAAAGAAAGAAGAGAAGGGAAGAGAAAAGGGAAGAGAAAAGGGAAGAGAAAAGGGANAGAGAAGAGAAGAGAAGAGAAGAGAAGAGAAGAGAAGAGAAGAGAAGAGAAGAGAAGAGAAGAGAAGAGAAGAGAAAAAAGGGAAGAGAAGAGAAGAGAAAAAAGGGAAGAGAAGAGAAGAGAAAAAAGGGAAGAGAAAAGAAGAGAAGATAAAAGAAACGAAACGAACCTTTAGGCTGACATAACAGTGTCAGGGGGTGAAATATGTATCAGGTTTTGGAGAAAATGTATGTCATAAATGAGGTGAGTTTCCTGGCATCCTGGTCTAGAATGCCAGTTGCTCAGTACTTCACAAGCAGACACTTTTATGTCTAGACTTACTCCATAACCATAGCCTGAGCAACAGGACAGCACCTCAGGCTGGACATTTATGTAGAAAAACGAGTGTTTAGTTATATCATTGATATAAAATTGAGCATTGTCATGTGAGATGATTCTTTCCTGGCAAGTGGTATTTGATAATATTGATCACCCCATATTAAGTGGTTTTTCTGATTCCATTAGTATTTTCAAATCAGCATTTTCATCTTCCTTTTATTTGTTAGACTTCCTTTTGCTTTTCCAACACACTGACGTTGTATTTGTTAAAACAAATCTTTGCTTTTATTGCTACACAATCCATTTACAGACTATATTAATTTCCATCAGGATGCAGGCGTAGTAGAATAGGCAGTTTCTTTTAGATAACACTATCTTTTCTATAACAAAGTAGCAAGAGCCTTGTGATTTAACAAAATCAGGGCATTTCTCTTTAATCATCTGTCAGCTAAGAGGCTGAAAGAGCAATTGCAACTCTTGCTCCTGTGAGCTGTGAGGAAACCAGTGAGTGCTGCTCATGGCTGAAGGTCCTGCAGGCAGGAATAACCTGTCAGGGGGCTTCTGGAAGAGCAGGGGCAGCAGAACCACACAGAGAGATCTCTGTTCTTGTGCTGGGGAACTGCCCCAGAGTGCCAGGATTGCTCAGGAAGTTTCTGTGAAGTACACATTGTGTTCAGTCCCCCATCAGCTGGCTCTGCTTCCAGACATTTCATGCGTTGCAGGTATCCCCTCAATGTCCATCACATCAAGTTTCTGGTCACTGCTCCTCAATTTGTTAGTCACAGTTGCTGTAGACATCCATTCAAAGAGACATTTTGACATCCATTACATTCTTCAGAAAGCTGACAGCAATTTCATCCCGGTACTTTTCTGTTCTGCCAGGCACATATGTTGGGAGAGCACATGTGATGTGTGCAGCACTTTATTTCTTGTGGCTCTGTGTGCAGTGGAGTTGAAAAGCAGCAGTCTGTTGCTGATTTTTAGGGAAGGGAGGCTGGCACTGGCAGTTAAGCACTTGTAAGGAATGTGTTTGTGAAACACCCTTTCCTAAGCAGAATTGTCTGAAGATAAAGTTTGTGAAATCTTGCATAGGGACAGAGGGGGCAGGAAAGACTTGGATGGAAAATAAGTCCAAAAAAGAGTAACTTCTATTTTTGCTAACTTGTGTTTCTCATTAATTGAATTTGGAGCACACATTTATGAATTCAATGACCTTTACAAATGATTCAAGGCCAAGAAAAATGATCTTGTCTTTGCTTACAAGACGCTGTTTAATGATATGTAATGTAATTTGTTCTTTTGTTCTGGGACTTAGTAAGTTAATGTTAGTGCCTCTTAAAGCAAGAAAATACGAATCACTATGCTCAGTGCTGGAAAACTTTCCTGATGTTATTGGTACATGTGTGCATCTGGTGAGCCAGCACAGTAAATACATTCATTAGCTGATGTATTACACTTCCATGTTTTTCCAGAAGAGTCTTATCAGTGAAAGGAATGCTTTTATTGGATAGTTTTGAAAAGAATTGGTTTCAGGAAATAATTTTCTATCTCTTTTTTAAAAGATAGCATCTGTACTATGAAATATTTGTTTGGTTTAAGTTATTTGGAGTCTTAATATTTTTAAATGGATGGATCTTGAAGTTCATTTGTAGGTAGAACAATTTGTGTGCTCATTCTTTCTCAAATATAAAAACTAATGGTAAAAAAACTTACTGCAAATAGAGGTATTGATTTAAGATATTTTGCAATATGACTTAATTTTTATCTTTCCCTATTATTAAATTCAAACTGATAGAAAGTAAAATTTGCATTTGTATTGAGTACTTTCCTTAGCAAGAGTATGAAGGAGTTTCCTAGATGGTAGCTCATAGAACTCCTGTTCATAAGCTTTGTAAGTAGAAATAAATAACAAGTATATGTTATAACGGCTTTCAAAGCAGAGCTGAGATTTCTCCACCCCAGGAGCTTTCTGTCTGTGGATGTGATTTTAACAAACAATTAATTAAATTAACAGAAAACAGGTTGGTACAGACATTCACTATCACCTTTTTTCATCTCCTTGTGATACTCAATTTTTTTTTATTTATGTCACAAACACAAATGTGTTGTTATTTACAGCATAGAAGGCTAAAAAAGTTCTTATTTAGGAGCTGTGTGCCATATCCGTGCGTGCATTCACTGTGCTTGTGCAGACTCCCTGAAGCACTTTAAATATGAATATGGCTGTAAAAAATGATCTGCACAGAAATAATGGACCTGTCAAGGATTTCCAGGGGAGCAGTTGAAGCTACTGCTTCAGCGAGGTGCCAGACACCTGGATATCACGGAGAAATATTCAAAGCACTCGAAACTCCTGCGTTTGTCCCGTGTGTAATTTCCCAAGCAGGGAAAATTGTAGTTGTCTGAGGAAACATGATTAACCATAGAGAGGTATTCCTTGATGCAGCACATTGTTCAACATCCTCAAGCAGCAGAATTTGCTTGTAAGATTTAGTCCACGTACAGAATGACTCAGCGTAAATAGCTGATGTTTAATTACCCTTTTGCAATTCATTGGGCACAAAACCAGTAGGCATACTGTATTAAAAAGAAAATCAACTAAGTGCTAAGCAGAAGTCCATTAAAGTAGTTTTTGTCCTCCATTGGATTTTCATTTATTGTTCATTTTCAATTTTCTTTATTTGATGTTACCTTATCCATAAATTTCTCCAGTTTTGCAGTCGTACAAACTGATTGATGCATGCATTGCTAGATGGAACAACTTTATGATAAACCATTGTCCTGGTGATAACAGCTGACAGATAAGTTAGTTATGGAATCTGAGCTGTGTCAAGGTTTATAAAAGAAACTGCTAACTTGATAACTCTGGGAAAAAAGTATTAAAAAAGGCAAGAGGAGAACCAAACATAAGAGGGGAGATACGACAGGGAGCTAAAATGATTGTTTAGAAATGCTGTTATTTTACTTACAAGATCTGTTCTTTGCATGTGTACTTGGACTTGGGAGTGTTTACCTTTATGACAGAAAAGGAAGGGGTAAGCCAAGTTCCACTCTGAAGTCTGCATTGTTCCAAGTATTTGCACAGTTTCTCATGCACCATCAGATGTGTAATCTGCCCTTCCAGCCGTGTGTGGCTGGTACTGTAGTGAGGAGAGTCTGCTTTGAACTTCCACACTGATGTTTGCAAATACACATTCCTTTTTACTTTAAACTTAACACATTGTTTCTGCAGTGGGAAATATTAAAAGCCATAATACCTTTGCTTTAGTTATTTTTCAAAGTGAACAAACGTAATGCAGTGATCATCAGTTAATAATGCTCAGTATTTACCTCCCCTAATTACTGTAGTGAGAATTTCAGTGACCGTATTGCAATTAATGATTGCTAAAGAGAAATACCTTAAAATATTCAAGTATTTTTCCTTATTGTACAACCTGTTTGGCCTCAGTTTTGTATGAACTCTCTGTTGATTTTGGTGAGTTAGGAGATAGTTTTTTACATCAAATGCTTCATTCTTCATTGAAAATGATGGCATAGTAAGAATCGGTCTAGAATGTTCTCACTCTCAATTGCCACCTTCTGTGCATGGCTCTTTTGAACATGAGCAGTTCAGACCATTGTATTTCCAATATTTTTCTTGATTTGATCATCAGAACCAAAGGGTGTGACATTTTTCACTAAAGTAGATTGCAAAATTATGGAGCTTTTCAGTTGAGAGGTGTGACTGGTGAATAGCAGTGTACAGTAACAGCTGAGTAACAGGGCTGCCCCAGGCAGTCATTCTCATTCTCTTGGGAATGTCTCATTAAACTTATTAGAAGCCTTTCCTTCACTGAGATCCACTGTGCTTTACATAAATATTTTCTTGATCAGCCTCTTAGACAGCATGTAGTCATTTCTCATTTTTGCAGGAAACTACATTTCCCTCCAATAAAAATTGCCTTGAAGCTAAACATATGGTTATAATGAAGAATAATATTATTTTTTAGAATTAATACTGTCATGTAAAATCCAAGTCTTAATCCTCAGTCTGAAAAAGTGCTCTCTTATTACAGCATTAATAATTTACTGATATGAAAAATGGAAAAAAAGAGTGGGATGACTGTTTACAAAATGTAATTGTTTCCAAGCAGTAATAAAATTAATGATTTAATAGTTTAGAGCTGAACTTGTACAACAAATGCTTTCCCTACTGCTCAGATGAAGGATATTTCTAGTATTTAAATATTTGGTGCCAATTTTACTAGAATAAATGATCTTTTTAAGCCTTGCAGACTTTCAGAATATGGCCTCAAAATACCAAAGTAAATGTGAAATGTTGCTTATTAACCTTTTCACAGCAAAATAAGATATATCCAGCTAGAGGGGCAAAACTTCCCAAATTCACTTTCAGTGTCTGCAGCTATTTCGATTATCTGAACTTGGAAAATTCCACATAAGACCACAGCCTCCTGTTTTTCACTCTTCCATAATGCAGAAGTCTTTAAATAGATTACTTTGTCTTTTTTTTAAAAAAAATTGTTACTATGCTATTTTGTGTTTTCATCTAGTAAAGAGCTGGTGTTTCCCTTCCCCTTTGCTGAGTTAGTGATCACAGTTGACATAGAATTACTCATGTCATTTCTATGGAAAACTTTTCCTTCTGTTTTTCTGAGAAGAAAAGGAGTCCACGTTCCCATGTTTTCCATGTACCAGTGGTTCATTCTCTGACTGTGTTCTGAGGAACGTTAATTCCAGGTGCATTTCCCGTGTCTCACCTGGATGAATTGGCTGCAGGCAATTAAATATAACGAGCCAATGGGTGCTGGATTAGTTCAGCTAAAGGGGCAAAAATAAATCCAACATAGAATCTGCTCTTTTTTCTGTGAAATATTCCCTGAGCTCGAAGCCTTGCTGGTTTGTTCTGTGTTGTGCTGTCTCCTGCTGTTCCTGTGGCAGTTTTTCTGGTTCCTGAAACAGGCTCGACAGGAGAAAGAGCAGAGCTGTATTCTGGGGACAAACTGAGTCTAAGAACTGCCTTCCTGTGTTCTTCCAGGAGAACTTAAAATTACACATTGTTGAGGCAAATTACTGAAAGCAAATATGAAATGGCTGTAGATTGATCATAATGACATTCTGCAATGTGTTATCAGTTTAAATATATAGTGCAATGCATTTTTAACATTTTCACTGTTAAAAATGCATTGCACTATAAGTGAAAATGGTTCCAGAAGTAGCTAATAACCAAAATTATTTAAAAAGAAGTAAAATGCAGAAAGTGGTTGCATAAGAAAGAAGGTGGCTGCAGAGCTTGAAGGTATCCTGTGGGGCTTATGGCATAGAAGCAAGTAGTTTGAAATGGTTTGAAATTTTAGACAGCAAAATTTTGTTTCACATAGTTCAGAGATCGTTTCAGTCATAAACACTTCAATCCCTATTGAAGAGAGACAGCTTTTCCCACTCTCAGTAATTATGGAAAATGTAGGGCAAGCTCTACCCAACTGAATAGGTTTTAGTTCCATTTCCAGATCAGACCTGGAGTTTTGTGTGGGAACAGCTGAAGTTGGACATGTAAATATATCAATTACAGTGTCCAGGAGAACACGAGCAGGCACTACGGAATTCCTTCCAAGGTACAAAATGCAAGAAGCTGCTCAGAAAATCTTACTAACCCCTTGCTGCATGGCAGAGTGGGAATTGATAGAAACCAGCTGGCTCTGTCCTGCCTTCGAAACACTACAGGACATTTATTTATATGTATGGTCTCTCAAATTGTTCTGGTTTGCTGCTAGCAAGTAATTTAGATTTAGTTGAACTTTCAAAATCTGTGTAAGACTAAATTACAAACGAATAGGAGAAAATGAAAACCCCCTCAAAATCAAAACCAATCTAATAATCTAATTCAATTCTGATAAAGAAATTAGTTTTTTTGTAGCAGATGTTTCTCCTGTCTTGCTCCGTATATGGATCAAAATGTGTGTCAGTTATCCTACCATTGTTGTTTTTTCGAATAGCTTAAGTAATTCCTTGTCATAATCTTGCCTAAAGTAATTAATTTCCTTCTAATTACACACTGGTTTTGCCAGTCTAAAATTTAAGCCTGACTGGAAGCCTGACTTTAGGGAAATCAGCAGAATACTTGCCATTACACACAGGCAGCACTTTGAAACCTCTCTCTCTGTTTATGTGACCAGATATTTGTGAATGTGTCACCATCATCCAGTTGTTATCTTTAGCTGTTATCTCACTTTACAGTTCTATATCAAATCTGAGAAAAACAGCAGCATCAGCACCAGTGGAGAAAATTGTTCCTCTGCTACAGGACCAGTTGCTATCACCAGAGCAAACAGACTGTAGGAGCTGCAGCCAGATTTCTCTTTTATTCTCTATTATTTGTGTGATTTTTCATCTGCCTTTTAAAATTCAGCTGAATTGACCAGTTAGAAAATCGGCACTTCTTTTCAGTTTTGACTGCAAATGCCAGGATGTAGAGGAAATCAGGTGTTAACCATCTTGAGTCTGGGGATAAAAGTAGCTGTGCACACTCTTATTTTTGTCCTTGTGCATAATATCAGGAAGTCAGTGAGGAAACTATTTCAGCTAGAGTAATATAAATATTTTCTAGAGTCCACAGCCTTTCTGTGCTTTGCTTTTTTTGGATTACATAAGAATAGGGGCCTTGCTTTTCAGTGACAGGTACTTGTACCCTAAAAGGAGAAATCAGGGCTCTGGAACTCATGTTCCAGTGTGTTGTGGCAGAATAGTATGAGGTTATATTATGAACAGAAGTTATCAGTCACAGCTAATGTAAAAAAAAGCAATGGAATACCTAATCAGTACTAAACAGTTAATAGAGCATGGATTAGCCAAATTATATGACATATCTTTAAATGTTTTAATTAACTTTAACACCTTTCTATTATATTATTGGTTGTACACAATCCATCTTCCCATTGCTTTTGTTCTGGTTTTTATATCCCCGTGTGTTAATCAGTGCAGTTGTATTTATTTCAATTAAATTATCCATTTATATCAGCTAAAGATATATAGAGGGAACATAAGAAAGGACAACTATGAAGTTAGAAAGCTGCTTAGTGTTCTTATCCACTGTTCCTTTGCATTATCACCAAGAACCCCACATAAAGTATTTCCTCAATTAACCAGAGGAAAGAACGTAAAATACGATAGAAACCATTTTACTTTCTTTACCTTCACTTTTCACTTTACCTTTTCCTTACTTTTACCTTTCCTTTTAACTAAGAAAAGTTTCTCGTGGCCCTGAAGTGCCTAAGGAAGGGTGTGAGCTCTCCTGTGCCCCTAAACTGCAGTGCTTCGTTTCCTCGGCTCTCGAAGCACGCGGCTGCTGCTGTATCACTGTGTGGTGACTGTTTGTAATAGAGGGATCTGGGACCAGTCTGTTAAAGGATTTCATAACTTAAACTCAGATCCATTCTGGCATCCATATTGCTACATTGGTAGAATTCCAGATTTCCATCTCTGACCATAATCAACCAACCTGTTTGACAGACGACAGTGCAGTGCATTGGCGTAAGTGTAAAGACATAACTTTTCTCTTGATCTTGAAACGAATGGCAGGTTCATACCACTCAAACATGAGAGAACAGCTTCAGTCAGGGGCCTTGGAGAATATTCTGCTTTTCAATTTTTTTCTGCTGCAGTTTGCTTTTATATGTATCGGTGTCATGAAATTCTGATGAGCTCCATAGAAGTAATACATAAGCAACCTGTAGCAGAATGTATGGATCCCTTTAAAATCTGGAAAACAGCTGGGCTGAGAGTTGCAGATATTTGAAAACATGCATTTCAGCTAATGGGCTTGAACAGGACTTTGCTCAAGCAGGGAAGAATAAAATGTTCGTTTTAAGGAAGAGCAATAAAATGGTAGAGATTTCATCCATAGGTTTATAAAGTCAGATGACTCAGGTAATGGTTAGTGGGGTTTTAATATAAGACTCAGAAGCTGCATGTGCAAATAAAGGGTTTGCAGCTCTTATATTTTTATGTTGTGGAGGATTTGCATTAAGCTTGTGTAATTCTGTGATTGGCAGACTCAGTTTGACAGCCTTTCTTGAGTCTGCATTGTATTTATGATCTTTTCTACTCCTTATGGTACTGTTCTCTCCCAGTGTTTGTAACATAAAAGAATAGTGACTGCCTAACATTGAACTTAGCAGGAAATTTTGGAGCTGCCTTGAAGAGTGTACAGTTAAAAGAGCACAGGGCTTGGCTCTGCTCGTAGTGGTATGTTCTAAAATGTATAAAGAAAACCTGTTCTTAGTAAAGGATTTGCTATGCTTTTTGCTCTGACTGAAACAATTATGGCTATTCCAAGCACTTCAAGTGGTGAGGAAACCTTTTGTTTCTTTGCAGAAAATGTCTGTGCCTTCAGCTGCATTGCAGGAAAGAGCTGGGGGAACATTACCAAAGTTTACTGAGATGATGATTGTTTTTAACCCCAGAAAATGAAGCAAAGTAATTCTGCTGTTCTTAACTTGGTCTCTTTGTGTCACCTTAACTCCCCCATGATTATCAATGTATTCTTGATTCATATGTAAATACAAATGTTCTGTGAAAAAATCTTATAAAATGAGATTACACTTCTAATATTGAATATATGTTCACTATAAGTAATGCTGTCAGTTTTTAGTCAGTATAGAAATGTGAATCTGTGGTTTTAATATAGGTCAGAAAAACCTAGAATAAACTTCCAGTTACATCTTTCATATATAAATATAAATTTGCACATATATTTGAGAAGTGATAGCTAACTATTTTTCAAGTTCAAGATCCTAAATTGGGTATATTCTGATGTATTGCACTTTTCAGACCATATCTTAAGTAGAATAAATAGAGACAGCAGCATTGCTCCTACATAGATATTGGTAAGACAGATAAGTCATTCTGGCTTGAAGGTCAGGAAGAGATTAATAGTGGAACAAGAATTTCATTTTTCTTTATGCCTTGTATTTATTACCAATGTTATGAAATGGTATCTTAAAGTAAAAGCACATGGATTTGCAGAAGCAATAGTTATTATTTGCCATGTTTTTAAATAAACTCCTCAGCCATGGACAGGCATCAGTAACAAAACTTTTACTGATTTCAGTAGAGCCAGACTTTTACAAATGGCATGTATTTGTCTCTTTCCTAATATGGGTCTTTCAACTCTTGAGCAAACTTTTCCTAATGAATCACAGGGTTAGATAGCTTTTCCACTAGTCAGTAACTTAACTCCTCCACAGCTGTGCAATATTTTTTACTTTCAACAGCAGCTATTGAGACTATCAGTGATAGTTTTCCATAGTCCATCCCTAAGCCAGTATGAGTAGAAAAGCCGTATTTTGACTTTTTGTTGGAAAGAGCTAATGCTGGCCTCCTTGACAATTACTTTCTCATGCTGATTACATCTCTGTGTTGCTGAGAATGTATTTCAATCAAATACCATGCACACAGAGAGGGAATTGGTTTTTTTTCATGTAGAAATCTATGTTAATGAAACAAATATGGCACAAGTCAGAGTTTTTGTACAATACCACCTGTGATGTAGATTGCAGCAAATGTGATTACAAGAGATGGTGTGTATATATAATTCTTTAGGAATCCACTGTCAGAGCCTAGTTTGGGGTGCAGCTGCCAGATAGCTCTTAAGAGGAAAACAAAGGAAAGAACCATCCCACTGTGCCGGGTCTGGTGTTGGAGAGTAAACTCGGGAAACGAGCACTGTAACAAACTATTCTCCTTGCTAAGCTCAGTTCAGCTGCAAACACCCATAACTGCATTACTGAAGTATGAACAAGAAGGCAATATAATAAATTGTGATCCAAAATCTTCCATATTTACAGTGCTGTATACAGACAGAAATATTCCTCATTTTCCTACATCACCTAAAAAGGGGTGATCACCTATGTTCTGATTTTGGAATCTGGGGAAATAATTTGTACTAAATTCATATTTATGCAATTTTATCATATAATATGTGGATAATAATAATAAGGATACCCTAAACAAAATTCTATCACAGATAGAAAAAAGTGAACAGCAATGTGAAGAGGAAGAAAGGGAAAAATGATTTTCGTAATGGCAGTCATGGTTTTAACTGAGCTCTAGCAGGAGAGAAATGTCTGTATCTTATGTATACAAGGTTATCACTTACAAGTGATTAGGACAAAGTAAGGAAACATGGGTTCTGTTGTTTTTGTCTCACACAGTTGCATAACAGTGGCTACTTGCACATTTTTGTAGGTAGCACCTGAAGTGATGCAGAAATTTGAGCACCATATACATGCTGTGGGGTTTAGGCCTAAGTACTGCCCTTTTTTAAGGTGACTTGAAGTGTCCCTCAAGTACTTGTCAGCCCTTTTAGAGAACTGGTTCTGGGTTGTCTACAGATGCCATATGAAAAGGACAGTGCACAGATACCTATTTGTGTTTAAGGAATATTTTGTTATCTAAGAAGAAGCCTTGTTTTGACAAACATAGTGTATTCCATTTCAAATGTTGAACAGTTCTGAATAATTCTCCAATAATTTCTCATGATAATTATGATAAATATGTCTTTTATCACTAGATCATTTTCTGCTTAAATGTTAGAGCCATTGTAACTGATCAGTTTCTGTTAAATAACCTGCCTGGATCAGAGATAGGCTGTTCATCACTGAATGAAATTAGGGGGGGTTTGCCTTATATGTTATGAATAATTTGAAAATTCTGCTTTTGGTCTAATGATAGTTTGATGGTTTTGGTATGGACTGGTTTTGCTTCCAGTGTTCCCTCTGGATGAAAGTGCCATTTCAGGAGTTTTCATCAGAATGTGTCCTAGAAGAATATGACTAAATTAGAGGAATTCCAATTCAAAACACTGGATTACTTAGCTAAAAAATCAACAGAGCATGATTTCTGCGAAATATGTGGTAATAGTTTCCTAGAAAGATGTGGTAATTTTTTTTTCCTTAATTTAGTTGCATGACAGTCTCTTCAGTAATATAGACTGGATTTCCCAAGTCACATCAGGGTGCAATCACAAATGAAGGCATGCTAAGGAATTTCAGTTTGGTAAAGGAGGCTGAGCAGCAGTTTGCTAATACAAACATCCTGATTGAAATTGGTGTATAATAATCTAAAAGCTTGGTTTTATTAATAGCTGTAATATTTTCATTGCTCAACTTAAAAGGCATTTAAAGGGACAAGTCTAAGTGGCCTAGGACTCTTGCCATTTACTTTATCATTTGAGCAGACTCTCCTCAGGCTGCTCTCGAAATTGATGTAACATTTGATTTCCTTTGAACTAATAAATATCCTCTCGAAGTCCAACACAAATTCACCCAAATATGTGGCTGTTGCACTGTTAGTGAGGTAGGAGAACGTGCCAGACTGTCTTTTACAGCCTCAATAAGAAAACTTCTCTCCTGGCTGCTGCAGCACGTGCTCAGAGAGAACTCTCAGCTCTGTGAAACACTGATGGAGTGGCAGGATACAGAGCAGAGCAAGAGACTCAAAGCACCTGTGAGCTTGATTACAACTAACGAGAGGAAGGAGGGCAGAGCCAGGCCCTTGTAGCTGCCAGCAGTTAGGAGAGGAGGATTCCTTCCAGGGAAGAGGCTCTCCATCCTTTTCCTGCTGAGGTTTTCTCCACAGTTCTTATGTGGTCCCTTATCTGGTGTGGTAGGTGGTATTTTGTTTCCTGAGTGGATGAATTATCTTTTTGGAATCATAATTTGGGCATAAATTAGTTTATTTCTTTTTTTTTTCTGACTGGTGTGCGGTGTTTTAGAGTGCTCTAAAGAACTTGCTTGCCCTGGAAATTATGTACCTTTTTATTTGGTTTTGGTGTTCAGCCTTTGTTGGAAATACTGACCAGAACCTCCATGCTCAGTAAAAAAATGTAGAAAGTTTGGTTAGAAGAATGGAGCTTAAATTGGAAGAATGGCTTTTTGTCAGCAGTGAGTTGTAAAGTACTTGTGTACAATTTCACTTTCGATTAGAAGCAATGTGTGCAGGCAGAGTGAGTTCTGTCACACTTGTGGGTCAGATGTGGTCAGAGATGTGCTTAGTGTGTGTGGCAGAGATTTCTTTTTGTGTCATATTCTAGTGTGGTACTGCTGAGATGGTGCTGAACTAATGCAGGCACTAGTGCTGGGTGTGGAATTCAGTTGGGATGGGAATTCAGTGGGAATTCAGGGCTTCTCAGGTGCACTTTTCCCACATGCAAATATAAAGGGCTGCTGCTGAGGGAGATCTTGTGCTGGCCTTTCCTACAGCATAAATCTCTCTTGTTGCAAGGCAGCTCTATCAAGCAAGTTTCGTTCTTTGAATCCCTATGTGCTGGATTTACATAGCAGTTCCCTAAACCCTTGTAAAATTTCACCAATAAGCACTCAAAAACTGCTTGGATTTCTGTGTATCATCTTGCACATTATGTGCAGTCCCCAAGCTGCCTGGGCTATTCCAAAGGAAATAAATTAGCATGGTGGAGTTGAAGTTGCCTTTGAAAGCTGGTGAAAGTTGCAGTTTGCCATTGTGTTAGTGCTGCCTGCACTCTCCAGGATTCAGTTATCCTTTCTGCTTTACTTCAGAGTTTGTGTCAAGGGAGTACAACTCTTATTTTCACAAGGAGCTCTACAAACACTGGAATCACTCCCCTGTTTGCTGCCTTCTTCCCTTGACTAGGTTGGCATTTTCTCCCAAATCCATGTGCTTGGTGGCCAGCTGGAGAGCCTGAACATTGCCACCCTTGGAGCTCCTGCAGACCACTCAAAGGGCAAACCTGCCATCACCATGTGATGTTGTGCAAGAAGCCAGCAAGCTCTTGCAGTGAGCATTTCCACACTCCTGGCACAAATGTAAAACTCCACGTTTGCCATCGTCATCAACTCCATCATGGGCCATCAGCTGTGCCCAAAACCAGCCCCTGAACAACCTCACCAGTTCACCTCAGCAGCTCAGGGGCTGCAGCACAGGCTCATGTGCAACCTTTTCCAAATCTGATGTCCATTGTGGTTATTTTTTTCCCTCTGATATTTTTCAGCTCTAGGTAATAGGTATGTTAATCTAAAATAATTTCTGTGTTTAACAACCAACAAGTTCTCTCTTCTTTTTTTTTCTTTTTGCTGTAAACATTTCCTTTTGATTGAAATATCAAATCCCACGTGACATTTAAAGGTCATAATGAAACATATAAAATTAGCACAGGTTCTTAAGGGAAACGTGCTTCTTTTTAACAGGTGGAGCTATTTTTTCTGCTTTGAAATACATTACCTTTGACTTAGACAAATATTAAAATTCCAAGGTATCAAAATGGCCAAGGACAAGTCTGATCACCTTCTTTTTATAGTCTATAGCACCTCCCAGTGTCTGCTGACACATTTCAAAGGAAACAAGCCAGTTTACCAAAAATGGAAGTGCTAATGCTGGGAAACTCCTTCATTAAAAAGTCCCCCAGGTTATGGGGGTATTCAAAAAGTGTCATTATTGAAGCAGTGGAGATGAGTGGTGTGTGTTGATCCCTGCTGGAGTTCCTGTGGTTATTAATGCCATGGAATGGTCGTGTTTGCTGTTTTCATTTGAGTTCATCTATCAGTATTCTGCCTGGGCTTAATTTTGAAAGATTGGATGCAGAAGGAAGAATTCAGTGTTTTGAACAGAGTATCTAGACCTTTTAATAACTTCATCCTGGTTTCGTACTTCGTTTTAAAAGCTAAATAATAGTCCAAAGAGCCTATTGATTGCATTGGTATTTTTATTGCTTTTTTGGTGTGTTTTCATGAAGTTGTGGGCCACATCTTGAATATTCACTTCTAACTTTTCAACACCAATTGTTCCAAAGAATTTTTTCCATTTGTATGAATGATGTCATGTGTTATGAAAGTTTTAAAGTGTGACAATTCAGTGCTATGATTGTTAACCTCTATTATGTTACTGCCATAAAAATTTTCACTATTAACTTTTTATTAATAATGCTTCTGAATTGCATACACCAGAAGGCTAACTTGATCTTCCTTTCATATCCAGAATTAAAAATAATGTCAAAGTTCAAACAGGACAATTGAAACACAGTTGCCAAATATAGTCATAGACAGTCAATTATGCAACGAAAGCAGTGTGCCACCCATGAAGAGTAAGAGCCTGCATTTGCCTAAACTTACTCTGTTTTGATGAGAAAAGTGTTCCAAAATATACTACCAGTTGATGGATCCTGTAGTGTGGAACAGTGTAATTATATGGTTTAGGATGTCTTGGCCTTCCTAAGCTTTAAGGAAGATGGAGAGGAAAGCCAACTCTGTTCTGTGTCTGGGATCCTGGAAATCTGAAACAAGCGCTGTCAGATACTCGAACAATACAGAAAGTTGGAAGCTGTGAAGGGGGATATCTGGATTTAGGCTTTGTTTTGCAAGGCTGACTGGATAAGGAATTACATTTTCTACCAAATTCTATTTGCCTGTAGGGAAATTTCTTCTTTAAGATTCATTGGAGCTCTGTCTAGTCTAGCTCTTTTCTATCTAGCTACAGACTTCAGGTATTCTAGTTCATTTTCTATTAGTCAGTCGATGTTCTATTATCAAATTACTTAATATTTATAATATTAACACACAATTCTTTTGTGGTTTGGAAGTTTTTTCACTAATACTTTTTAAAGCTCTTTACAGAGAGGTGAATAATTCTGTTTCATAGAGGCACAGAGAGTTTGAAGAATTTTCCCAAAGTCTGTAAGCAAATTGCTTAGAAGTTTGGATTAGCCTCAAGTCTCTTGAGTCTCAGGTCAGGGCCACTTCAGCACATTTTCTCCAGGATGGAGCAATAACATACTTAATGCTACAACACTGAATTTTTTGAAGGTTCAGAAACTGTGAACAGTGTGGGGGGGGAGGGAAAGCTGTGGGGGAGAAGAGGCTGCAATTTATCTTTTTAAATGTATCCTGTAACTGCTTCTGCAGTTGGCCGCTACATTTGATTGATCATTCCATAAAAACGTGCTATTTCTCATTTCTGATAAATCCCAGTATTGGGAGATTCAGACAAACTGCCAAGTCCCAGCTGAACTGTGAGAGTGTGTCCAGGCTGAAGGAATCAGTGAGGACAATGTCTATAGACTTGGATGTTTTTCACTGCTCAGACTCAGATGTCTTTCCCTGCTCAGGCTGATGTTAGCTGGGTTTGAAGCTCCCCCAGGCAGGCATAGCCCTGTTGCTGTATGTTAACTTGTGGAGCTGCTGCCTGGGCCTGAGCCCAGAGGTTGGAGTTTTCCCCCACAGAGCTTATGCAATCGTTGTTGTTCGTGAGAGTGAGAAGAAAGTGAGTGTAAACTGCTACCGTGTGGCTTTACACTTCTTTTTCAGCTGGTAAATGCCTAAGAAGGGACAAGGTGATGAAGAGTCAGGAGGTAAATTCAGAAGCTGTAAGCAGTTTTAACTGTATTTTGTGGCACCCCTGTCATTCTGTGCCCTTGAGCACAGATGTGGATGTGGATACGTGAGACCTGAACAATCTTGCTGCAGTGGTTCAAGGCTTCACACCCTGCTTTCTTCTCCCCACCTCCCCAAAGGCTACACTTCCCAGAAAAGTCAGTAGAAGCTGTAAAACAGGTATAACTCAGCTGCTTCTGTTCTCTGCATCTTTGCCAAAACCCGTTGGCATCAGCAGGTGAGGGTGAAAAGCTGGGATTTGGGATAAGGTACAGGCTGAGGGACAGGCACAGATCTCTCTGCTGGCTGAAAGCTGGGGTATGGTACTGGTGTGTACCCCCAGTGCCAGCCAGAACTGGAGAGGCAGCAGGGCAATCTGGTATATTTAGGTCTCATTAATCACTGTGGCAGAGAAAGTCACCCTTGGTGCTAGGTTTTGAGAGGATGTGCATATATTTCCATTTGAGTTAAATCTCTTTCTGTTATAACTGAAAAAGTTAGCAGAGTGCTAATGTGAAGCAAAAGCACTTCCATGTTAGTGAAGGTTTGTCTTCTCCTGACACCAAAGTGTTGGCTGAACCAACAACCTCTTGAAAAATGAAGAATGCAGTTGCAGAGACAGATTTTCTGTTTGTTTGGAACACACATAACCCTTAACTGACTCTAGTCCATCAATACCTGCCTTGAAATACCTGTTTGAGAAGCTGAATCTTCTTGGTTCTCTATGTAATATGTGTTTAAGCAACAGAAATAAAGTTGATGCAGTAACACAGCATACATACATTTGTTTTATGCTCAGAAGCATGTATAAAATGCTAGTGGAATTCTGATTTCTAAGCAAGTTGGAGTATTTAACCACTAAGATGCATATAAAGTGTATTTTGTCATCAGTTAGGGTTTACATTTGAGCAAAACTGAGTTGGAATTCTTTTAATATTGCTGAAAACTTTGACTTGTTGGATTTTGATCAAAATGGAAGTAGTTTTCCAAGATAAAACTGTAATCCAGATTTCAGCCATTTTACGTCAAGATCTCGCTAGATTACTTTCTCTACGTTTTTTTTTGGTTGGCTTTACCCACTGAAAAGAAGAGGAAATAGGCATTTTCTGGGTTTAGAGCACACATGGAATATGATAGGATCAGACATCTTAGGATTCAGGTTCCGGGAAGGCTTTTCTGGTAACTAAGAGACCCTTTGAAGTCTTTAAAATGAGATTCCAAAGGCAACAGAGCATGGAAAGTCCTAAAGCATCATCCAGTCATAGTTATAAATCCTCTTGGATAGAGTCAAAACAAACTATGATTTTTGCTGCCTTTTTTTCTGAACAAAATTAAGGAAAATCTGGCAAAATTCTGAAACACAAACTGAAATGAAGGAAGGAGTAAACAGTACTAAGGAGAGATTTATTTTTCTATCAAAGATAAAGAGTTAACAAATTGCCTTGTTGTCTCCAAGATTTGTTCCATCAATCTCACATTTTGCAATCGTGAATTCAAAAAGTGTGTTTTGTGTGCCCACTTCGATGCTTTTCCTTGCACAAGAGGCAACATTTATTTTTTGTTAAAAACAGTTAGGCTTTGGTAAGTTTTGGTCAAAGAGAAATTTTTTTATGAATCATAACAGATTTTTCTGGGTGACCTAACCTCTTGGCTGCTGCCTAATTCTTGCTTCAGTTCTTCAGTGGGTGACTCTCAGTTCTCGCTCTGCCATTTAGTTTCCAGATGGAAAGCAAAGCTGGCAGGTGCAAAGTGATTTCCCCTGCTTAGTGGAGATCACTGTCCTCTGATTTGATTAGTTCACTCTTGAGTTATCACCTTCATGTCCACCAGAAGGCTCTACTGCTTTCTGAAATGTGCACAGAACCATCCTTTGGGCACCTAACAAGGTCAGCACTGCTGTAAACAGGGTTTGGCAATTTGCTTCCCCTGAGACAGCACACATGTATGTCCTTAACTAAGCAGTTGAATTCTAATGTGTTTTGAAGCAAGTGAAGGATAAATAGAGATTATTTACAATTGGTGAGGGAGGATTTGGTTCAGCATTTAGTTATGTCCTGAAATTTGAATCCACACATGTTTAATACAGCAGCTGTTAACTTAAAACCGTAGAAATTCTAACACTTTCACTATTTGTGCTGTTATTTTCATTTTGTGTGTGTGTATATATATTTTTATTCTGTAACTGGAGAAGTTTGAAATACCAAGACCCTAATTCCTCACCGTCTTGGCATTCTTATAGCCCCAGCTGATAAGAGAGCCTCTATGAATTTTGGCACTTGCCAAAGCTGTGATGAAGTTATCCTTGTACAGACATTTCTCAGTGTGAAGATTGTTCTTCACAATATTCATGCTTCACACCTGAAGCTGGGCTGAAAAGAAGTGGTTCATTTGTTCTACAAAACTGTCAGGGCAGCTTCCTTTATGAAGCTAAGATTTGGTTAAAAAATATTATATTTTTTCTTATTTTATTTTAGTAGCACAAGTTAGTGAATTCAAAAGGGAAAAGAATTCCTTTTATTTATTGTGTAAGTGGAAAATGAGGATAAAATGAGAAGAAACCTCTTGGAGCAACACTTTTCATGCCCATTGATTAGTTAGACTGCAGCAGTTCTGGCATTCCATCCTAAGAAACAGGTGTGATTTACCTTTTACTGACTTTCAGAACTGGAAATCGTGGAACAAGAATATTTGAACACACACAAAAATACATCCTTTTCATGGGTATGGTATTAAAATTATGCTTTTCAGAGACCCTGATAAAAATAGCCTGTTTAGTCTTCTAATGTGAAAATTTTTGCTTAGGCAAAGTGTACTGGTCGAGGTGAGGATATTTTTCCTGTTTGTTTTGATTTTGCCCCCTCATATAATGTTATTTTCTTTATGGTTATAGATTTTAGTAGAGAGCCATAAACACATCTTCAGAAAGGCTGTTTACATCTTTTGTTGAACAAAGGTTATGACAAAAAGTGTTTCTATAAATAATACTAATTTTTTTAGTCTCTCAGAAAATCCAGGTTATCAATATTCGTATTTTTCTTGTCCTCTTTGTCTATATTTGCCTATTCTACTTGTGCAACAAAAGCATTTGGATGTTATTCCCTAAGATACAGTAGATAAATTAGAGTGTTAGACTTAAGATGGTGGGAACTTCCTCCATACCTCAGCCAAATTTAAAGCCAGTTCATCACAGTGCACATCAGTTACCAGACAACCATTACAATTTCGTTTGGTTTTTCTCCTCATATTCATTGCATTTACCAGGAAAAAGATTCATTTTTTCTGATGAACAATATAAACATAAGGGTTTAGTGGCTCGAGTTTGCCTTTCTGTAATTTGTAATTGTTAGTTACCATCACTAAATTATCATGAAGTGTTCAGAAGGCTGCAAGAGACGACATCACTGGCACAAGAGGAGCTGCTGTTCTCTGATGGGCTCACTGCAGCGTGTTTAAAGGTGTCATTAACGTGCTTAAGCACAGTGGGATCCTTCAGAGAACTGAGAACCTCTGCTTGAATTTGAAATAATGCTAAATTGCTAACAAAGGTTTCACTTAAGCATCGTGGAACTCAAAAAGCAGCTGTGTGTAATTACTCAGCTCTAGATGCTGTCATAATGTGTTTGTAAATAATAACAGAAAAAAATGGGGTCCTGTGAATATTCACTTATCTGCATTAATTTAGAAGAATCAGTTTCAACACTCAGTAACTTTTTTTTTTCCAGGGATTTTTATGGGAACAATAGTTCACTTCAAAACTAGCCCTATGGATCTCTATTGTAGCAATGCCCTCCTGAAACTCAAAGGGAGTTCTTCTTGAATATGGACCAAATAATTCAGTTGGCTGCCGGCCATGTGTTGTCTTTCAGGGGAATATGGTTATTCACTATGTAATAGTGTAGGAAGAAAGGAGACATATGGAAACAAATTTTAGAAGAAACAGTAACATTAGTCAATGCAGTTTTAGCCACACAAGTTGCCAGGCACTCAATGTAGTCGTGAAGTAAAGAAAGAAATGATGAAGCCCACTAGGCAGGCGCGACGCACGCCAAAGTGCAGCTCTGATAGAAAACAAGCACTCAGCTTCAGCTGAGACACAGTTCTTGAAGTCTGATTTATGGATTTCTTTTGCTGCTGCTGTTATAAAAAGCACACTATTACGTACAACAAATTAAAACTAGTTTTAACAGCATTCTTGGAAATATGTTTGTGCTTTTATCTGTCTCCAAACACTAGACCAGCATGACTCTGGCCACTTTTCCTTATAATTTCGTTTTGAAATATGCAATACAATCCTGTATATCTTCCTGTTGCATGTTAGAAATGTCTTTTCGAGCAGATGTCATGTTTCTCTAAATAAACAATGCGTTTGTAACAACACAAAAGACAAAGTGGCAAAAATAGTGACTGTAAAAATCGATGCCTTCAAGTATAAATCAAAGATTCTATAGGTATTTGTGTGGAAAATACATATTAGTAGAACAATTCTTTTTGCAGTTCAGAATTTGTATTTGGTACAGCTTCGTAACGTATTGTATGTCCATTCTCTCTAGATGAGTCATGGTTTTGGAAGAAGGGGGGAGAATATTTTTTCAGCATCATGATCATTGTAATAATGAACTGCAGAAACTATAATAGATTTTGTTCCTGGCTTGGCAAACTATCTAAAAGATTTTGCAAGAGAGTTTACATAATTCTTTCCATTGAACCTTCTAGTATTGCTGTGTTTTAATTGTTAACTCAAACACACCGAACTTTTAGGTAGTTTGTGCACCAGATAAATGTGGTTTAATGTTTCAGGAGTATTTTATGAGCGGAGTTGGTGGCTATACATTTTCGTACTCACAACCTTAGTTCACTTGTTAAAATAGGCTCTCTGTTTGCTAATAGCTCCCAGCTGTAACTAATACATTAGCAGATCTACAATGTAGTATTTAAAATGACGCATTTCGAAATCAATAGCAAATGTCCTGCTGTACGATTAATTGGAAGGCTTGTTTTACACAGTGGTCAGCACACGATACAAAACTCTTCTGAAGTTATGGCAAATCAAGGACTAGCAAACAATGATGTGTAAATTTCTTAAAAACTTAGGAATAAGCAAAAATGTTACTTACTGTAGTTGTTGTTTGCTTCTCTCGTCCCTTTCACTTTGCCTCGCTTATCAATCCTCATATACCACTGAGTTCGACAGAAAAGTCTTCTCACTCTTACATCCCCCCCTTCCATATAATCATAGCTTCTGGTATGTCGCTCAGGGCTGGAACAGTTCACATTTGTAGCCATTTGCTCTGGAGTCATGTCATTGCAAGCTAAAGATATAGTGCCCATTAGAAAGATAATGTAAAAGTATGATCTGTAGAGCAAAATTGGCAGGATCCATGTCAGTATCCATTTGTGCATTATAGTGCAGTGTTCTGGGTGTTCATGAACAACATAATGAAAATTAAATCTCAAGTAGAGTGTTGCTCTTAGGTCACCGACCTGCCTTCTGTCTTTACGAGTTACAGATTCATTTAAATGAGATTGCTCCCTCTTCTAGAATTCTGATCGTTATTCCTTAATAGTTAATGGCGAAATAGAAGAGCTTCTTAAATATCTCTTCAGTCAGAATATCCTTTAAAGACACAAGTTATAAAAACCTTTGTTGTCGTGACCTTCTTTACTACTTGAATTTGCTGCTTGCACTGAAAGTAAAAGATCTGTGAGAAAAGGTGCATGTGTAAGTCGTTATGCTCAATTGTTACAAACGTGCAAGGATACATTTTGCTACTGAAAAGTACTACACGTAAACAGATGGCATGCTGAGCTCATTCCTTAAAATATGCTAGTGCATACACGATAGATATCTCTTACACAACTTTTTACATAAACAGACATTTACACTGATTGTAAACACAGTTCTGTCTTCAGTTTCAAGCCCTTCCAAAAACCTCCTATTGATTCATTTCAACTGCCTTCTCACGCATGATAAAATTCTCCTGGTCGCTTCACACCTATATATTTACTATTAGCACAATCTATCATGCAACTTTTCTCTAGTTCAGGTTTCAAAACAGACCTCATGGCTTTAGCCCTGCATTTTTATTCCTATCCTTTTCAGCTTATTAGTAGAAATAGTTTTCTTAATTCTTTCCTTAGCATCTACCATATAGAAATAAAGACAAGTTATTAGCTATTAGAAACTGCGGAATGATCTCGTAAAGGACAGATAACTTACTTGTTCCTGTTGATAAGAGCTGGATAGCCAAGTACTCCATTTCTGTTGTCTCCTTTTTGCAACATGAGACACTCTACTGTAGCTACAAACTTTCTCAGCTCAGAAAGACTCCACCAGGATTATAATTGTTTCCATAAATCAACACGCCGGAGAGGTGGTGTGTATGTGCTTGTGCGTGCGCGTGCTTGTGTGTGTTGAGCCTGTTGTTCAGTCCTTTTCGATAAATACCTTTGCTGACCTCACTTGGAAGCAATTAGAATTTAACCAGTCAGCTGTCAGTTGAATGCACGAACAAAAGTAAAAGGAGCCTTGCATTGTATCGTGTCCAATGGTCATCAGAGGGAGCTATGTACATAGTTTATGCTTTAAATCCCTAAGAATCTTCTTTCTGAAAACGTATATTTTTGTGCTGCACGGATAGAATTGCTTCACATGCTAGTTAGCGTTTCTGTGCTCTGCTTTAGGTCAGTATTCACCTGCCCTTAAAAAATTCCTCTTCCTCCTCCTCTGTTTTGTACTCCCATGCTTATCTCGGTTTGCTTTCAAATCTCTTCTGCAGTTTGGTGGATTCACAGACTGCTTAGTGCCTTTCTGAAGGGTGTGTGAAATGTGGGTCTGTTACATACCGTGGAGAGGGGTGTGCTGGGGCCATCAGAGATTATGAGGTGTGTTTTTGTGTCATGGGTTTGAAAAGAGGGGCTACTGCACTGAGATTTTATTTGATCAGCCACTAGGTGAAAATGAGAACGTCTATTTGGATGTTTCAAAGTCTGACATTCTAACACGACCTTTATCAGCTTGAAGGAAAAATTGCTACCAGGGAGCAGCCTTCCTTAGAATGTGTGGTTAGTTCTGGAAACTCACAAAGGGAGGATGAAAACTGGCAGCAATGTAAGAAAACCCCTGATACTGCACACCAAGCAACAGGCTTAAAATCTGGACAATCAAAAAATGAGTGGATACCCCTGATTTTCTGCTTTTGTGTATCTATTTCCCTCTCTGGCACCAGCCTGTCCACGTTCCATTTCCCTCCTCAATTCTGTTGAGTTTCTGGTGCATGTATTTGTAAACCATACTGAAGCAAAGTTTTCAGTAGCTTCTTATCGTGTTTAACTGCCACACTGTTGATGTGAGCACACCTCAGTCCCTTCAGTAAGTAACAGCAACAAGGAAACTTTGGAATCAATCCACTCATTAAGAATAGTTTACTTATATTTAATAGTTTATACTTGATAATAGAATGCAGTTTATCATTCCATGCTTTTATCCCAACCTCACTCCTTTCCTCCCTCTGCAATGGGATAACAGTTACTTCTTAAAAATTAAGTAAATGACAGAGTTAAAAATCCCATGGAGTATGTATGTGCCACCTTGTGGTGAGGGGGACATAAATAAACCAGGGTGTTTCACTGGGCTGATCCAAACTGAGCACAAAGATGCACCAGGCAAACTTGTACTGCTCAGCCTTTCCTGTACACACAGAGAATGAGTAACTTCCTTCCTTAACATCAGCAGCCTCCTTGTCAGCACTCACATGGATTTATCCCCTTTGTCACTCGCTTTCCATTCTTTTTTTTTTAGCCATTTTCACGTGTATTCCAAAGTTGATCAGTTTTTCTTGTTGTTATCTCTGTTTCTGCAGATTGGGCTGTTTCCTGTGTTCTGTAGCTCAGCCTGATTTTCCTACTTTAGCAAGACACTCAGTAAATGCCCCTTTCTGATATGAAAGATGTGCTGCTGAGGGCTTTCAGAGGCTGGATACCTGCAGCTGATACACAAAGAAGTGGCTTTCATTGGTTAACTCTTGTAAATTGTAATTGCAGCTATTTCCAGTTTGACTTCTGTCTTGTCAATCCATGGCCACCATTCTGACCAGAGGTGGGGACTGAAGTAACTTATCCCAGTTGTGGGTATTGGAGTGCATTTGCTGGATTTATATCAGCATGTTCTCTGACCCATTCCACAGCCTGAATTCAGAATGATAGCAATGAAAAAAATCTGTGGTATTCAGAAGGCTTATCTGTTGTGTATTATAAAGAAAGCAATCAAGGATAAAAGGTAATCTGTGTTTTACTCAGCAAAATGGGATGCAAGTAGAAATGTTTTTGTAAATATCCTGGGTCTTTCATGTGCAATAACAACCTGCACTTTCAGATCCATACAGGTTTTAATTTTTCATTTTCCTTGCTAACTTCTTGTTTCTGACAGTTAGCAACAGGAGAAAAAATACATACCTGAGGTTTCAGTTCCAGAAAGCTGGAGTTATTTGTGGTCCGGGCATGTATTTCTCTTGGCTCTGAAAAACTAAATCACTTGTTGTGTTTTTTTAAGTGGTGCCTCAATTCAGATCTCTGTAAACTTTTGTAGTTAAGAATTAAATGAAAAGTAGCTTAAATAAGGCACTAGCTCTGATTTTAGTTGGTGAACAATGCAGTTACTCTTTAATTATTGCTGCTAACATTCATATCCTTTTGTATTTATAGAATATCTTTCCACTGTGCTTTAGCTGCAGTTTTCCTTCATTTCCATTTTTATGTCTTGCTATACAACAAGAACAACTCAGTATTTTTTAATGGCAGGATGCCATCTCTCTGTGCATGTGCACATCAGCCTTCCCTGCATGGATCTCCAAGCCTCTGAATGGCCCAAAATGCATCTGTTTAAGTCAAGCATAACTAATATCTCTCTCAAATTGAACTGGTTTAGGTTTAGAGAAGATTTAGCCTGACTGACACTTGGTCCTCTGTCTGTTTACCAAAGTGCATGCCCAGGTCTTTGCATTACAATCCCAAGCAAACCTTTAATAATATACAGAAGTTTTCCACCTAAAATGCTTGTGATTTTCTCTTTCTTTGGTGATGTGTTAAGGTTTCAGGACCACAGGGAACATGGAGATGTGCAAAATGCACATGCTGTAATCCATCCTTTAATACTTAATGCATGCTTTGGTTCCTCCTTGCTGTTGATAAGACAGTTTTCCTCAGCACTGTTACAGTGCCCACGCTGAAAAGGAAAGTGGAAATGGATTGCAAGCACTTTCCTTCTGATTGTAAATGTTGTGTGTAGGTCCCCAGTTCAAAAAGAGCTGAATTAAGTTTATTCCCTTTTTCCTTACATAGGAAATTACTTTTTGTCCTTTTAGATGAAAACATGACCACAAGGACCCATGCTTTCCTCATCTCCAGGCTGGCCTGCTGCAAATTTACTGCCCAGCTTTGGCATGGGGTCAGAAATGTGGCGTTTAAAAAACCTCCATTTTGTCCAGTTTGCCCTTGGGGCAACACATCCCTGCTAAGAAACTTAACATTCTCTTCCTCCTTGTTCCTTGATCCATTTCAAATTTGCTTTAGAACATCTTCCAGGAGTTCCAGAGTTTAAGACAGTAGGAAGATAAAAATCTCTGTATCAGACTTTAAGCCCAAGATGTTGGGTTTTAATGCCCTGCAGCAATAGCTGAAATGGGATTGGGAGGTCCTAGGGAAACAATACCATAGATGTGAAGGTGCTAAATCTTCTTGTGGTTAAATGCTTATCTATAGTTTCCAGGTCTCAGAAATCAGGATCAGATCAAGGCTGTCTTTTATTACGTGCAAAAGATACAAGAGATCTGCCACAGTTTGAGCAGATCTTGGTCTGTGTTGCAGTATCTGAGAACCACTGCAACGTGCATGGAAAATAAACTCATGTAACAAGGCAGTGAAAACAGGAGACAAGGAATACTGCACTTCAGTTTGGATTTATCTTTTCAGGTTGTAAGGCTAGGATTAAAAACTGTAACCACAAATCCTTTGTCTCCCTGACTATAAGAATGTCTTTTTGGTTTTGGGAACTGGTATGGGTTATTAAAATNTTGTCCAGTTTGCCCTTGGGGCAACACATCCCTGCTAAGAAACTTATCATTCTCTTCCTCCTTGTTCCTTGATCCATTTCAAATTTGCTTTAGAACATCTTCCAGGAGTTCCAGAGTTTAAGACAGTAGGAAGATAAAAATCTCTGTATCAGACTTTAAGCCCAAGATGTTGGGTTTTAATGCCCTGCAGCCATAGCTGCAATGGGATTGGAAGGTCCTAGGGAAAAAATACCATAGATGTGAAGGTGCTAAATCTTCTTGTGGTTAAATGCTTATCCATAGTTTCCAGATCTCAGAAATCAGGATCAGATCAAGGCTGTCTTTTATTACGTGCAAAAGATACAAGAGAAGTGCTACAGTTTGAGCAGATCTTGGTCAACGTTGCAGTATCTGAGAACCACTGCAACGTGCATGGAAAATAAACTCATGTAACAAGGCAGTGAAAGCAGGAGACAAGGAATACTGCACTTCAGTTTGGATTTATCTTTTCAGGTTGTAAGGCTAGGATTAAAAACTGTAACCACGAATCCTTTGTCTCCCTGACTATAAGAATGTCTTTTTGGTTTTGGGAACTGGTATGGGTTATTAAAATCATATTGAAAAGACAACAGTAATTTTTTCCTAGCAATTTTTCAAGACAGATCTCTTCAACATCATTCCTTTTTTTGTTTCCTCCTATTCATCCAGATCATATTGAGATGATTTAAATCTACAGGAAAATTTGAATGGGATGCAGTAGATACTTGGAAAAAAAAAAACCCCATCAAACTATCAAGTAGTTTGACTACTACATAACTAATTCATTTTCTTTTAATTAATTACAGCAAATGTGTTTTATACAGCTTATTTTAGGGAAAACAAAGGCTGGGAATACCTTAGCTCAATCAATAGTAACCTTAAAGGTAAATCCATCCAGGCTTTTTTTCACTAGGACAATGGAGTATCATGATACTGACTTTTGAGGGAGATAGAATAAAAAAGGAATGCAATGGCAGCCAGATGAATCCTTCCTTTCTGAATGGAATTTGCTCTGTATAAGGTTATGCTGGATCTCCTGGTTATTCATAGCTCAATAACCCTCAGCTACAGGGGATTCTATTTGTGGTGACATCAGGACACTCAGGCTATGTTTATCATAACCTCAGATGTCCATGCAGAATTCTAACAGTGCATTTTGGGTGGAGGTATACAAAAATAGAGTACTGGTACGAGGAAATACTGAGGAGTTCAGTATTATAAATTATACATTTGGGTCATCTCATTTATTACCAGGTGTGATGTTCAGAGATCTCCCTTTCTGAAGTGGTCCATACATTTGTAGCCAATTTTTTATTGTACCAAAATACTTAACCATGCAGTGATTTCTCCTGCCTGACTTGAAATACATTCTTTTTACAGAATAAAAAACTTGTAGCATCTTTTTATATACACAGATGGTGGGATAAGAACCAGCTTTAAGACCTGGATTTGTGGAATCTGTGTGCTTAGAGCCACCTTCTACAGCTGTTTCTCCAGTTAAATAGGTGTGATACATCCAATATGTACTGCCCTTGCTCCATACTTTAGGTGTCAAAATGCTCCTGGGATTGAATTCTAAAAACCTGGGCTCACATATGTACACACCATACACTGAAACATTCTTCATGCTGTAAAATAAAATACTCAACAGGCCCAAATTCTAGCAATCCATCTCATGTGTTCAGTCAGGGAGGAAAGTTGGGAAGAGGGCAATAATGATAAAACTTTCTCTGTATCACAGTTCATGCTCACACACTCAACCAAACCAGTGTTTATTCAAGTAAGCTCTTGGCATCTCTGTATACTTCAGCAAGTCCAGCATTTCACCCAAGGTTTAATGGAAATTCCTTCTTTATGGTTCTGTATTATTTATGAGAGTATTAAGGCTTGAGGTTTAACTGGACATTTTCTCAGTGGCTTTCTCTTTTCTGTACAAAGCAGGCAGCAAAGCAGGTCGGTGCAATCAATGCAAACAAATGCAGGATAACAAAATGTGTGACTGTGTAGGGCAGAACTGCTACTGGATTACTGCTGTGTATTTATTGTTTTATTTAGGGAAACAGCTGGAGTAAGGCCTTTCCCAACTTTCAGCTAATCATTACACGTGTTCTAAAAGCAAAATAACGTAGAGGGAAACTGCCCTATTCCCCTGTGAAGCTGTGCTCCTTGTGGAGTTCAAAACTCACCGGTTGACTCAGAGTAAGAGCAATTCTCTGTAATGATTGCCTTATTTATTAGCCATCTGTCAGAGACAGGGACCCCACTTAGTCACAGAAATGTAAGGTTTTCCAGCTGTTTGCCATTTGAATGGTAGATAAGCATTTGCTAAACTGAGGGAATCCAATAAAAGGGTGTCGTTCCGGGGGAATCTGCGTTAGTAATTGGCTTACAGAGTCAACTCCACCACATTTCCTCACTTTTTCCATTCCCTCACTTACTGATAATGAAGTCCACGATATCCTACTAAATCCTATGTAAATTCAGACCAGAATAGTCATTTCATAATCTAGTAAGGGTGTGAAAGAAGGATGTAGAGTGCTGGGGATCTGAGTGCAGTTTAGCATGTCAAGTGCAGGGTTAGAAGGAGTATGTCAGCAGCATTCCTGAGGCACCTGGTGTGGGCACGGACTGGTGAGCCAGTTTTCCTAATTATGAAAGGGAGAAGAGAAAGTGTGAAAATACCTTTGCATTCAAAGGCAAAATGAGGCTGTGTCAATACTGCATTTTCTTTCAGAGCTCCCTCAGGAGAGTTAGGCAAGAAGGGATGCTATTGATTTCCAAGTGGCTGTAATTTAAAGATGCTTAGGCTGAGGGTTACCAGATAGTGCTGTTTATGTGCAACATGAACCATCCTGCTCCTCTGTACGTATAGTTCTGTAGATTGCAGGAGTGATCCCTTCTATCTGGGAATAGCTGTGCCTCCAAGAGCTGAAATGTCTCCCAGTGCAGCTGTTGCTCTGATAGATGGTTCTTTGCCTGGCTTGTGGCATCAGCAAGGATTGAATTTTGTCGGCGACCGATGAGGGTCAGGCATTGGACAGATTGTTATCAGACTTGGTGTTGTTCTATCTGCCTCCTTACTCGTGCCTTACTTTGTCATAACTATCACATTACTGAGATGATTTCTACCCTTTTAACAGTAATTCGTTGCTAGTTTTTCACACCTTTGACAAAGACTGTCCTTGCAACTAAAGTATTCTCCACAAACCTAAATCTTCCTGTTCTGTGAAGCTGGAATGCAGAATATTTGGGAGGTGATAGAGAGAAAGAGGGGGGTAAAGAGCTGGGATTGAAGGATCTGTGTATTCTTTCCTCCCCTATAAAAGAGGAGGGAAAACTTGATTCCCTGATAGGAATTAGTCTAGTGGTAAATTCCCTTTATCAGCCTTTTATGATATTGGGGTGAGTGCATCTGTAGCATCTGTCTAGTTTGTGTATCTTGCATCTCTGTTGTCTCTGCTGTGCTTGGCAGTGGGTTACTGCAACAGAGGCCTTTTCTGGAGTAGAAAACTTTTATTGACAGGACTTTGTGAAAACTTTTTTCCCACTGTGTGTATTGGCTCCAGTGCTGAAGTCACTGTGCTCAACTCCACCATGCTGAGGTACAAAGTGTGGTAGTCCCTTGACACGGCAATCAACTGAACAAGGTTTTGTGGGGTTTTTAATCCAGTTGACAGCAAGCCCCAGAATAAGGAGGTATAAATATTAAAGGGAAGTTACTGAAAAGCTATTTTTTAAAGAGTTTTGACAGGCAGTTTTTTGCTAGTTAACCACATTTCAATAAAATTCCTCTCTGAAGATCATGCCTTTGTTTGTTTGTTTGTTTCATAGCATTGTTAGACGTGAACAATAAGTTGGCAGTGCCTGGTATGAATTCTTGGTCTCTAAAAAGTCTCTGGTGAATGTTTTATCAAGTTGAACATGTGTTCTATAATCTTAAATTAGAGATTAGGGGTTTTTTCCTCAAATTAGTCTGCTGTGCCCTTCCTCATTATTCCTAATGGTGACTAACACTTTTTATATCTTTTCTTGATGAGAAGCCTGTGGAGGAAAAGACAGCCCTCTCAAAGTGTCCTGAAATTTAGGGGCTTGTTCCAATTCTGACTCTTCTGTGAGGATTGTGAGGTTTTATCCATAATCCCCAATACCAACATGATTTTGATAGCCATTACTTCAAAATGAAAAAGAAGGTGTCTTTTATAGGAGTCTCGAGTTGTACAATGTGGAAAACAAAAGTGGTAATGCAAAGGAAGATCATCTGTGTACACACACAGCCTGAAGTAAGGTTTCATGAAAAATGTTAAATCTGGTGTTTCCAAAACTCAGTGTGTTTGGCTTTATGATCTTAATTTTCTTCTGATATTGGACTAATTGATAGTTGTAATTGCTGATTTACACAGTTGGCACCAGCATCTCAAATGTAGCAGGGGATGTCTCAAAAAAGGGAATTTGGTTCCAGTACCAATCTTTCAACATCCACAAGTGCTGCTTCTCAGGTGGGTTACTGTCTGAGTACACAAGCTCCATAAACTGCTGCATGAAGGCAGGGATGGGTTTCCTGAAGTATCCCAAGGGGCTGTTAATGTACAAGCAGGTCCTGGCACGAGGGAGAGAATGGAGAACCAGCTATGGCAAGAGGAAAATTAGGAGCATTAGAAACTGTGGAAGAGAAGAAATAATGGAAAAAATTTGGTGAAGTCTCAGGAAGAGGGAGAGAGATACAAGACAGAGCAGAAGAAAGCAATGAGGTCCTAATGTATGCAGTATGGCAGAAGAAATGGGAGCTAGGAAATAGGGAACCTTGGATGTCACTTTAAGAAGCTAAAGGAAGAGATCAAGGAATTTCTCACAGAAATCCCCTCTTCTTCTCTGTGATGCTTTTCCAAAATATATCTAAGAGAAATAACATAACTTGGCAAATCAAATAAGTATTAGGCTGTAATTAAACCTTTCATTTCTAAGTTTGTATTTTGGCTTTGGTAACCTGCAGTGAAGGACTTCTAGGGATGGAATGAACACTGTACCACATGGTGACAAAGCTTTGTTCATCCATAAAATAAGATGCTGATAGCTAAAAGAGAGAAGTTATTTGTAAGTTATCTCTTCTGCTTTTGTATGGTGTGCTGTTTCAGGTTTTGCAGGCCTGATTGTGTGGCTTTTCCCATTGTAAGTGACACTCAGCTGCAGCAAAACGACCTGGCACAAGTGGGACAGTGCTCATTAGAGGTGGTGCTGGACAGGGCTAACCCAGTGTCTCTTCTGGTTCTTTTCAAAATAGGGTGAATCTGTGAGAGAGACTTTTTTAAAATCTATTTTTGAAGTTATTATTTTATCCACCCAATGAAGAAATCCCTTCTTCTCCGTGCTTCCCAAGGAGACTGCCACCCTCTTCACTGGTCTCTGGTTCCTGGCCTAGATGTAAAGGTGCAGGGGTAAAAATATGGCTTCATTAGGGCCACACTGATATCTGCAGTAGCAGCTGTGATGTTGAGGAATGGTCCTGGATTTTCCTTTGTGGTTTGTGATCCCTGTCCTTTGTGACTACAAATTTTGTTCTTTTCTGTGTAAAGAAACAGATGGTCTGCTCTGCAAAACAGTGCCATTAAGCCATGCTTCATCTTCAAGATTGCAGATACTGGCCTGCATTTAGCAGAAAAAGAGCTCCCATCAGGATTGGCACCAAGATTTCCATTTAGTGCCTCTCTGGAGCTGAAGATTGATATGAAGGTTCCAAAAAAATGATCTTACAGTCCAGCAAAGCAAAGTGGTATTCCTGTAAAACACCGAGTTCTAAATGTGAATTAGTCTTTTTCCTGTGAGCTTTATTTCTTGTGGATTTATGAGCAAAACTGGAAATAGAGGTTTTTCTTTGTTTTAGTGTTGGCCAGTACACCCAGTTTTAAGATAATGGTGCATTGGAGTATAATCAAAATAGGTGTCTAAAGAACTAGATTGCTTCATGTTTCTTAGGGATTTTTTTGTGCAAGAGGAGATTTCTGGGTCTGAGTGTTTTTCAGTTCCTACCCCACCCTTCTAAAAGATACATACACTCTCCCTCTTGAGTTTCGAGAAACACCCCCAGGGCATCCTTTTTATTTGAATTGATTTTCTGGTTGTTTATCTTTTTCAATCTGGTCATGAAAAGCACATCTGGTTCCTATTTTAATCAGTATTCCAGTGGGAGCAACATCATATTATAGAAGGCTAACAATGCTAAAATAATAATCCGTAATGATGCAACTTCTGGTAATTTAAAACTGTTTTATCCACTGTTTGCAGAAGTGTGTTAATGATGTCGGCCAACTGATCTCTTGGTAGATTAAACTCACCCTGGGTCCTCACAACAGAGAGTATCTGACATCCACCTAGGCCAACCCTTCGAAGTGTCAGCAGTTCCTGAAGGCTCTGAGCATTTCAGTACTTGCAGAAAGTGCCAAACTGAAGCCATCACTTGACAGAGAGGTTGGGTAAAACAACCCCCGTGCTGGTTCAGCTGTAAACTACCTCTGCCTTTTATTTGATGTAGTTCTGCCTCTAGAGCTGACAGAATTGGAGGTCTTGCTCTTGCTTTTCTTCACTCTGTTAGTTGATTCAATACTCAGCACATATGGCAAGACTGCCAGAGAGTGACAGTGGCTGTTTAATTACAAAGCTGTGTGCTAGCAGATAAACTGAGATAGGTTGCCAGACAGCCTTCAGGTGGTGTAGAACTTGTTCCTAGATATATTTTTGTCTTGGTTTAAGCCAGCCACAAAGAGGAGAGACTTGTACTGTTTCTCTAACTAATGCTTATCTAGCAATTCTGTAAAAGTGAAACTTTGTATCTCTGCAATTCCCACATGAATGGCCCAGCAAAGCAGCTGCCCCAATACTTCTGCTGACAAGGTCTTTGTGGAAGTGCAGAGCTCTCAGTCACGTTCATAATTTCATTGCCACTTCCTTTGGAGTGTATCATTTTGCTGCCATCCCCAGACCAGAGTTCCACGTGACAGCAGAATAAACTGAAGAGGCTGGCCTTTAAAAATACCTTTGAGAGGTGGGGAGAACATACTCCTATTTGTTGAGGAAGCTCTGATAACGGAGCATTCTATCTAAAACTTTCATTCAGCCTTCAAAATATTTCTTGGGACTGTCTCTTTGATATCCACCTGCTTCTCCCTTGACTCTTCAGCACAGTTTCTCAGTGGAGTAGGTTGCAGCATATCTTAAATTGGGAGGTCAAACTTAACACTGCTATGATCAAGTAAGGAGTGGCATTCCTGACAGGATGGCAGAGTTACACATTAATTATTTTAGAGATTAAACTTACAAGTTATAGTTGATATTTGTGTTCTTCTTTCTTCTCTAACCTGGTGTTAGGAAGAGCTAAAGCCCAAAATAAAAATAAAACCACGTTAAAACTGTACAAAATCAGTTTTTACATAAGAATGGTCATGTTTTGGAGAATAACTGCAGTCACCATTAGTGGAATCCTCCTCAAGGTCTGTGTTCTTGGTAAGAGAGAATGCAGAAGGTATGCAAGTTAACCCCAGCAGCAGGTTTCTCTAGTTCTCTAAGAAACTGCTCTTCATTTATCAGCTGACTTTCCTATCTTAAGTCAACTGATTAATATCTTAACACTTCCATGGTTTTATTCTGTGGAATAAAACCAGCCATTTTTCTCACAGTTCTAAAATAATAAATTATATAAAACATCAGAGCAAAGCAATGCCAATTTCAGAGGAGATAAGCTTTTGAAACTGTGTGTCTGAACTTGTGTAAATAATCTGTGCTCAAGGTCAGAATATCAGCTCAGGGATATCCAATGACCACACACTAAAGCAGGGGAGCTGCAAGATCTCTCATCACTGAAGTTTTTGGGTTGCATTTTTAAATAAACCAGGAGCAAGTGCAGGGTATATATAGTATCACAGTCTTATGCTGGCACAGGGAATCTCTTGAATCATTTTATTCCAGCACCTTGAAACGTGGAGTTGGTTAAACTGGTGAAATGTTCTATTTTCAGCTATCCATTTACAATAGAGAATCTCCAGAAGATTATCAAGTGGTATTCCTTGCTCTTATATTAACAGATGCTACATTCCTGGTTACTTTTGTGAACTGGATTTTATTTGTTTTACTTTTTTCCTGTTTTGACACGATATAATTTCAGAATTTAATCTGTATTTTAAAAACTGTTCTCATCTTTAGAATATTTCATTTTGAAAGGACTTTCATTAGAAAATTTTTTTGTCTCTGCTGAAGGAGTGGGTGGAGAATCACTGTACTGTCTTCTTGGCATGTTTAGGTTTCCCTAGCAGCCANTATATATAGTATCACAGCCTTATGCTGGCACAGGGAATCCCTTGAATCATTTTATTCCAGCATCTTGAAACGTGGAGTTGGTTAAACTGTGAAATGGTGAAATGTTCTATTTTCAGCTATCCATTTACAATAGAGAATCTCCAGAAGATTATCAAGTGGTATTCCTTGCTCTTATATTAACAGATGCTACATTCCTGGTTACTTTTGTGAACTGGATTTTATTTGTTTTACTTTTTTCCTGTTTTGACACGATATAATTTCAGAATTTAATCTGTATTTTAAAAACTGTTCTCATCTTTAGAATATTTCATTTTGAAAGGACTTTCATTAGAAAATTTTTTTGTCTCTGCTGAAGGAGTGGGTGGAGAATCACTGTACTGTCTTCTTGGCATGTTTAGGTTTCCCTAGCAGCCAATTTCAAGCTGTGGCTACTGAAACAAGTTTCCAGTCTGGGTTGCTCTTCAAGTCGTAGCTGGTGTGTGTTGTTTGTGATGTTGAAATTATTCCCTGAATACAAACCAAATTTCTCTTTCCAGATCTTTGGTTTAATTTCTTGTGGTCTAACTTGAAGTGCCTCCTCTATTATATTTCTCATATGTATCACAATTTAAGTTCTACGTAGATGCTTTTGGGACACTTGGGAGATAACTGTAAATAATGAAAAGGAAATAAAACTTCCTATATGTAAATTATGATTTCTGAAATTTTGATGGTTTTCTGCAGAAAAAGAGTTGACTGACTGCATACCAAGAGGCACATGCAAGCAGCAGGCAATATGAAGAAATACCAGGGGAAGTCCTTGTAACTTGATATCAGAGCTGGGGAAGGTGAGGTACCAAGGGGAGATGTCCATTTTCCATGGCTGGGAGGTGATGTAGGCACAGATCTCGGAGTTACGTGCAGGTGGCCTCACTGCAGGAGCTCTCAGAATGAGATCAGCTGCTTGGGCTGTGTCTTGGGTGTGCATTTTGCTTTCTGGTTTTCCCCTCTTGTCATCATATTTTCCCTTTTTTTTTGGTACTGTTTACAAAAGAACATATCTGTTCAATTTTCTGTGTAGATGTACTTAGGAACAGTATCTATATTGTTAAATAAAACACATTCCTAGAATGGGATAAAGGCTCAGAGAACTATGAAGTCGTGGAACTTCTGTGACTTTTGAGAACTGTTTCATGTCCTGCCTCACCCCCAATATACTGCTCAGCTTGTGGCAGCTCAAGCATGTAGTTTTTCACAATCTTCTCCTTGACTTCAGTGTCAGAGCAGATGTTCTTTTTGCCAGATTTTTTCAGAATGCTTTCCCTCCCTTTCTCCCTCATAAAAATCATTAGCTCCACCTTTTATTTTGAAAGATGCTACTGTCTTGTTTATGGAAGCCAGTTCAATTTTTCCTTTGGCTCAACGAGTGTTTGGTTTCCTAAAATTGTTTTTTTCTGTGTGCATGGTGCCAGTTTGGAATTTTGCTAAATAAGTTGCATGGTAAGTAGAAGAAACACTAAAAGAAGTGTTTGATGTGAACTCACTTTCTCCAAGTAGATAGAAATATAAATCTAAGTGTAGTTTATAAAGCAAAATTTCTCATTTTCTCCATGGGCAATCTGTTCATAAATAAGTGGCACAATACAGCTTTTTCTGTTCCATTGGTTTTCTTTCACTTTCTCACTGCAAGTAAGACAACAGTGGATCACATAATTCCTCTGTCCTGAAACAGAAAACCCACCTGACTTCAATGATTTTGCTTCAAAACCGATGGCGTGATAAAGTCACTCCATTTAACATCCAATGTTAGAAGATAAGAATATTAAGAGCAGCTTTATTGCACAAAATGAAAGCAGATAAATTATCTCTGCTCTATCAAAGCTTTACACGTTCTAGAAACAGATGCCTTTTTAAACCAATACAAAATTCCTAGATATTAACTTTTCAAACAATAACAGCTGTTAGAAATCAATCCCTTTTGATTAACTACTCTTGGAATAGGCCAGATTTGTTTTAAAATTAAACACTATCACAGAATGACTTTCTAAAATCAATGTATTGTTTTCATACTCAGCCCAAGGAAATTCATGCTCATTCAGAATTCATTGTATATTTAGCCCGTATTTCATAATAAGGGAAATCTTTTGTAACCTAAGTTAAAATCTTACTTTTGCATTTCCTCACCATTTAAAGGCTGTGTAATGCAGCTTTCCTCTTGAATTTGTTATGGTTGTTCTACTCCATTCACAAGAGTGACAAAGGAATTAGGGCTGGTATGGATTCAGTCAGTTGTATTCCTTGAGAGATTAAATTTTTCTGGCATCTTGTTGAAGAAATGAGTCAGTTTAGGAGTTTGACTTGGTCTCTCTCTTTTTTTTTAAATTATTATTTTTAATTACAAACAGATCAATGTGTCAGTTAAATATTTACAGATAAAGTTTCGGATTGTAGGAGAGTTCCTGATGTCCAGGAGCTGGACTCTGGCCCGATCCTCTGCCACATGCCAGTGTGGACATGCAATTCCCTGTCCCACTGCACCTGTTCCAGCTTTTTGCTATTCTGAGGATACATTTGTGTGTGTGTGGCAACGAGGCTGCTTTTTAAATGGAGATGGATTTCTGCTGCCTCTGGGCAAGAGTATCCAGTGTATTCAGAGGCTGGGACAGCATCCTGCTTTCCCACTCGTGGTTTATTTTGAAAGAAAGAAGTTAATGATTCTTTCTTTTGTTCTTTCTTTCTCTGATTTTGCTGCAATTTTGGACTAAAAGGTTTTGGGGATTTGGATGTTCTAACCTGTAAATTGATGGTACAGTTTAGTGAGCAGTACTAGAGAGAAGGAGTAAAGCTGGAATGATATTCTATTCATAACCCTCGTTGACGACAGTAATTTCTATTAACCAAAACCAGCTTCCTGCATTTCAGGGGGTCAAAAGCAAGATGCCATCAGTGGTTTATTGTCCAAACTGTGGAGTACTGCAGTTCTAACTTTCCCCTCCACTTAGAAGCAGCAATAACTGCATGACTGCACTAATGAAGCTGCTAATTGTCAGTGCCAGAGATACTCTCATTTGCAGGGATGTAAATCTTTGCTGATTGACTTCATTGCAATGCTTTTCCTTTACTTTGACTCTGAAGACAAATATTTTATTTGGCACCTCATACTGGATTCAAGCATGGGAGCCAGTAAATATGTATATATATACACCTACAGAAGTACATGGTATCTTTACTCAGATGTTGAGTCTGTATCCAAAAAATAATTGTGTATGATCTAAAGTGTCACACTAATCAAGTATAATTAAATTTATGTTCAACTTGGATGCTTCCTAAAAGGGCATATCTGTAATAATCTCCTCATCTGATGGTGATCTTCTGAAAGCACTCAGATTGCTGTATTAATGGCAATAATTATTAATGAAGGATTAAGAACTATAATCTTCTGGCATTCAAGCAGACAGGGAGAGAAAAAAGCAGACTTTCCATTACTGTGAAAGAAATATGGAAGTGTGGAAAATCTGGTATTATATGTTGACATGTTCAGGAAAGAAACATTAAGTAATTTTAGGTATTTGCACTAAGAAAAGGAGATCTCAGAGAGATTGGAGTTCCAGCTACTGCACCAGTTCTTTTCTGTTTCCATCTTCAAAAACTGGGGAATGCTTTAGAGTGTTCCCAGGTCCTCATCACCTGATAGCTGTTCATTCAAAATTACTGTAATAATTAGAACCAGAATCTTAGCTCCTTCCTTTTCCTAAGCCTCAAATAGCCTCAGAGAATAGAAAGGCCTTGGAGTGTTTCATAATTTAATGAAAAAATGGAAGCAAGCTGAATTCCTAAAGCCTCGTGGAAGTTGCTCTTTCTCTCAAAAGTCTCTTGAAATCTGAGTGGCAGTAATGGGGAACAGAATTTCTGTACCTGTTTTTTTGAGGTGTGGGTTTTTTCATGTATGTGTGTTTGAATGACCAAGATCTCACTGCCCACTTTCCAAGACTTCCATGTATAAAAGTTTGCCATCAAATTAAAAATTCATCAGCTTTCTCTTGCCAGTACTGTTGCTGCTGTTAGTCAGAGGGTTACATGCAGTATTTCATCAGAAAGAAAGAAAGAATACATATATCTTCTACTCCTTTTATTCTTCTGTCATGCAAAAATATGCAAAGCACTTTATATAGATTATTTCATGGCCAATAAAAGAGAGCAAATTTATTTTCCAATTTTTTTTTTTTTTTAAATTTGAACTTAGCCCATTTCTATACCCTAAAATCTGCTGCTCTAGATTGTTGAGATATTTTGTTAGTACCTCCCTAGCTGAAAATAAAGGGAGACTTTTTTTCCTGCCGGCAATGCAAGTGCTGCTTGGAGAGGTTCTGGAAGCATTCATCCACCATGTAATCTCTCTGACAGTGCACACACTGCTGGTGGAATTTCCTAGATAGGCATGCAACACTCGTTTGCCTCATCTCATCAAAGAGCAGGGGAACTTGACCCATCAAAATTGTCATACTTTTTTGCCTAGGTAATTATAAATAAAGCCTCACTTTCAGTTGTTAATAATTCCTCATTTCTTACTTTCATTTGTGGTTATTTCCTGGCATGCTGCAATAACTAATGACAGCCTAGGTACTCTGGTTTTTAAATCAAAAACATTTTTAAGAGTTAAATGCTTTCATTTAAGCTGGAAAAATCCCAGCAGAGTAAAAGCTTATACAGTACAATTTGTGCATGATACTAGAGCAGACTCAGAGTTCATTCTGAGTTTCTGCATGCTAAGCATCTGCTGAAATCAGTGACAGCTGCACATGGAGAGATATTGCAGAACCCATCCACAGCTTAATGATTAATAAATAGCATGAGATAATCTGACTCCATTTTAATTAGAAAATTTCGGTTCGGGATTTGGGATGAAATTGTGCCTAGACTTCCATATGAGTTTCTAAGGTATGAATTTACTTCTGAATATATCCTGTATAATGGGATCAGGTACCCATACTGAGCAGTTTGCTCATGTGGCTTTTCCTCTGCACCTTCAGTTTATAAGTCTATTTCTGAAATCAGCTCTTTGTACATATGAGATATTTTCAACAAATTCCTCTGAAAATTTATTGTAGCAAAAGTGATATCATTTCCAGCTGTTTCTATCCAGAACTGATATTAAATACTGGAAGATAACACAACCAGATCACTTTCTCTATCAGACTTTGACACTAGGTCATGGAAATTAATAATGTTTGAAATGTATCTCAGATTGAAGCTGGAAAGGCCAGACAGAGATATCCACCAGCAGCAGATGTTAAAGCCCCGCTCTGATCCAGTTATTACCTTGCACTGCAAAAGAGGCAAAATCTGGAGGTCAGTGACAATGGCTGCTCTGTCTGGGTGGCCTGTGTCTCTTCTTGCAGCTGGTCTAATCCAAATGTCACTCAAGACACTTTCAGGTCATTCAAATAGGAGCACATTTCGTTCCTTCCCACCACACTTTAGGATATTGGTGAGATAAGATATCAATAAAGACACTGTCTGACTTAATACCATCAGATTTGTTTCCATTTTTTACTCTTACTGCCATGTTTTGTTAGGTCATAATACAGCTGTAGGTCAGGTTTCCACACTATCTCCTAATTGTGTGTGGGAGATAACCCAAGGGTGATATAAAAGTGACAGTGTTGAAAGCACAAGAACTCCCAGTTGCTTGTTCACTGGAAGCAGCCAGTCCAAAGTACTGATTTTGAATTTCAAGTACAGATTTGAGATGCACCTCTAGTTATTGCTGATACTTCTGGTGTGATGAAAACACCAACAGCCACTAATATGTGGCTGCTTAGAATCTGATCATGAAGTAAGGAATATCTTTTTCTCATATGCAGCAGATAATTTGCAGTGCTCTCTGAAGGCTTCAGACTTAAAGACCCCTGTTCCTGAAACTGCTCTGGAACTGGGAGCAGTGCAGCAGCTGTGCCACTGGGATGTGGCATTCCTGAAGCAGCCTGCTCTCAAAGATTTCCCATACTTGCTGGGAGGCAGAATTATTTTTTCAAGGATCAAGGTGATCACTGAACTCCAGGTGGTTTTTTACTTATTCATTCTGTGTTGTACAGTAAAATTTGGCTTCTAAGAAACGAAGTAATTGAGGGGGGGGATGAATCCTGCTGTTGATAGCAGCAATATTGGGTGTGTAGAGGCAGAATTCTGGGCAGCAGAGGTAGCAGCAGGAAGATATTAGTCTGTAGTAGCTGGCTTGCAGCAGAACTTTTCATGGTGTTTGGTTCTTTGCTGACTGCACATGCCTCAGTGCCAGCTAACACAGTGACCTGTCTGGGCACCTCGAGCAGCAGAACACTCTGTTGCTCCATTAAGTGACCCTTGTTTGCAGGATGATTTATTTCTGTGTAATTAAGTACCTGGTTTTCCTAGACACAATTGTGAATGTCCATTTTTTTTTTCCAAAGAACATATGTGTGGAAATCTAACAATCCATCCCAGTTAAGGAACAGTTCTGCTAGGTGAATCCTGAAAAATGGGTGTGGATCAGAGCTGCTCTGTTCCTCTGATCCCTTTTATTTGACCTTTCTGCCTGTGGTCCTCCCACAAGGGCTCTTGTGAAAAGCTGAATTTATATTTATATATACTGGCAGTGCCTCAGAGTGAACAGCTACTGAGAAAAGCTGTTTGCTTTAACTCCTGAGCTATTTATTTTGCTTAAGGACTGAGATGAGTGAGGTGCACTTGAACAGTCGTGCACCTTGGTGTCTTGGTCTGCAGACAAGCTCATTTTTATGGTAATTTATAAAAAGGTAGAATGGGTGATTTTTGTCTGGCTAAAAGACATAAAATCATCTCTCAGAAAAATATAGTCTAACATCAAAATATTTGATAAAAGTGCTATTAAAAGTTTTGGTTATAGTATAAGAACTTGGAAATACTGACTCCAGAAAATGGAAATTCTTCTATATTAGTTTGGGACTAATAAATGAGCAGAATCAGGGAAAAGGAACCTGTAATGAGAGAAGAACTTTTTGTTTGCAGGACATCTAATATACAAAAGTCTTCAGCTGTCTACAGCAAGATTTTTTATGTTACAAGAAATCCTCTGGTTATTCCCTAATTTTCAAGCAAGACTAGCAGAATATCAGATTAAACTAAAATAAAAGAAAAATTTCTCTTCATGCAATATCATTAAGCTCCAAAGGACGCTACAGATATTAAACTTTAAAAAGTTCCAAAGATTACTGAAGTAGTTTGAAGAAACTCGTACAGAGCTGTCAAACAGAGTCACTACCTCTGGCTCCTGAGCCACAGAATGCTTGTGGCCAAGAGGGATTTCTGTGGAAATATCCCTGTGCGCTTGCCACGTTCTCAATCTTCCTGCGGCATCCGCTGTTGGTCAGGGCTGGAAATTGGATCTCTCGCTCTGTGTACCTTTGGTTTGACCGAGCACAGCTATTCTTGTATCCTCCTGTTGTAACAGGAAACATTCCAGATATGGCTTGTTTTTGTTCTGCTGAGAGAAGTCCGATTTTCAAGTAGAGTAGAGCAGATACAGCATTAAGCTGTCTGGTGACACTTAGTCATACCAGCTCTCAATTTGTTAATTTTGATTTTTAACGTCTTCTCATCCACTCATGAGCAGGCTTGCTGATCTGTAGATTCTATCTCTAATGAGAAGGAACTGATAGCAAATTTTATTGGTTTTTAAATTATCTAGTTCCACTGTTACTCAGAGCCTGTGTGCTGTGGCTCCATGGGCTTGTTTAGAAAGCATCTTTTTCTCTCTTTTTATTTCCTTAAGAGTTTGAGGAGGTTCAGAGGAACTGAATGGTATCTGATGGTGAGCAAGTTGTTCTTTTGCATTGGACCTGTGTTAGAATGATGTGTTGGTTATGTTGCAAAACATCCTCCTATCATTGGTCTCTTCTTGGACATGGAATTTTGAATGTCCAGCCTCTGTTTGATGCTTTGTGGTTACTGATCCTGCACTTACTCCCTTCAGTACTGAACTTCTTTCCCTTTAATATTCCTCAGGTCACTGGTTCTTCTTTCTTTTAACAAATCCATGTTTCTCCAAGACTCATAGGCCCTGCAATGTAAATAATTTCAAACAGGTGAAGCAGGTGATATGGTGATTTAATCATACTGAATTTTGTGTCCCTTAGACAGTGAGAAAAGGTAAGTTACCCTTACACAGAAAGTATAAGGTCTTCAGCTTTTTTTAATGACAAAATAAAAGATTGTGGATCTTAATGTAGTAAAACAGGCTCTCCTCTATGGAACTCTTACTGCTTGTTTAATTCTATTTCTGTAAGTTATTTAATCAGCCCATCAATAGTACTGTTTTCAAATGAATTATTTTTCTATTGGGAAAGCAAGGAGTTAAAAAAGGTGCATCTCCAAGCCTAGTCTGACAGTACACTATGACCAGTGGTGATGCAGAAAAGCAGATTACAATTTCATTTACAAGGCTGTCATGCAAAATAAACCAGTTGGTTTTGGATGCCAAGAGGGTGCAGATACTTCCTGTGAAAGTTTAAATTTTCCAAAGCTGCTTTTAGAGCTTTTTGTTTTCTTTGTAAGAAATGGTCTTGTGAGAAGCAGCGGCTGCCTTTGGTTCTGAGGCTGTTCCTTAAGGGGCTGTGTGAGCGAGGTGTCTGTGGGAGGTGCTTGTTGCAGCTCACTTTAAAGCTGACCTGCTTTAATTTTTTACTTTCTTTTCAGAATGGCTTTTGTCAGCCTAAAGAGAGCTTTGTAACCTTTGCACGAAGCAAACCGAATTTTTCTTCTCCATTCATTCCACTTCTTTCTCCTTGTTAGGAAGCGAGTCCTGTTGAAAAGAAGGCACTAATTCCTTACCAGTAAGGGAGAAATGGGATAAAATGAAAGCCTGTGAGGCTTTTCTCTGTAGGATGACAAGTTGTAAAAATACAACTGTATGCTGAAAAGTGACTGTAGAGATGGCATCTTGGGAGTGAGTGGGGGAAGGTTATGTTTATTATCTGTTAATGACTTCCAGATCGAGTTTGCTCAGTTTGAGAGTAAAAAAAAAAAAACACCCACCCTTTTTTAACTGCCTTCTCTGCAGACTCAATTTGGAATTTAAAAATCATGCTGTGCTAATTTTAATCCAAGTATTACTGTCAGCAATAAAAAGGTTCTTCAGGGTGTAGTGTGCCTTCAGTTAAACTGTCCATCACTGTACTCTAAGGGAATGTTAATGCTGTTGATGAGAAGCTTATTGAAATCAGCATTTGTCTTGTCCTGATTTGTCTTAATGAAGACTTCCTTAATTAAGTCTTATTAACCCTTTTAAACACATCTGCTGGATTTGTTTCTGGACTCGTCTGCTGTGGAGGAATGTAAAAGGAAGAGGAATAAACCTCAGAGCTATTATTTTTGCACTGCACATAAGGATTGTTGGGTGAGGTCATAGGAGTTATAAAATTGACATTCTGGCTGTCTTGTTAAGTTTAAATTTCTCAAGGATTTGAGTATCTAGTGCTCATATACAACACAAATAAGAAATCTGTGGGAAAGAGACAGTATTTTAATTAAATCAAATGGTGTCATTTGAAAAATGTCAGCTTTCAGACCTGCAGGTCCTTCTTTAAACCCAACTGGAATCATAAAGTTACCAGATAAAGAGCCAGCAATGTGCAAAATGTTGGGGTGCATTGAAGTGTGGCCTCTGAGGGTGCTTTGATGGCAGCACCACTGAGCTTGGTGCATACAGTCAAGGAAAAAAGGGATACCAGTGGTGACCCTGCACTCCTTCCTCTCTCTGACAGATATTCAGTGATCCAGATTGTACTCAAATCTTGTGGCTCAGCCATGCTCTGAGATGTGGCTTTCCCACTGCTCTTCTCACTAGACTGGCAAACTGGGCTGGATATTGCCTCTGTCTCTCTCAGCCTGCTACACTGGGGTTCTTTGGGATCAAGGGAGGAGGACAAAGCTCATCTTCCTTGTTATATTTTTCTCATTTTATTCCTCTCAGATCATCTGGCACTCTTTGCTGACAGCAGCTTTTCTTCAGCCTCGTGTTGTTGGTTACTGATCCTGTTCCATTCTGTCCCCTTTCTTCTGTCCAGGGAGAGCACTGCTGGCACAGCAGGAGAGCACTGCAAGGATTTGGGGTCACTCCTGCTTTTAACAGGCACTGAAATGTCTGTGCTCAGTACTCTGTCAGAGGGGCTCCCCATCTTTGTTTCTGCTGTGAGAAAACACCAAGGAGGTTGTATCTAAATGAAAAATGATCTGTAGAAGACTCAGCGGTTCCTGTTCTGTCAGGAGACCTTTTTCCTGTGTTCTCCTACCCTTCTTCAATTTAATATTAACCTGAATTTTGACTGTAGTTTTGGATTCCAGCAGGCAGCTGGCCATTGGTATAGGATGCCTTGCAGGCTTTTGGATGGCAGTAGGAATATATCTTGTTCACAAGCATTTTTCTGCTGAGCAGAACCCTGCACCTACAGCTTCTACATTTGTCACTCCTGTTGATCAGCCTTTCAGGCCTTTGTCTGCCTGCTGCTGCTGCACCTTTCCATGGAATTGTTTTTGGTGCATGTCACTTGTGCATGCAGTGGGAGATTTTTGTGCAGCACACAGATTCCAGGCAGTGTGTTTCCAAACCCCACGTTGGGAGGAAGGTTACATTATAATTCAGGAGTCGCTTTATTCCTTTTCTTTCCTAAACTCACATTTTGGGGCTGAAGAGTTTCTATGCTTATGGGTTTCAAAAATTCCTGGCCTAGATCTGGAAACTCAGGCCTTTTCTGAGATCTTTCTAAGAATTCAAATTAACTCATTTGGAAGTGCTTGGTACCTCCTTCCCCCTCCTGCTAATTTTCAGCAATCTGGAACATTGTTCTCACACGTATTCTTCTTGTGAGTGTATAAATTGTTTTGAAGCCCTATGGGATAATTGTCATTGCTGGAAAAGTTTTATTGAATGGTGTTTGTCTGCCAGCATCAGAACTCGAGGAGGTTATTTCATCTTGGCTTTCATTTCAGTTCTATTTTAGCAGTTCTTTGTCTTCAACTCCATCATCTTCTCTGTGCACTGAGCTGCTGTGTTCAAAGACATTTTTTGAAATAAAATTCTTCATTTTGTGGTTCTTATTCAATGATGTTATTTCTCATTTTAGGAGCTTTTGTATTTCTTTAAGGCAAATGAGACATGTTAGTGGTTATTTGTAATTCTTTTTTGTTCAGTGGATTTCCTGTTATGCAAAAATGTAAAGCTTTTCTCGCTGTCCTTCCAAACTTTTGTTTTCCTGTCTTGATAGTTTTGTACATCTGTGTCTGCTTTATAACCTGTGGCTAAGATGTACTTGCCCAGTCAAGATCTGGCTTTGTCTGTGGGTGTCTGACAGCTTACTGTAAAACTGAGAGTTACAACTCCTGCTTCTTTGTTTCGAGATCTTCCAGAAGTGAACAACTTTCCTTTTCTTTAACAGCTTTTCTGAATGGACATGAGGGTACTGAAGATCTACATTAAATTACCAGCACGCTGTGCTTGCATTCTCCATGTGTCCAGTAATGGTTTCATCCCTTTGTTACTGTGACACAGAATCCCAGGGGAAGCTCTGAAGCATAAGGCTTGCACTGGGAGGTGTGCACTGCACAAAGTGCCACGTTTGTTCATGGAGCACAGGCTAAATCCCAGTCACAGAATGGTTTGGGTTAGAAGTGACCTGAGGGATCATCCAGTTCCAACCCCCTGCCACAGGCAGGGACACCTCCCTGGGCTCAAAGCCCCATCCAGCCTGGCCTTGAACACTTCAGGGATGGGGCATCCACAACCTCTCTGGGCAGCCTGTCCCAGAGCCTCACCTCCCTCATAGGAAAGAATTTCTTCCTAGTATCTAATCTAACCCTGCCCTCTGTCAGTTTTAAGGCATTGCCCCTTGTCCCATCACTTGGTGTCCTAAAAGGTTTGTCTCCAGCTCTCCTGTAACCCCTCTGGGTACTGCAAGGCTTTGCACACACCTCTGCTTTACAGTTGTTTTTCCCTTCACAGACAGACACCCACCTTGTGAGACTGGGTAAATACCACTCTTTACCACCAGAGAAATCCAGGATTATTAATACCAGTCTGTCCAGACACAGTCTTTTAAAAACACCTGAGACAGAGCTCAGTCTCTGTGTTCTATTGCTAGTGATAGTAGCAGTATTTTTTCTCGTTTCCAGTGGCAGATCTATCTGTTCCAAAACATGTGGTTTAATCTTTTAAGATACAGAAAGTGGATTAAATAACCTTCTTAGCACCATTTTTCATTAACTGATTCATTATCTGTAGAGAAACCTCTTTGCATAGCATTTTGTTGGGGAAAAAAAATGTGGAAAATGTGCTAAGGGGAGATTTGGTTTATTAACATTTCACTGAAGTCTGATGTGTGTCCTAAAGTACCAAGCAAATGCTCTGTATGATTTTTGTATTTTTTGTTAGAAGAGGATTCAATCTGCAAAAATCTACCTAAAGATAGGGAATCTGTGGCAGATGAAGAAATAAGTGAATGTTGTGAACATATAAATACTGTGCCAAAGGAATCCAAAACTGTAACAGAGGTTTGCTTTACATACTTCTGATTTTAAAAGGATCATACCATGGGTGATGTACTAACAAAAGCCATGATTCTGTCAATATTTATAACCTCTGTTATAAATGCTTGACAGAATACAGAGGATTATGGGGGGGAAACAACAGTGCATGTAACTGAAGAAAAACTCAGTAACAAAGTGGGTTTTTTCCTCTGGTGAACTGCAGTTGCAATATTAGTTGTGATATATTTAAAAACCAGGCAGAAAAGCCAGAGGTGAATGCCATCTTTAAGTTTGTTGTGTAGGTTGTACCATCAGTGGTTGTGAACAGTGCTGGACTGTTGGGCTTTTCCTTTTATAACCAGTATTTGTGCTGGGTTGTTTTTACATGTTTTACATGGTTTTTTTCAGTTCTCCTTTCTACCATATTTTAATGCTTTCAATGTTCACAAAAGGAAAATGCTTTTGCCTGAGATAAGAATCAATTAGATGAAGGTAAGGGTAGTAAACTGCAGTTTAAAATGTGATAAAACAGTTTAATTCTTGATAAAATTTTATCCCAGACCTTGATTCTTTTTAAAAAGCTGTGCACAAGATCCAGCATTATTTTTTAAAATAACTCAAGCTTGCAGGTGTTTATGTTCCATGCCTGTTGTAGTCTGCAGTTTTTCTTCTTGAAGTGGAGAATGGTCTCCTGTAACATCAGATCATTGCCATGAACCTTTGTCTGAAATCCTGATCCCTTCTTATCCTGGTGTCACCACTGAGTAGTACAGAACTTCTTTTTGGTGAGAAAAAACCTTAGTTAAAGAAAAATCTCAACATAAATATTTTGTAATATGAATGTAGAAATTCTTAGTCCCTTCTGTTAGTGTCTTATCAGTTTGATCATACCCTTTATTGGCATTTCTCCCATTTTTACAGCCCTCTTGTATCAGCTCAGAGTTGAATGCTCCTCAGGTTTTGGTGGCCAAAATCCTTTATCTCCTGCTTTCTTCATGCACACCACACTGATAATGCTGTGTCATATCCAGGGACTTGAGGAGCAACTGTGCTGAAGTTTACAAACAACGATATCCCTTTGGCCTCCCTGACCAACCTGTATTGTGTTTAAAAACCTTCCTTCAGAAGTTTTTGCCAAGATGGTTTAAGCCAGCTGGGGCAGGGAGGAGAAGAATGCATTACTCAAGTCTCACCCATTTATTTTGTTTCCTTTTTCTGCTGTGATCCACAATAGCTGGGACAGTTTTCTCTTTTCTAGACTGAGACAGACCACAGTAATGCAGACAATCTCAGCAAGTGGTTTGCCTAAAAGACAGAAACTTAAAAATACAGAAAAAAGGTTTGATTGGTTCCTCATCTTGTTATTCTTTAACCTAACATATGATTTAAAATGTCTGAAGTGAGACTGCACTTGAGCTTGGTTACTTTATTTCTGTTAGGTTGTTGGGGAATAAGGCTCAATGAGAAGCATAAATCAAACCTCCTGAAATGTAATGGAACTCCTCTCATATCTGGATTCTAGCTTTATATATGGACTTGGTTCTATTATGGCCCTGAATTATACCCTTTGGATCCAAACATCTATAAATCCTGAGGAAGTTGAGAGTATTTTCTGAATTTGGACATATTTCTATCTGGCATGCATCTTTCTGCATGTAGAAAGGACTTATCTGTTGTGTGGCACAGATATTCAGAGCCCTTTGTTCCTTTTATCTTAAAACAAAGAGGTTTCAGAAGCAAAGATTTGCTAATTAATTCTATTCCTTCCCTGACACACAGAGAACTTGTTTAATTACAATGTTTTTGGAGGATTTAATGAAGACTTACTTGAGTTTCTCTGGAACCTTTTCTCATGGGATTGTCAGAATTTTGCTTTTCTGTATATTGAAGGGTTTGCACACAGCACATTAAAGGAAAAGCAGTTTGCCACTGCTTTTCAGCATATTCAGCATAGGGACGCCTCAGCTTGCTTGTAAAATCTCAGCAGCTTCTGTTACAGCAGGGCAGCCCTCACTCAGTGAATTCAGATCGTGTTATGGTGCTTCCACCTCCCTGACTTCAACAAATTTCGCAACATCATATAGAAGAGTGGAAAACTTTTCTTTTTTTTCCAACTTTCAGTGTGGCATTTTTATATTTGTCATTGTTTTTATGAACTTTACAAGGACAAATTGTAAAACTTGTTATTAGGCTGACTAATGGGATAAAAAGAAAATTTTAGGCTTCTTGTGAAACTGATTATGTTTTCCTCAGCAGATTTTAGGTGACTGTTCACATTATGAGCACAATTCTGTCTAAAAATAAGCCGTGTCCACTTCTTTATGGGTTTATTGAGAACAGAAATTTCCACACCATTCTCCCTTTAATGTGACCACAATGGGCAATGGTAATTTGTCCATTTATAAAAAAGAATAAAGTAGCAAATTGGCCACCATAAACTGTTAGTATATCCACTTTTGCTGACATGTTTATTGTAGCTTGCAATATGCATGATGTCGATTTTCAAAAATGTTCCGTTTTCTTTTTGGAGAATATGAATTATAAATCCATGAATCACTGGAATCAAGACTGCAGCACAGCTCTGGAGCTGGAAACACCACACAGCACTCATCTATGTCATCCTCAAAAAACGGGGATGTTGAAATTGCTCCCAGTTTGATTAAAAGCCTGAAACCTTCTATTCATTGCACGGCTGAAGCCGAGCAAGTCTGACAGTTCTTCATGCATTTATGGAATGAGCAAAAGGCATCTAATGAACATGTCAGGAGATGTTTAGAGAAAACCTAAAAAGGGACAAATGTGTAAATTTCAGTGCCCCACCCAGAACCTTAAGTAGCACAGAACCTCCTAAAATAAACATCTAACTTTGCCTAAAGTCTGCAAGCGTTTTTAACGTTTTGTTTTCATGGTATGTTCCAAAGGAAAGGAGCTTGTCTCCATAAAACCCATCTAGGAATTAAAGATGGCCCCTAATGAACAGACAAAGGAACGAAAAAAGCAGAAGCCTTTGCAGCCTTAAAAGTAGAGTTCAAAATATCATCCCTCTTACAAAACATTTCCTGAAAATAGGCTTGTGGAGCACAAAAGTCAGTTCTGGAAACGCGAGAACTATGAAAGCAAGTCCAGTAGTCGGCACTTTCAAAAGTAAATAAAACCATCAGGCAACAACTGTATGCTAATTGCATTTAAGAAATAAAAGACCACCTACGTAGAAATAAAATAAATCTCATTAGTGGAGCTGAAGCAGATCGTTGAGATCCAAACTCCGCTACCCCAGCCCCTTGGGCTCGCCAGGAAGCGCTTGTGAAGTCGCTGCCATTTTCCTTGGGATGGGGCAGAGCTGTGAACAGCCCCTCCCTGGAGCTCTGGTGGCCGATGTGCATCTCCTGCCATAGCTGTGCCCTCGCTTTCAGAGGAGCCAGATGGTTCTTGCAGAGTGGGCACAGCTGAGGGAGGGCACCCAGTGTCGCTGTTGAGCGCCAGCCGAGTGCAAGAACCAAACTGGATCGGGTGAGGCGGAATTCTGATTTTATTATTTAATTCTAAAACTTATATAGACTTTTAAAGTTTCTCCGGATTGGGTCAATTCAAAACCTCCCCCTAGGCCCATAGGCCAGGTAGAACTGTCCATCTTTCCAGAGACAGTTTCAATAACATCCAAACCTTATCTTTATTTATAGAACACAGGGAGAAGAAGAGAAAAATTCCCATGGGAAAGAATCTGTGCTACCACAGCCCAGAGCACTCCTGTGCAGGAGGCTGATAGCTGAGGGTGGCACTGAGAAATCCCACAAATCATGGCAGCGTTGTTCTGTCCAAAAAAAAATTATTTATTTAACCATTTAATCTGTTTGATGAAAAATCAGCTTTAGGAAGGCGTAACGCTGCCGTCTCATAATCAAGAAAGTGAAACATTTTATGACTTTTAGGCAGGACAATAAATTGTGAAGGTTTTCAGTAACAATAGCGAGAGGCCTGTGGGTCCATCTCCTGCAGCAGCTCCCAGAAACCATCCTATTCCCTCTAGAGGAAGTATTGAAAATCATCTGATTTGCAGCCAGTGACCCCTCTCCTCCCGCTGGCCATCATCGGGTTATAGATCTTCAGAAACAAAAGCTGCCCAGGCCTCCACTCGCTCTCTCCAATGGTCTTCTGAAAAGAAATGCAAAAAATAAAATCATTTTCAAAATCAAGGCTATTCAAAGCTCCCCATCTGTTTTGCTGCTGCCATGGCTGGATGGGCCGTGGAAAGATTGCAGAGGAGTTTGACTGGATGTATTTGTAGGGCCAAGGCCTGACCATAACCAACTTGAAAAAAGCCCAACAGGTATTTTTTCCTTGACCTTTAACCCTTTGTCCCCAAATTTTTCCATCACAGCTGGTATTTGGCTATGACTAAGTTGATGATTCAACAGTGGAGCTTTAAGTTAATCTGACACAAGTTCTGCAAATCCTTGCTGGATGTTTTTGGTTCTGATTTTAGCTCCTGTTTTCGGTTAGACTTTTTAATTCAGCTATGAAAGTTGGAGCTTTATGTTCCTAAATAAAATTAGGTTCAGCCCTTCATAAAAACCTTATTATTCTTGCAGCTGTGAGAGATGTTTAAAAGTGGTGCTCTGATAATTTTTTTTTCTCAAGTACGGGGTCTTGTCTGAATTCTTTTCTAGATAGAAGCCTGAAAAGGAAGGAGCCAGCACCAAGAAAGAATGTTCCCTGGGAGAAAGTCAGTAGAAAATGCTTCAGCATTTAATCAGAACAATTTAATTCTGTTGATAATCGATCAGTAGAACACAATTTAAAAATCCTGCTCAAAGTCAGAACAGCTCAGCCAACAAAAATAAATGCATGTATTTGTCATATGAGGGACAGATAAGAAACCAGAAAATGTAGAGCAACCTGAATAAAACCTTCCACCATATGGAATTTGGCAAAAAATAAGCTCTTTAATAATATTCCTGAGGAATTGCTGTGAGAGTTTCATACAAACCTGCTTCAGTGTCCCTTGAAAAATTAATTTGGATTTAAAAAAAAAAAAACACACATCTGGCTTGATCATTGGCTGATAGAGTATGTTTTTATTCCCACCCCAAATCACACACAGCTTGGCTGGAAAGAAGACAGCTGCTTGGGCACTAGTTGTGTTCAGTCTGAAGTACATCTAATCTTTATTGAGTTATGTGAGCCTCGTGTGCCAAGTGCAGAAAGTTGTGCTTTAGTGGGAAGAGATTTTTTTTCCCCCTTTTAATATTAATGTGTAATTTTGGCCAACAAAAAAAGGTTTAGGAGATGATAGCAGTTCTCAAAATGCATTAGGCTTAAAATCCAATAAATATATCCAATGCTTTTGTATAAATCCTCATCAGCTTGTTGCTTCTGCAGGAAGCACTGCTATTGGAAATCAATCTCAAACATTTTAATGATCAATTCATTCTGAAAGCTACTTAATGTCTCCTCATCTGAAACATAAACATTTTTTACTCCTCTGCAGATTTTCCCTGGCTAGGTGTGACACCTGTGATGAGTTTGGTGTGAGTGCCTCAAATGACACGTGAGATTTGGGCAGGTTAGTTCTATGTGCAAACTCTCCCTGTTTGTCACTGTATTGCCTGAAGTGTTTGCAGGGAGCGTGGGCTGGGTAAACCCTCGTTATGCTGAGATCAGTGACCAAATCTGCAGAGGCTCCAGGGAGCCCTCACCCACAGTTTAACTGGTCCAAGAGTCGTGGCTGACCTGAGGAGGAGAACGAGCTCCAGCCCCAGCTGTGTCCCGCTGTCCGGGACAGAGCAGCGCTGCAGCCCCAGGGCACGGGGGGCTGCAGAGGAGGTGGATGGGCACTGCCCACCCTGGGCACAGCCACAGCTCTCTGTAAACCCAGGGCTGTTGTGTCTCACACAGTCTCAGTTACTTGTGCCACAAGTCCAAAAGCACAGGGCAGAGTACAAGAGATAAGATCGGTTGTGGAATTAATCTCTTGTCTCTGTTTTATGAGATATTGAATCTCACAAGAGCATTTGATGGAAGAGCTGGCTGAGCTGCAGAGCTGGGGGAGGACAGATGTGTCTGCAGCATTGCTTGGCAGTGCTTCCTCTGCCAGTCCTCTGTGCTCTGGGAAAATCTGTCACACAGGGCTGTATCACAGCGAGCAATTCGCACTCGGTTTTACATTCCCCACATTTCCATTTTGCATTTAGCCCTTCCTGCATTGTGAACTGATCTCTCTTATCAATACCTAGCCTTTCATCTCAAGATTAATTCAATGTGCTGATTTAATGCATGATTCACAGGTTTCATGACATTGTCTTACCCGTCTGGCTTTCATGCTGATACTTTGTAGTGTCAGTTCTTTTATGGGGTTCGTTTTTTCTTGATGAACCCTGTAATGCCAAGAATCAGGGAGCACTACTTCAGTCCTGCCCAGAACAGCTATGATTGGCAAGGTATCTTTTTTCAGAACAGGATAGCTCTTGAGAATGTTGTGTATCTTCAACTAGTTGTGGTTGGGATTTAGCACACAAATCAGCTTCGTGTTAGCTGAAAATACAAAGCTTTCACTTGACTGAAGCTGTAGTGCAGCAGTTGCTCCAACATATCAAGATGTTATTAAAGAGACACTTGGACTCACAGAGGAATTTCAGAAGGATTATACTGACTAAGGACACAGCAGTTGCTAAAATAAAAGTTGGCATTCAGATCCTATTAACTAGAAACCAATATTCCCAAAAATGTTATGTAAGTAATTATTATCTATTGGGTTGCCATATGTCCGTGTGTGTGTGTGTGTGCTGTGTCCAAGGCAGCAAACATCAAATACACAGTGATCCCCTCCTGTTGAGTGAATGGTGAAACTGCTCTCATGCTATTTCAGAGGGCCAGCATGTTGCTGTGTGTGAGGGACACAGTCAGCAAGTGCAGTGGTGAAGGTGTACGTGTCAGTGGGATTACCCTAATGCACAGTACTAATATGGCACCAGGCAGGGATGCTGCACCCGGGTGTCTGACAGTGTCTCCATTCCAGATCCTTTTTGGAAGGGTTTAGAGCCCATTTACTGCACACTAGGATTAAACTCATGATTGAATGAATTACAGTCAGGCCTTAAGATAAAGTTACACTCCATGGATAATCCTAGCTCGTGCTGACCTTTATTGGGTGCAGGGGGAAATGCAGTGACAAAGGACAAGGCAATGCCTGAGGTACTTAGACTGAGGCAGAGAAGGCATTAATAGTAGGAGCAGTTGTTCTCTGGGTACCCAACCCCTGAGCTGGGGGAGAGGGACAGGGATCAGAAAGAAGCACCTGCAGTCCAAGGGGAGGTGCTCAGTGACTCCACTGCCACTCGACTTCACCACTCACAGGACTCTGGGGCTGGAGGGATCCACCCGAGGGAGCTGAGGGACCTGCTGGAAGTGCTCACTGAGCCACTTCCCATCATTTATCAGCAGTTTCACCACAGGAGGTTTAGATTGGATACTTGGGAAAAATTCTTCCTGGAAAGGATTGTCAAGCACTGGAACAGCTGCCCAGGGCAGTGGTGGAGTCACCATCCCTGGAGGGATTTAAAAGACGTGTAAGATGTGGCACTTGGGTCCGTGCTGGACTTAGTCCTGGCTTAATGGTTGGACTTGATGGTCTTAGAGGTCTCTTCCAGCCTAAACCATCCTATGATCTGATTTACCAATTAGTGTTACTCCAGCTATAGAAGAGATTTTTAAAAGGTACTCAGGAAAAGCTTCTAAAAATACAGACCTGGAAAGTCTTGCTTAGGCAATGTGCTCATGAGCTGCTGCTTTAGACTTAAAAATTCTCATCGAAATCCTCTTGCTAGTATGTTAGAGATACTACTGATATCCTTGCTGTTTATTGTTCTCATGCTCTGATCATTGGGGAGTTTTACTATTATGTAGAAACATGTCTTTAAAGGTTTAAAAAGCAAACAAAAAAAACCCCAAACACTTTTTTGTTTGTTTAAAAAGAAACATTTACTCCCTATATACAGTCAGTAAATAAAAATGCCTGAGTGCCCTTTCTATGTAAATAGTTTGAATTCTGTAGGTTTTTCAATGAAAGTTATGTCTAAATTTTACTGGAAAAGAGATTTATCAGAAGTTTAGAACTTCTGGGTTTATTCTTTTATACTCTGCTAGTTTTCTCTTTTCCTTTTCTTTGTTCATGAGAATATAATTTATAAGAGTCAGTGACAGAAGAATTTTGAAATGTACTGCAGCCTGCGTGTTTTGGGGAAGATTCTCTGACTTTGTGTCTCATGCTCAACTTAAAAAGAAGAAGAAAAAACCCCCATAATGTATTTTTATTCTGCTCATACACTGATTAGTGCTTCCATGAACTCAGATGAACTAAAGTTCAATGCAAATATCTTAATAAAAGGACTGGTGTGAACTGTTTATGACAGGATAATAAATAGGAACTCACTGGAGTAAGCTCAGGATTGTATCTCATGAGGCAGTCGGTAACAAAGCAATGGCATTATTTTCTTTAAAATCTCTGTGGTTATCTCGGACATTCTTGAAGGTCCTTACTTGGTTTTTACTTTTTGGAGTCCTGTATTTACAGGTTTATTTGAATGCATGGTATATCTGCTGTGCATTACAAATGGGTTACAAAGTATCCAATTTTCAAGGATGGCAGCAGGGAATATTTAAGATCAGCCCATTCTTGAATTCTGCCTATTGTTCAGAACAAAAGCCCCTGTCCTTTGCTTTCCCCTTCCCACATGCATCCCTTTCACTGTCCTCCCTCCAAATCATCTTTTCATCCCCCCTCCCTGTGCCCAGACCCCATCCTTTTCCTCTCCAGTGTTTGATTTACTTGTCCAAAGCACTCTGTTCCACTCCTCCTGTTGTCAGAAATAAGGAATCTTCTCTACTGATATTGCTGCCATGACATTCCCCTCTGAGGCTCCTGAGAAGATCTGGTAGTTTGCATTGGCTGTTGTTCATCTGCTGTGCTCACATTTGGCAGAGTCCTCTCACAGAATTAGGAGCCTCTGAGAATTTGGGTTTGGCCTGAATTAGCATGGGTAATGTACAGAAAATCGGAGAGATCTCTAATTTGATGCAGACTTCTGGACATTAACTTGTGCTTAGCATCACAAAAACGTGCCCAGGGCCAGCTCTTGCTGTGTCTTTTATGGCTGCAAGGGCTGTGAAACGACCCAATCTTCTCTCTGGTTTTCTTTGGAGAGAGCAGAGAAGTGGAAGTTTGTGCAAGAGAGAGGCCACAGGAGCCTGACTTTCCCTTTGGGAGCAGGGTTAGGACATCTTTGGGGGATCCTGATGAACAGGATCCTTTCTGCAATCCCAATCATTTCTTCTGCTGAGGAGGCAGGTTGTGAATTGTGGGTCTGTGCTGCCAGAGCTGTTACAGGAGGTGGCAGGAGCAGAAAGTGGGGGCAAGGGCAGAATTTGTCACTAATGTCCATGACATTTTCCCTTGGTCCTACCTAGAACTTACTTTTGCTTGGTACAACTGAGTAAATTCTCTCATTAATTATTCCTTATAAATTTTAATTGGATTTTTTTACATGGTCAATGAATCATATTTAATCCTTTGTAACAGTTTTGCATAAAATGCAGATGTTCTATGATGTGGAAGCACAGCTGGGACTCAAGCATCAGAGTAGGGTGTTTGGGTAACTCAGAATCCAACTTTGCCTCATGATGTGCTCATTCACTCAGGTTGTTCTATCATCCAGCTCATGAGCAGCATTCATATTTGTTGGAGCTTTCATACCAAGACATCTTGCACAAAGATACCTAAGAAATATCCCTAGGAGAAGATCTGTCCTGCTTACCACAACGTCTTTCTAATGCCTCACTTGGCCTGCAGGTGCTCCTCCAATATTATCATTAATTACAACGGTAATTATCCTACTTGTGGACAGTATAAAACTTCCAATGTTTAGCAAGGTCCTTCCAATTTTTTGAATGCTTCACTTTAATCTTCCTTTCTTATGGAACACTCCAAACAAAACAATGCCCAGGACCTGAAGAGAAAAAGCACTGAAGAGCCCTGCCCACCCTGCAGGTCCCCTCCCTGCACTGGGGCAGCTCACTGCACACCTGCTCTCTCTTTTATCACAGAAAAGGGAAAAGAAGAGACAGACACTGTAACAAAGCATCATCTTTATTTCAATTTCACTTTTCCCCATCAATAGATTTTAGTAAATCAATATTTATACTGAAAGATAGATTTAATACAGGCGAAAAAAAAGATTTTTGTAATCAAAGAGTTTTCTTTTAATTGCTTCTTCAGAAATACACTTTGATAATAGCAACTGCTCATTACAATACAAACCAGGAAAAGCATTCATTTACTGTGGCAGGGGAAGTACTGCCAGTTCCACATGCTCTACATAGTTTCTTTAACATTTTTACGTTCTTTAGGCCTCAACAAAAACCAAAGCTCCTCTTCCAGGTTTGGTAGCAAACAGACTGTTATTCTCCACTGCTAACCTCTGGCCATCCGTTTGGTAATAAGCTTTTTTTACATTTTTTAGGAAAGTGTTCAGCTTGTCAGTAGGCACCATTGACACAGTGCAGCCACCCCAGCCAGCTCCAGTCAGACGTGACCCGATGGCCCCAAATTGCCTAAAGCAAAATAATAGGGGAAAAATCATGTAAAATAAACTTAAAAGGGGTACTTTGTCATATATAAAATTCATACAGAAAACTCAGGTGTGTTTTGAGTCTTCCCATGTCATCTGATTTTTCTGATGTTCACTTGCTTGTGTGTAACACTACAGCAATTTGCAGTTACCCCTCTGGACCAAAGAGAAGTGCTGATGCTTTAAACTGCAATATAGTCATTTCTGTCAGTTCCAAAAGCCCCCCTGTTTTGTAATGCTTCAGCATCAGCTGTTTTTTAGGATCACAGCACAGCTGAGATGAAGAAAGCAGGAGAAGAAAGGAATTGTGTTCGCAACATTCATAAGACATCAGAAGTGAAAACAGAAATACATGGCAAAAATAACAAAAGAGGGTTCATAAACTAATTGCACAGGATGTAGGCATGCAAGCCATTTTCTAATGTGGCAAAGACAAATGGCTCTATTCTTCCAGGACAGATCTAAACCATGCTGAAGATTCACAGGCTTCTGCAGGACTGCTGAGCGTGCCAGTCAAGAAAAGGAGAGTTCAGAGACTCTCAGAAAGTCATAGAGTCACTGCACTCTGTAGAAATGAACTCACATAAACTGCTGTTCATGCTGAATGGGCAGAGTTGGATATCTCTCTTTAGAGGAACCTCATGACCTCAAGAGTGACAGCAGTAGAGGTAAAGTAAGAATGTAGTCCCAAAAAGAAAAAAATGCTCTAAATATGAGGAGTGTGAACAGAAAGAACAATGACAAATAAATGACATCCAGAATATAAACCATTCCCAGCCTCATGGCCTGCTAGAAATGTCCTAGAGCAAATCCCATGCTGCAGGACTCAGATACCATCTCATTAGAATTTAGAATTATGTTCAGTAAGTTGCTTACCTGTGTTCCTGATCTTTACTTAGACTCAGAAAAAGTAGGGAAATACCATGTAATAAGTTACTTTGGTGCTTTTCTAACCTAATGAGAACAGAACCAGTCAGATTTAGAAAACTCATCTGAAATCTTATTCTTGTGGGAGATCTAATCTGATTTACAGACAAATACTTTTGATGTGTTTCCAAGAGCCATGCACAGAGAGATTCACCAGCCCTAAAATGTGTTAGAGGGAGAGACAACATCATGTGAATAGCACTGGAAAATGACAGCTCATTCTGAGAGGGCTGTTGTAATTTTTCATGTGTGCATTTTATGTTAAATGAATCTGGTGCAGTGCTGGGTTAGCAGAGGTTTAGGTCATATTTCAAGCAAGTACTTGCATATGTGTTTGATTCTAAACACACATCTCTTCTTGAACAGAAACACTTTCTTCAGTGTGTCTGTGTGGTGCCACCCTTCATATTGACTCGATTTTATGTTCATTCTGCATTTCCTGTTGGTGTTTTATTTTACTTATTGCTATTCCTGTAAGCCACTCATTCTCTGATGCAATTTTGGTCGTTTCTAGTCCATGGAGCAACCTCCTAAAATGAGCAGGATCCAATCCAGTCTCAGTTGCCATCAATAAGGAAATTCTCATTGACTTTATAAGGCCCAATCCACTTTTCAGAGTCTGGTAAATCAGCTGTCTGTGCTCATTTGCTCTGTTACCTCAGTCAGAACTTCGTATTTCAGATGGTGTCTGGCTTTTATTTTGGTAGGCAACTGAAATCCCTTCAGAATTGTTCTGAACCTTTTATTGATTTCATAATTCTCTGTGGTCGTGCTCATGCCTCGTTTTTACTGAGTCATTTTCAAATACTGAGTTGAAATAAAGCATAAAGGAGACAGAAAATATGCCTGTTGCAGAGCTGAAGTCACTGTGTTTCAAAATACTGTGGCTTAACAGTGTCCAATGTGGTGATAGCAGCCACTTGGGGCTTGCTGCTGAGGAACCTGATGGGCAGTGCTGCACCACCTGAAACCTGGGTACCTGCCAGCACACGGATCCTGGAGTGAGCACCTCATTCTGTGTCTGCAGGAGATGTGGTGCATGGGAGGTATCTACATCAAACACAAGGAACTTGTCTTTGCAACAGGTCTGAAACTGTCTCATTAAAGTCTTAATCAGTTCAATACCAAGCTGGACCCCTCTGGTAAAGTGGGATTCCTGGCCAGACACTCTTCTTGTGCACTGGCATCTAGATGGGGTTTTGAAGAGGAATCTGTGTGGGTTTCATATGTGGGAAAGGCCCTGTGTGCTGCTGGGCTGGGCTGCAGGGCCAGGACATGGAATGCAGGGAGGGATGGAGCACACAGGGAGGGATGGAGCACACCGGGAGGGATGGAGCACACAGGGAGGGATGGAGCACACAAGGAGGGATGGAGCACACAGAGAGGGATGGAGCACACAAGGAGGGATGGAGCACACAGGGAGGGATGGAGCCCACAGGGAGGGATGGAGCACACAGGGAGGGATGGAGCACACAGGGAGGGATGGAGCACAGGGAGGGATGGAGCACACAGGGAGGGATGCAGCACATGAGGAGGGATGGAGCACACAGGGAGGGATGGAGCACACAGGGAGGGATGCAGCACACAAGGAGGAGAACATGTCTGGAGGCCAGGGCTGGGGGCACTCAGCTGCCAGTCCCATGTTCTGGCCTTTGCTTCTGGAAGGGTTTATGTATCTTGTTCCAGTCTTCACTGGATACAAACAGAATTAGCTTCTGGGGGACGTAAATGAGAGCAAAAATATGAGTACTGCAGCAAAGGAAAGAAGAATAAAAGAGTAAAAATGGAAATCTCATCGTTTGGTATATGGAAACAGTAGGCAAGACATGGCAGGAGTCCATTTTAAAAATAATTGTGCTGTTAAGAGGTGAAAAAAACCAGAGCAATATTGTTAATTTGAAATACTTAAAATTATGAAGTAGTTTTTCAGAAAGCATGGAGTTAACATGGTAAGATTTAAATATATAAATGGGGAGGATTGTACATACTCTGCTTTGTAGTAGTTTGCATTTGAATAGCATCTTTAAGCCTTTCTGGCTTTGTTGAAATTTCAAATTATGCCATGACTGCAGGCTTTGCAGCTTTAGGAGAATCATCAGTGGTAATGGTAAGAGACTGGATAAAATGTGGAATTGTCCTGGCTACCACAAGGCACCTGGATGTAATGTACAGTCTGTATCTTTTAAAGGTGTTCAGAGAGGATTCAGCTGTCTGCCATGTAAAAGGCATGGCTGGGAACACAAAAGTTATCCACAAAAGGATTTATGGCACCAAAAGATGGAGAATAAAAGAATGAAAGTGAGTTACGTGCAGCACTAAGGACTGAGAGATTTTCAACAGTACCTAACTTACTCAGGAGCTCACATCCCATTTTTGTCCCTTAATTGTTCAGTAAATCTGCTGTGTTACCTGCTTTAACAGACTAACAGGTACAGCAGCAACTGACTACATGAGGTAGGTTACAGAAAGTACAAGTCTTCTGTCTTTGCAAAATGAAAAAAACCAACTGACCAACTCGTGGTTAGAGTTTTCAGCACTACAAACCACAGCAAGTATGGATCCCTTTCCTTCTTGGCAGAGGTTATACAGTAAAACATAAAGATCTAGGCAAAACAGAAAACATCTGGATATGCAGATTATTCTTCACAGTTTAAACCCTGTAAGGAGAGAGCAGCAGTAGACTCAGGCAATTCTGTGGAATGTATTTTTGGAAAGGCTTTTGAAAGCTACAGGGCAGCTGTATATCATCCTAAGTAAAGAATGTAATTTATGTAGTTCCTGGCCATTTCTATAATCACATCAGCCAAGTCTTCCTAGAGTGACTAGTGATTTTATGTCCTTTAGGTTTTTTTAATGTACAACTTGAGAAAAGTTAGGACTTTTTTTCCCAAAATTAGATGCTGGCTTAAGCTGCATTCATTGGGAATAGCTGTACACTTTGAGAAATTGAATTACTGAATCAGAAAAAGATTTAGTACTAAACTTCTAGAGAAGAAAGATGCATTTCTTAGGAAATACTCCTCATGGGACAAGACTGTAAAGAATAATGAATAAACAGTTTACTTTCTTCTGTGCAAAGGATACAATTTTGAAAAACCCAGATTAAATAATTTTAATATATAAATGTGAAATCATTTCACATGAATGACACTCCACTGTGGTACTTAGCTCTGCCTATCATGTTCTGTGGGCTCTTCTGCTGGTAAATCACAAATCTGATGTAATGTGGGCACACACATCACTTTTTTCTTTTACTGTTTATATTTTGCTCCCTGGAACTGAAATGCTCTGATGAATTTTAATTTAATTTAGAAAAACCCTCAATTTAGAAAAATCCTAAAAGCTTTCTTTTTGGTGCTGTGGCTGTGCTCCTGCCTGCCAGCCAGTGTCCCCCAGCCTGAGCTGGCTGGAGCTGTGTCACCATGGAAGCACAGAGCTCAGCACAAAGGGGGGGGCACAATTTCCACTCCTATTGATGCCTGTTCTTGGTCTTAAAATCAAGAGCCAAACACAGTTAGAAGGGAAAAAAGGGATTTTACCTTGGTATTTATTTTAAGGATCCTTGGTGCACTCTGTCCAGGTGGAGCACGCTGGAATGCACATCCAAATGCACACCCAAATGCACACCCACAATAGCTTGGGTATAAAATTATAGGCTTTACCAATTAACAGATCTATCAAAGATTCCCCAATGAGAGGCTGAGTGAACCCCCCTCCCCGAGGAACTTTCCCCCCCTGGCCAGGCCTAGCTCAGGTTACAAAATGTGTTCCAGAGAAGCCCTCGGTGTCTGAGGCTTCTGAGATGTTTGGTCTCCTGGCTTAAGGGAATATTGGGTCTGTGCTGGGTATCAAAGCTGGAGAATTAGAAGTGTGTGGGCTAAAAGGCCCTTAAGAATACATAAAAGTTATACAAAAGAGTATACAGAGGTGGTATATATAAAAAGCAAAACAGCATCATGGCATCAGTGTGCTGAGCCTCCCACTGGCACAGGCTGTGGCTGCCACCCTCGCTGGTCTCCTGGAGGGTGGCACAGGTACCTCCACACTGCAGAGCAGACCTGGCCACTTTGTACTTGCTTGTTTTCCCCTAACAGGGCAGGAGAGTTTCCTCCCAGCCTTCCTGAGAACAGGCCCTGTCAGAATGGGCTCCTCAGGTCTGCCAAGTGCAGTCACTGGACACCACTGACTGAGGCACCAGCTCTGGGCAGGGACTGTACCTGAAAGCAATGCAGGTGTTAAGTTTTAAGGCTTTTGCCCTGTCATTGGTGTCTCAGAACAGGCAGAGCTGATGCCTTGCACGGGATCAAGGCTTTGTTGCTGGGATTTTTGGTAATTCAGCAGAGCTCAGTTATCCCAGCTGCCCCTGGAGATTGTTCTCCCTTCTCACACACAGATCAGTGGTTCCCTTTGAGCAGCTGGGATAACTCTGGTGGAACTGCCCCTGGAGATTGTTCTCCCTTCTCACACACTGATCAGTGGCTCCCTCTGAGCAGCTGGGATAACTCTGGTGGAACTGCCCCTGGAGGTTGTTGTCCCTTCTTACTCAATGATCAGTGCCTTGCGTGAAACANACTGCCCCTGGAGATTGTTCTCCCTTCTCACACACAGATCAGTGGCTCCCTCTGAGCAGCTGGGATAACTCTGGTGGAGCTGCCCTGCTGAGTGACTGTCACAGTTTATTGTATGATGTGATCACTGTGTGATACAATAAACTGAACACAGCCTGTGAGCTGCACCCTGGACTGGCTCCCAAGAGAAGAATCAAAACTTCTTCTGCTCAACTGCTATCAGTCTGTCCAGTGGCTATCAGGCTGCTTTGTGTTTCAGCACAAAACAGCACGTGTATCCCACATGCAAAATAATCTGTCAGTGTCCAGAAGCCTTCTGCTCAGGTTTTAAGTTTGTAGCTTTCTGCCCCAGAGGCCATTCCATCTTGTCTGCAAAAGAAATCAGACTCACCTAAATAATCATCTGGTTTGTACTCTGTTGATTTACAAACCTGATAAATGGGTACTGCAACTTAAAAAATCCATGAGTGCAGAAGTAAAAAAGCATATGGTAAATTGCATGCTCATAAAATTCGTATTTTCATTCTAAGCCAGGCTAATTTCTTAGTTAATTAAAAAAAAAAAAAGCTGATAAAGGTGATAAGGTATTAATTATTTAAATTTTTTTTAAAACTTCAAATTGAAACAGTTTCTTTTCTTCAAGACTGAAAAGATGTAGAGAGGATGGAATATCTGCTTCTAAAAGACAGCAAAACAACATTTCTTGACCTCAGGCCTGCAAACACTTGTGTCACCCTTCATTTCCCTCCTGGCAGGGCAATAATGCTCTGGCTTAGGGCAGAGCTTCCCCAAACTAAGCACAGCCTTCTCCAAGGAGAAGTAGGAACAAATAGGGGCAGAATCAGGAAGGAGGCATCACCAGGAGCCATTTATGGGACTGTGGGAAGCAGGTGGGCCAGGGTGGCTGGGGCAGAGGCAGGGATGGAGTAGAGGTGGGACAGCCAAGGTGAGCAACTGTTTATTTCCCCCAGCCACTGTTAAAATGATCACCAACCGCTGAATTCCTTCTGTAGGCACTGAATTTAGATCACAGTTAGTGTAAGATGTCTGTCCCATGATTAAATGTACCAGAAATGCAGAAATTAAGAAGGACTGAACTGTGGACATTGTTTCATGCTGACCCCTGGCAGGGATGAAATGCTATGCAGGATGGGAGTACTCAGTGCTTGTTTTTACTTTGTGTATTAACACAAGATTGTACCAGATCTCATCGACCCCTGCAGCTGAGTCATGGAAACAACAGCCTGATACCACAACGACCTGTGTGAGGGAGAAGAGAAGGGACAAAATGGCACTCAGGGAATGTGCTTTGGAAGTGAGATTGTTTCCTCATGACCAAAATGAGTTAGGAAGGGATCCCAGCTGAAAGAATAATGCTAGAGCAGAGATGGAGACTTAATTATATGTGGAAAGCTCAGACAGCACAGAGAGAAGCAGAGTGTCAGCCCCTGGAACAGTTAACACACTCATTTTTTAAACAGTGAAATGCTGTCCCACCTATCTGATACTCTGGACAATTTAGTTTTTAATTGAAAAAATGCAAATAGCATTTCACTACATTTCATTATAGTTGCAAGACAACCTAAGATTATAGAACACCTTGCTTATGACTTGAACTCCTGTGGCAGCAGCACTGAAATGGTTAAGAAACATGAAAAAGGCAGATTTAGATTAGATATTGGAAAGAAATTCTTTCCTATGAGAGTTGTGAGGCACTGGAATAGGTTGCCCAGAGAAACTGTGGATGCCCCAGCCCTGGAAGTGTTCAAGGCCAGGCTGGATGGGGCTCTGAGCAACCTGGCCTGGTGCAAGGTGTCCCTGCCCATGGCAGGGCAGTTGGAATGCGATGATCTTTAAGGTCCCTTCCAACCCAAATCTTTCTATGATGCTATAATTCTAAAAAGTACAGAAAAAGTAACAGTTCAGCTAGAACCAGTAAGATGATGTTTTAAGAAAACCACTTATGACTTCTTCTACAAGTTACAAAAGAGTAGCCAGCAGTCTCACGTAACACTTGTGACGATGAGTCAGTCCAAAAGCAAAATCTGTAATAAAGCCATAAACTGGAGCTTTCATCTGAAAGCATTACACAGATGTCAGCAGGGAAACAATTGACCATGTAATGTCCCTGCAGGAGATTAATTTTGTAATAAGAGACAAGAATACTTTCATTTGAAGATTGCAATAGCCAAGGATGTCATATTTTCTCCTCAATTCGAAGCGTGTTCTCCCCAGACTCTTCCCTGTGGTCACAACTTACAGGCAGATGTCGACCAGGCGATCCAGTTCGGGACAGCTGCACTCGTACATCTCCCTGCAGCTGATATGGCTCTGCTTCATTAATTCTCCCAGCAGCTGGAGTGCATTGGCAGGTGCTTCACTGCAAATCTTCTTGAATTCCAGCACTCTGGCAGCCTCACTGTACACGTGCTTTGCTCGCTGGTGTAACTTAAAGGTGCGAACTGCACAAAGAGAAAACTGCGTTATCGTTCACGACAAAAGGAACGCACAAAAACAGAGTTGTGGGGTTTTAGCAGCTCGTCCTTTATATGAGAACTCTCTAGGCTAAAAGTCTTCTGCAAAAGTTCACCTACATCTTCTTCAAAAGCCCTAATAAAAAATAATGTTTAGAGTTAATCAAAATGCAATGTACACATCTTGTTTTGTCCTGACAACTTCATGCACGTGCTCTGTTTATTTGCTGTGCCTCTGAACAGGCTCAGTCTCTCCTCTTGCTTTGCAGAGGCAAGGCAGAAGTGCAAGGCTTGGCAGTGACAGCATCAGGGAGTTACTCTAAAGCTTTCAGGTTTTCCAATAGCAGCAGAACAGAGGCAGAAGAACACCTGGAGGGTCCCCAGTGCCCTGCTGACAGCCAGCACCTGCTGGCCCAGGGCCTTGTGTGTGGCTGCTCCAGGCCAAATGTGCATCAGTTATGGAACTGTGCAGATGGACCTTTGCTTGAAAAAAACCCAAGCACCAAACCACAAAAAACACCACCCACTTCTTTTCTTTTTTTTTTTTCTTTCCTTTTCCCAACGATGCAGGCTCACTGTGACTGTTAATAATGCTGGAATAAAGGTACAGTGAAGGGAACAGGTGCTTTCACTTTGGTTTTCAGGGGTTATTTTTGGTGTAGGTTACTTGCCAAAGTGTTAGTGCTGCCTGTGTGGATGTGAAGAGATGCCAAGCCCAGACAGGTACTGATTAGTACTGACCTACTAAGATCAAAGGCTAGTGGAAGGATTTTGGCTAAACTTATTCTATTGTGCCATAAAAAAGCAATTCCCCTGGGAAGGGTCAGGGGGGTGTCCAAACCTGTGTGGCCGTCAGGGTAGAGACCTCCATTGAGCCTGAATAATGGGGCATAAAAAGGAAGGAGATGGCTGTGGTTAAAGACTCCACAAGCCACCCATATTTACAGGAAGGTTTGGTTTGCAGCTAATATCTGAGACTTGATCTGCTGTTCCCAAGCTTGTGCTGCAGTTCATTGTTTCCCTCTCCCAATATAGTTCTGTTTGCTTTAATACCATGGCTACTATTTAGGAAGTATTGTTCACCAGAAGCATGCATGACATAATTTAATTTAAGACTGAATTGGTTGAGCTGTTTGGGTGGTAAATATTAATGGACTTTAACCTCTATATGGAGCACCTACCGCACTATGTTTCCTTATTTTAGCACAGCAAAGCCCTGTTAGAGCACTTCAGAACATCCTTCATCTTCTTTCTACGTGCAAATTCTCCTTTAGAGTGAGGTTTCTCTCTCAATTCAACTCCTGATCTCTCTTGCTGTCTAAAATGGCTGATAAAACACTCAAATAGAGGTAAAAGGAGAAGCAAGACCAGCTCTGTATTTAAAATAGAACTTGCTGACTGACCCAGACCCACCAAGTTCCTACTTGGCTGTTCTGTGGAGACTGCCAAGTTCTGGAACCACTTCTGACACTTTCAGCAATCTACATTTGCAAATACATGTAGAAATCTTCCTTGAAAGACTGGAAATAAAATTAGGTCCAGGATGAAGTCTCTCATATCGTACACTCCAGGCAGCAACCCTTACAGACTAAAACTTCATCAGCACCTCTATAATGCCTTTTTATTTCTCCAGAGTATTTCACAACTGTAGATGCTGAAAATAGTGCTGAGACACAAGTAGTCTAAAATGAGACAGAAACATTTAACACAGCAATGTTCTGCTACTGCTGATATTGCTTCTGCTCCTATTTATTTTGTAATTCAATACAGCCTGCTACTGAGAAACCCTGTGCTGTTTGTCTTGTGAACAGGCCTTCTGAAAGCATTTCAAACTAGGACAGAAATGAGAAAATTGAGTGCCCCCCAGAAACACAGACTTGAGAATATCACACAGGAAGAGCATATTTTGGTTTCTGATTTTGTTGCTGCTGGAGTTAGCTGCGCTGTGTTTTGCAAAGCGGTGCCTCGGTATTTTTGAACGCTGAAGAAAGGCAGCTTGGCCTATTTTGAAGGATGGTTTCTCTTTAAATATTCTTTTTCTTACGAGGCATTGTTTCAGAGCAAGGAGATTTCTAAATGTGCATTCGTTTAGGGAATATCTAAAGTTGCGTGAGAGATTGCCATAGCTCACACTCTCTTGTAAATCACCATCGAACAGTAGTAACCCAAAGAATGAACTGAAAACATGTCTGGTTTCAATTGTCGGCCCACAGACTTGCCAAAGGCTGTGATTGATTCGGAGACCACCCTTTGGTAGAGCAATGCTCCACTGGCCAGATTACCTTCCAACCTCTGGGGTTGTGTTGTGCTGCTCACGTTAGGGACTGGGAACCACAACGGGCGCTGGGCTGTGGCCGCCAGCCAGGGGACCTGAGCTGTGCCCTGGGCAGCGCTGGCTCCCGGGAGAGCCTCTCAGTGGAAGGGGAATTTGCTACCTTGCCACAGCCTCCTCTCCCTGGGAACATGCTCCTGCAGGCAGAGAGTGGCTGGGTGTTGTTTGCAGACTCCTTTGAGGATGTTACCGAATTAGTATGGGCTAAAGGCTGGGATCCTGACATCAGCTGTCGGTCTGTTATGGGCAGCATTTTATTTCAAGAAAGTTATGGTTGTGTTTAAAAATTTTTGTTCTCAGTTTTCTGAGAACAAAAATTTTTAAACACAACCGTAACTTTTTCTTCTCAGTTTTCTTCTCAGGCAAAATTATCTTCAGGACAGCAAACAGCTCGGTACTCTCTGAGTTTTCTTCTGAAATAATGGAATGATTCATGTATTTTCAGCTTTCATCACCAAATGCTTCTGATAATACAGAAACCTTCTTCTATCTCTTCTGTTTGGATGGGTAGTCCAAACAAACCCTCTCTACCTAACTGAAGATAGAGTACAAATGATATTTCCAAAAGTTACATCTATATTGGAATCTGTTTGCTACATCACAGCTTGTATATTGGCTCCACCAATTACCTAAGCCAAACTCTGTCACAATTAAAAGAAACAAAACCAGAGGGCTCACACCTGATTAGTTCATATCTGAGCCAAGGCTGGAGTGCTCTGAAAGAGGAAAAGCTGAAGCCCTCAAAGAAACCCTTGCAGGGTTGCACAGAACTAGGTTATATGCTCTCACTCTCTGTGGTGCTCAAAGGAGAGCATAAAAAGCAGGGTTTAGGGAACTAATGCCAGATTCTTAAATCTGTGGATCCTTAAATCTACTATAATGTATGGAATTAGGTAATTAATTTGACTGAAAATGTAAATATACTTTCCTAATCCACTAAACTATAATAAAAGCCTGGTTTCTCCCACTTCAACTTATTTCTGAGTTCTCTGAGCTTTGCTCTTGCAGAGGATTTCTGTCAGGTCACCCATGAACAGGTAGATTTAAACCACTTACAAACCACCAAATGCCCTTGAAAGAATGGTGCCATTTTTCCAGGGCACTGACAGATTGCACTGCAGCAAGAACCTTCCAAGTTGCTGTGACCCAGCAGACTGATGTTAATGAAAGCTTGTCCAAAATCCATACAAAATCTCTCAACAAACAAAAATCTCAGCTATTAGTCCCAAATAATTGTGGGTTAACTAAATATAACAGAAATGTTTACTGTGGATTTTCAAGTGAATGGTCATATTTTTAATTTTAGCTTTACGAAATTGTGCAAACCTGTCCAGTCCATTTAAAGGAATTTTCTTTTCTGTATAAGTAAACGTTGTGGCTTCTCAGCAACTCGGATTATTTGTTACAACTTCAACTTCAGCAGATTCCTTTCTTTAGAGGCTTCCTGTACAATTCTATCTGACCTTTAGCTAAAGACCAACCTCTCCAGGCTATATATTTTTTTTTTTTTTCTAGTTGCTTTGGCAGCTCCTAAAGATACATTTCACTGTAGATTAATGAGCTACACATGGCTGATGGGACTGTTAGAAATTTCCAACCGGAAAAGCTCACGGACGCGCAATCGCGCAGGGGACAGTTCCTAGCACCATTACTCACGTGGAATAGGAGCCTTCTCTGTTAGGCATCCTGCTGATTGAACATGATGAGGGTGAAGGTTTCTGGCTCATAATGTATAGAAGAAAATGCTGCCAGATGGCTTTAATTTGAGCCAGATTGTGAACCCCCTGCTCGAAGTGGGGAACAGTTACTCTGCCGGGACTGCTCAAGTAACTGTTTGCAATCTGGCTTTCTGAAAATAAACCAGGGGACGAGGCATCGCTGGATTTGGTGACACATTTAGCAGACACCTGTTTTGAGATTATAACTACTGGTTTAAAGTGATTTTTCCTCCAGAGGAATGACGGTTTTAACAACTAAGGCTTTTGCAACTAACCTAGGCTCTTCAGTGCCTGTGCCTACCTGTGGCACACCCCAAAAGCCTCCATCCTCCAAGTATGGGATCTGCCTGGATAAGCCACATCTTTTTTTCTGTGCTATGTCCCAAAATTTCTCCATGACATGGATCAGGGTGAGGCTGGCACCTGGACCCTTAAAGTGCAAAGTGCTCTCAGGTCTATCAGTTTGGAGGTGTAGCTTCTGGTCACACAGGGCATCTGCTGATGCACAGAGAGAGCTTTTTGTACCCCAGGGCTGCCTGACAGAACACCCAAGACCCCTTCACCCACACCCACCAGTGCAGGGAGTGTGGAGCTGTTCCTGCACTGACATCACCATCGAGCCCACGAACGCCTGTTCAAGCACTGCTCGTGGAATTTGCAGCACAGATTTAGAACTCTCTTTCCAGGGGACAAATAGGAGTTAAACAGCCAAATCCACATCCAGCAAATGGATGCCTGCTCCTCCCAGGGTGATTTCATTCTCAGGTTTAAATGTCAGAATTAGATTAAAATTTTATACATGGAAAGGAAAAATGGGTTTAAAAAAATACCTCATTTAAGAAGAAAAAACATTTCATGGTTAAAGGAACGCAGTGTTTTACAGGAGAATATCCTTTTGTGGTGAAGCTTATAAATACTTAATGTCCCACAATCACCACACACTGCATGTTCTGTGAAGCACTCGAGTCCAAGCCAAAATTATGGCACAATGCACCTTAGAAAGTAATAAGTATTATTTTTCTAGAGATGTTCAGAAGCCACAAGTGCAATCCATGTGTAAACATTTGCAAGGGAGCTTTAAACTCAGGATTTTGAGCTGGCCAAGGAACAACTGCAAGAAGTTTAGAGAGGCTTCATACACCATCTGTACTTCTCCAAACGTGGGGAACAAATGGATTGTACAGTGGGGAACTGCAGAAATCCTGGAATAATTGCCTGTAAAAGGGATGCAGAGTTGCTGTGTGCTTCCAGACCTGGCCTGGGACTTGACCAAAGCTGGTCCATACCTTTAAGATATGGAGTTTTTATCTGGTCATCCTCACATCCTGATAGAACTTTATGTAAGTCTACAGTCCTGTGTCTACAGTCTCTGCTCCTCCAGTGCTGTAAGTGACAGCACTGGAGGAGCAGAGGAGGGGAAGCAAGACTTAGGGCTGGACTGGTATGTCCAGAGCACTTTTAGATCCTTAACCATGAGACACAATGCCAGTACAAAACAATATTTGTAACGATCCCTGGGCAGGAAAAGATCCCCTAAATGTTATGGTTTGTTCTTCATGTTGAACAAAGAAATTCAACAACGCTCTGAACTTCTCTGCAGAGGTTACTTATTTGACAGTGTGTTTTCTGTCTCTCACATGAAGAAGCCAGGCATTGTCATTAAAATAGAGTGGGAAAGTAGAGGGGAAGTAAGAAAAATGTTTTCTTCAAACAGCCCCTGGTGTTCCAAAGCCCACATAACGCGGAATTTGTATAGTGTGTCACAAAACCAGCAGATTTAGATTCTTTCTGTGTCTGTCTTGTTTCTTCTGCATAAGTTTAACAGAAATCTGTTATTTAATTTTCTATTGTACATGCAAAGAGGCTTTCAGCATAATCCTTTTTAATTGGTCTTATCAAATGAAATCACGGTCATGCAAGTTTAAGAGATCCTGTTCAGCAAACATCTGCAAATGGTATTCAGAGCTACAGTATAAAATTTCCTTTGAGTTTCGTCTATAGCTTTTATGTCTAAATTTTTCATCTAGACTTTTTTTTGGGAAAAAAAATCAAGATAACCTGTATAAACAACTCAATTCTGCAGAACTGTAGAATTTTGTTCTATAAACCAGGTATAAGGAGTATAAACATCTGTAAGTTAATAGCCTTGCATTGCTTCATGAAGGGGAGAGTAAGGGACAGTGCAAGAGATTTACAACCCTGCAGTTTCCCATGGAAATGCTGCAGAGTGCAGGTACATGGTTCATATATTCCTCATGTACAGGCAGTACAAAGGTATCAAAACTCTTTCTGTGGAGATAAAGAGCTGGCTTAAGTTATCTTCTTCCATCCTGGTATCCTCTGGCAGTGTAATTAGACAATAAGATAGTCTCATACTGGCTGATACCACTGGGGAGCAAAACAGGTTGAAGATTCAGGACCTGCTCCTTGGTCCATATATAAAATTTACAGTCACTCCAGATGGATGGGTTATTTAAGTAAGTGTCAGTATAGACAGATATATTACAGATCTATATACATCAAATGTACACATTCCTGAAAGCAGTCTTGGGAAGGACTGGCAAGGATGTAATTTGGCTCCAAAAAAAATACAGGCATTAAGGCTACAGAATGGAAAGAAGGAAGAAGGATTCTATGTAGTTCTTACAGAAAGATTCTGATCTCAATTGGAAACCTGTTATGAAAGCAAAGGAATTTATTTCATAAATTCTCTATTATTTGGTATTATTAGCAACCCTAATGTATGCATCCAGGATACAATTCATGTGTGACAACATGAAAAAGAAATATTAACAGTGACAGAAACTTTCTCAGGAGACATCAAGACAACTTGCTGCCCAGTGCCTGCTTTAGGAAGGGATCATGTATTTATCAGTTAAAAACAGAGACACAAACCCATCTATGCTAGTCTTGAACACCAGTTAAGGGATCTATTTCCATCATATTAGAAACAGTTCAATCAAAATCAAAGTTTGCTCTATTTTAAGTTAAAAGTTAGAATGAAAATATCAATTGATGCTGGTATCAATTCTTCCACTTCCCAACCAAGATTCAGCCCAGTATTCTGGCAAGACTTCCACCTGCACTACTTATTAATGCATAAACATTTTATATAATACAAACATTGTACAGCAAACCCCCCCATTTCATCCATGCTCACCATCTTGCATGTTTTGACTGAGGATCTGAGAGTGGAGCTCCTCGGGGCTAATTCCCAGGCATTTACAAATTTCCTCTGCGCTGTAAGGCTCAGGATGTAATACCTCCTCGACAATGCTCAGCATTTCCTCTAGGCTTACTCCTAGCTTGGTTTGCACATCATGGAGTCTCAACATTTTTTTCCACTCCAAGCCTTTTGACTTTGAGAGAAGCTAAAATAAAAAAAAAAAAGAAACAAAAAATATTGCTCTTTTCTGTTTAAAACTATTAGTCGTCTGTAAGTATCTTTAAGGCCCATTTTCTCTTTTCACTTCTTAATTGGGAACCATCAGAACCTACCTTCTATCAGTACAGAGCAGTCAGTAATTATATTTATTATAAAAGGTCTGTGAATGACAGATATTCTTCCCTCAAATCAGATATGGTCTGTAAAAGCCCTGCTGGCATTATTTGTGTGATATCAAATTAGTGATTTATCCTCTTCCACGGATTTTGTTACTTCAAGCACTTACTAACCTTTTACAATCCCATCTGGACAACTGTTTATACAAGTGCTAGGATGCTGTAACACTAAAAGTCCTTAAAAAGTCTATCATACTATTAGTATTTGCTCTAACATTTCAGTTTGACATTTCCAATACGCTCCTGGAATTTTCTGATGAACATCTGAGGCTGTCATTAAAACCTTTTCTTGTAAAAGCCTTAAAAATATGAAAGTGGCCATAAGACTTGTGGGGAGAATAACCATAACCCTTCTCAATCTCTGGAGTTTTAAGTAAATTTTAAGTACCTTCTTTTACCATCCAATTTAAAGGAACTTTTGAGCCTTTACAGGAATGTTACGATGTTGGTCAGAATCTGTTCCACTCCTACATGGCTGCTGTGATATTCATAGTTATAGATGGGTCTGCTCTGCCCACTCCTGGCAATGGTGCCATGCTTTGTGTGTCTTTGTGATGTTTGGACAATTGAAAGTTACTCCAATACCAGAATCCTTAAAGGCAGTGGGTCCAACAGGCTTCTCTCTGGAAGGCTGCAATATGTGGTGATGCTCCCATGTGTATAATGAAAGTGGTAGGGTAAAGCAGCTTTCCTCATTAGGTGATATATTTTGATGTTATGAATTACAGAAGAATAGTCAGTGGTTGTTGACAAACCACCTGTAATTTCAACAGATCCCCAAGTAAAACAAAGATTAGCAGGCACACACCAATGCCACTTTGCTGTGCTCATAGGGATGTGCTGCATCTCCAGTGCTGCACCATTTAAACTGAGTTTACAACTTCTAGATCAAGCTGTATGTTTGGAAAGAGTTTCAAGCAGTGCAGCAAGACCAGGGAATGAAATCCTTTTTCTATATAAATCAGCATTCAAACCTCTCATCAAGAGGGCCAAGATTTCACCCAGTGAGTTTTGTTCTTTCCAATAAGCACTGGTTTTGACTGAGATTGGTTTGAAATCATCTATGTCTTGATTCAGCAAAGCCATTTAATTTCCTGGGTTAAAAACCCCATGGAATTTACATACATGTCTGAAAAGTATTTGCTTTGTTTTGTGCAAAGTTACAGGATGAAATTTAAGCAGATCTGCTGCCCAGCTATCTGGTGTACATTCTCACCCTCCTCCAACAGTGCTTTTGCAGGGGCTCTTCCAGTTTTGCTTTATTGCAGTATCTAAAAATTAACTACTTTTGGTGCCATCTAGTGACTTGCTGAGATTTATGTGATGCTCAACAGAGCAAAACAAACAAACTCCTAATCATATAGCTCTGCTGCCATTTAAAATACAATTTTATATGTTCAGTGGTAGAGAAGGAAGCAGAACTGTTTAGTGCCTAATGCAGAAATCAGGGTGAGAGAATTTTTTTTGTAAAATATTGGTTAAGTCACTTCTGGCCTCCTTTTCAAAGGCTCTGAGTACCTAAAACTCCACAGCCTTTATGTAATTGTATTTTAGTGTACTTACTGATAAGTTAGAATAAAACTTACTGCTTCATTTTACTTAAATATATTCTATTTGGTGCATATTTATGACATGTTTTTAGATCTGCTTCAAGGTGCTAAATGAATGGGAATTATTTTCCTCATGCTTTAATCCCACTATTCAGCATCCCCTGTGCTTTATTACGAGAAGTTCAACAGAATTTACAAACAACAGTATTCTGTAAGGCAACAACCATTTTTCTACTTCCTTTTTTAATAAATAATCCCCTGCAGAAATATGCCACATGCATTGTCACATCTGTTCCCATTTCTGTACTTCAAGGGAGATGCTGTATTTCAGGCAAGCTGACTACACTGGGGTTTTACAGGTCAAATGTTCCAAATGGAAACTGGCCCCATTGGGCCAGCAGGCAAGGCTTTGCTGGAAAGGTCTGTCCTGCTTATAGCAAAGTTTTGATTCTAACAGCACTGGGAAAAATATTATGGGCAAACAGAAATGGTTTTTTGAAAACAGTCTACCTGCAGCAGCTCCAATTGTAATGGACATGGGACAGAAATGGGGAAAAAATCCCATCTCTTTAATGTACAAAAAGTGATCCCAATACTGCTCCCACCGTTGGATATTTTCTTGATGATCTCTGACTAGATGGATTAAAGATGTGGACATCAAGCAGCTGGCTCTTAACTGCCAGGATATAGAATCTGTGGGCTTTATTGTTCTTTATTGTTCAGCACAGGCACACTGGAGAACTGGAAGGAACTGAGAGGAAAACATACTCGGTAAATGATGGGCCAGACATAAATAAAAGGAAGTCTGACTAGGAGTGCATCCAGGAATACTTCCAGAGCACCATCACTCCCTCCCACATGACATTTCTGTAATGCCATCTGAGCATCTCTGCCCACGAGCTGCTCAGGGCTTGCAGCTGCAGGCACTGCTGCCCCACTGCACACTGACACTGAAGCAGGGGGAGCACGGTGTCCCCCAGCCCCACATCCCTCCCTGCAGGGCAGAGCTCAGAACCACGAGGGACAACTCCACTCCCCTGGGAACTGCGAGTGCTCTGCAGAGCACAGGCATGCTCAAACACTGTGCTGGAGGGCAGGAGAGCACGCAGAGGCTGCTGCAGGAATAGAGAAAGGGGAAGAAAAAAGCAAAAGAATGATTCTCTAGAGGGAAGGGAAAGGAATAGAATCTAACAAAGGTAATTTGCCAGGGTGATCAGGAGCTCACTTGCTGTAGGACAGACTGATACCAAAATGTTCTACACTAATGCCAGCAGGAATATGTTGTGTTGGCACCTTTCCTGACACACAGCTTTCTGTGAGCAGCATGAAATTCTAGAATTACCTAAAGCAGAGAAGGGGAAAAAAGCCTATCCTAAGGCACTTACAATAAGTTTAGAGCATTATTGCAAGGCCCAGCATGTTAGTTCATAGTTCCATTAGCTTAATGGTGCTTAAAAGACTTCCCTGTTTCCACTTACATACCTGCCCTCCTTCACCCCACTGTGACCTCTTCCTAAAGACAGTCTTTTCCTGGCTCAATGTATTTTTATAGTGTGTGCAGCTTTCCATCTGGGTAGCACATGTTTAAAAACAGACAGGTGTATGTTGTTAGTCTCCTTACAATCAAGCATCTGCTGAAAGTACATTTTTAGAGATTGCATCATAGCTAACAGGAATGTGAAAAAAAAGATGTTTCCTTACTACCTCTTCAGTTTACTGCACAGGACTAATAATTTAAAGCAATTTAGAAAACTGTGATTCAGTTCACAAAGTCTGGTATATGGAATAATAACTTCAGAAACTCTCCCAGCTTAATGCACTCGTTGTACAGTGCCTTCTAGAATAGATTATCTGTGAAGGCTCTATTTCTTATGCAAAAAAAATGAATTTCCAAAAGAAGCCCTCCCTTAAAAATATGTGTTTTGTCAATTATCAACCCCAAATTATAGGTTTATCAGTTATAACAGAACTAACAAAGAGACAGGTCCTTATCTTCGTTTTCTTAATGGCTGAAGAATCTTATTAACTTCAGTGACAACAGCTTTAACTGTGGTCATTGGGGCTATTTGTTTTACCATGTCTTATATACAACTGAAATGCAACTATTTCTTTTATACTTGAGTTTAAAGCACATTTAAAAAGTCATCCAAAGTTTACCTTCCCTCCTCAAAAAATATCTCAGTGCATTATTTTATAATACATTGTGTCAGATCATCTCTTCAACAATTTTTTTAGCACTAACTAAAACTTGTAAGAAATTATTTGTTTATAGAATCATGATGCCAACAGATGTTCAAAGGACTTTTGAATATTGATCAGATATTGGCCAAATGTTCTGTGGCAACGAGTTCCACGCTGCATTTTTCAAAGTTTTCTTGTAGACTTTGTGACCCACATTCTGTCCTTTCACACAGCACCCTGTGTTGGGTATAAATGCAGTGAATCTTTATGCTTGCTCATCATTTACTCTTATCAAAGAAAAATGCACTGTCTTCCCATAAAAATTTCAAATCAAACCCTACATCTACATATTCCTGAATGTACAAAATCCAGAATTACAGCAGAACTTAGATTTCCCCTGTTCAATTTCCATACATTTTAGAGATAATTTCCAGCTGTAAACTGGCAGTACAACCTAAATGCTGGGCTTTGACTCAAGCCTGTTTTTAAACTTCACACTGACATACATGCTGCTATTCAGCATTTCTAATATTACTTCCAGGCCTCCAACTACTAGCCTGGATGTTCTCTAAATCCTAGAAAATACACATCTATTGCCATATATACATATAAACATGTGGCCATACTGGTTGCTTTCCATTATTTGTCATTATTCAGCTTTAATTAGAAACAGTCTATTGTATTAACTGGGAATATTTTTTTCTGAAAAAGAGACCTATTTCCTCTAACAAAACATAATACAGAATCAATTCAATAGAACTAAATCACATAATCTTCTATATAAGGACACAGTCCTTGCAGTTCCATTAAGCTCAGCAGGAGTTCTGTTCCTGCAGATGGAAGTGTCTGGTTCTGGAAAGAAAAATTATACTAAGAGTAGCACCTAGCCAGGTGTTAAAGACACAGTTGGTCAGAAGTGGAAGAAAGCACATATTTAGATGAAGGTTTCATTAGAGTTTGACATAAGCCATGTGTTACCTTTGTAGCCAGCCGACACTCCATTACCCTAATATTGTAATGAGAAGTTGCTGCTTTATTCATTTCAACACAACTGTTAGCAATAACAAACGTTGCTCCACTTGGAAGTCTCACATCAGTTGCCCTCAGTGGACTGAACTCTATCAACTTGGCCTATTGAAAGAAAAATGAATGGTTAGTTTTAATTTACTACTAGCTAACAGTGCACTTAGTTCTATAAATCAAATGCAAATTTGCGTGTTTTTTCTCTTGAAAATCCAGGGACAGTTAAGGAAAGAGAACTGACATGAAACAGCAAGAAGAGAGGTTTAACCTCATTGGTCAAGTTACACATACATTTCAAACCTTTCCCCGTAGCTGGATTTTAAAATGTTTCCATTAACTCTTTGGGTTTTTTCAGCATTTCACAGAACCCCACCCAACCTATTTTTCTTGCCTGTTTAAGACAACAGTTTCACTTTGATCTGCAGAGAAGTACCAGGCCTGGCTGAAGCTAATGTGTGTGCCACTAGAAACAAGGGGCTTCGCATTCCCTGCCCCTTCATCAATGTCCCTCTCCCCCTCAGTCTTCTGATTCTGCACTACAGCAAGATTAGTTCACTGAGGTACAGTATGGTACCAACATTTTAGGACTGATTTGAGGCAGGGATCATGGTACATACAGACAATCAAACAAAGAAACGAAATAAAACTGTATATAAGGATGTAGTTACTGTTTCCTCCTTTCTGACATAAGAGACTGCCTTGCCTCACACACACACAAGCTGTGTAAGATGTTCCCAGCATTTGTGACCTTTTCATGGAATAAGTTAGGCATCCATTAATTAAATAATTCAGGATGTAATGTAATCAAGAGATTAAATTCACATCTGGTTTTTCACTGGGATAAGTTGTAAATCATGTGCCCTGCTTTGGCTTCTTAGAATAGACTGTAACTGTGCAAGCAGGGACGTCTTACTGGTTTTGGCACTGCTCACCCCCAGAGAGTTCCTTGAGCAGCTAGAGTGCTAAATAAACAATGACAAATCTGCTTGTACATTATGTACAGCATGCGTGTTACTCCCTGCCATTGAGATTCTGGACCCCATCACAGAATTACTATCAAGACAGACAGACTTGCTTACATTTCAATATACCCTTTAAGATCTGCTCCATTAGACCAGAATGTAGCACTAAGCTGGTCTAGTGTCCTCATTCTGACAGTAGCCATAAATGGCTATTTAGGGGGGATATAAAAATAGAACATGTACAAAGCAATCTTTTCTTGGGGTGTAATTTTCCAGATTCCCATAAGCAGAGATTACAATGGCAATTAATTCTTCCAGTACTTACACTGGGAGAAACATCTGACTGTATGTTGAATAGCTACATATAGGTTAATACTCTATTAGTATATCCACAAAGGTCTTTTTTGAGTCCTTTTCAGACTTCTGCCTTCCACAATGTACGGTATTTCTCAATTTAACAATGAATGTTTTGGAAAAAACCCCAAACTTCCTTGTTTGTTTTTTACAAGCTGCTTGCTAATGTCATTGTGTTTCTATTAGTTCTTCAGTTATGAAAAACATTGAATTCTCCATTTACCTTCTTTTTACTCGTTTAGGGAATTCACAAATCTTCAAAGTATCACCCTCAAAGCTTGTTTTCCAAGCTGAAAAGTTTTAAATGATTCAGACAATGTTCATATTAAAAAAAAAATAGCTTTGATAAACCTCAGTGTCCTTTACTGTACTTTTCTTGTCTTTTTGAGATGGGAGGCTAGAGCTGCATTCAGCTGCAAGTACACTGGAGCAAGGATATTTTCTGGTTTGTTCACAATTTCTTTTCTCATCTTTTTTAACATTTTCTTTGTCTTTTTGGTTACCACTGCCATATATCAGAAAGGCTTCCACTTACACGAGCATCTCTGTGTACGGCAGGGAAATATGCTGCTTCCTTCTTTCATTATTCATGTAGATGTGCTTCTACTAGCAGTATAGTACTGCTATAGTACTTCTACTACTTCTAGCAGTATAAACATGAAGGAAAGGTGTACAGTAGGTATAGGTGATGTGAAATTAAAATTATATGAGTCTCATGATGGCATTAAATGTTTGGTGTAATTCTAATAAACAGTTTTTGTCCGTGTCAGCTCATTGAAGACGTCATTAAGGAACAAAAGCTGTAGAGATACAATGCCACAATCATAAGGAAAGGTTGTCATGAAACACTACATTAATTCCAATAAAAGTATTTTGACATGTCTGAGTTTTGAACAGCTGCAGTCCTGTGCACCTTCTGGGACAGTGGATGAACCTCACTGTAAATTCCACTGCAAGCACTCATGCATAACTTGGCAGGTCCTGTTTATCACAGCTAGTTCACCTTCTGTCACCACGTTTAAGACTGCTAAATGCCTTCTACATCAAAATCCAGCCACAGAATTGTCTGGAATTAGCAAAACTGGTGAAAAAAAGAGTCTCCATTGTCTTTGTAACTGAACCTGGCAAAACTTCCTAGAACTGTTTGGTTAAAAGAAGTTTCAAGAAAGCATTTTTGTAATAATTATCCCATTTGCACTGAATACAAGGCATGCCGACCATTCAGCTTTCATTATATGGGAAACATTCTAAGTTCAGCATGAATTAGCCAAATAGTGGAACCTGGTGCTCTTCTAGAGTACATATTTTTCCCACATTTTTTCCTTCCTTCCTCCTTGCTATTTCTGATTTCCTTCATCTTATTAATTCAAACTTGTCATACTTGATTGTACCCAAGTTTATAATTAATTCTTGATTCATTTGTGTACTAATGGTGCTTATACCACTTACTAAGGTGTTCCAGTTTCTTGTCTTTCTGTCAGATACCAATGAAGGTATTTTTTTCATGCATAAATTAATATTACATTGTTAGTTTAGATTACAAAGATCCACATACAGTTCCTTCTTCTGCCAGAAAAGAGATTGACTGGTCCATTCCTCCACCTTCTGTGCCAATGTAACGTTCGCTCTTCGTGCAAATTTCTGCGAGTTCCACCTGAAAAAATATTAACATGTGAACCTTCAGCCATGGTTAAGGATGATGCTTTTATTCTGTTTACATATTAATTAGGGGGGGAAAAATATGAAATAATGACAGAGTTATGAAACCATTATCTCTTATACATCAAGTAGTGTAAGCTGGTATCAACCAGGATGCCACATGGCCCCTTTTCCCTTTTGTTCTGAAGCAAAAAAGAACCAACTCCTCAGCCTCCAGAGGACCCACCATAGCCAAATGCTTTTCAGTATTCTTGTTTACTTCAGAGTATTCCTTTCTATTCTATTCAGAGTAAGACTTTCAGAGTATTCCTTGTGCACTTCAAACCCTTCCATCCCAACAGCCAATATTTTATTGATTTAATCAGTTGAATCCATCTACATGTGAATCTCAGTAGCTTAGTGAAAAAGGGCAAGTTATTACTCCATATTGTTTTAATGTACTGACTCCATAATCAGAAATTACTGCAAAACTGTTTCTCACTGTAGATATTCAAGTCAGTGATGCTTGTCATTTCTCCTTGATATACTGTACTCTGTTTATCTGAACTAATTCATAACTATATGTGATGTGCATTCCTTTGTGACATTTTAGGCATATCTTTGTGCATTCTAATACCTGCAGGTCAGAGGATACCATGGGAGGGTGGAATATCCCTGTCATAACTGTCAAAAAGAATAACTAACAGTAAAGCTTTCAGCTATCAGGCCAAGTCAAAACAAAACACAAGAGAAGCCTTGGAAAATGGTCAAAGAACACAGACTAGTCAAAAAGAAGTGGGTCAAAAGGAAAGTTTTTGTGTCCACCTATTATGACCCCTACCAGTTGGTTTTTCTAAGCACAAGGTAACCACAGGGAAGATGGGAAGAGAACTTTAGAAAAGCCACAGGGCCACAGTTTTCCAATCTGGTGGCAAAGTCAGATTCAGATTCCAGGCTAAGGATGCAGCATTAGAGGAGTGAAACGAGCTAACCAACGAGACAGGGACATTAGCCAGCACACAGCTGTAAAAGGCAGCAGATAGAGGCAGTAAATCACAGTGCTGAGAGAGGTATGTGCAGGGTGCCTGCCTGCTTGCTCCCTCAAGTTCTGTACTGGCCCCACTGACAGAGCTGTAAAATTGGTGCTTGGATGAATGTAATCAGGCTGAACTGTTTGCAAATGCACAACCAACCAATTTACTCAGCTCACAATGCAGTTATGGCCAATAAGCCTCAGGCTGATAAGCAGGAGCTATCAAAGGAACGTTAACAAGGTTACTCGAAAACTATGCAGAGTGGATCTCTTTGAATCAAACATGGTAAATGACCTCTTACTAGAAAAAGACCACTAATGAGAGAACATGGAAAGTAAAATCAGCAGAAATACTCTCCTTTTCAGCACTGCCTTTCCTTTGTGTATTTTAAAGATGAGCTGAAATAATGTTTCTTTTCTTTTTCTTGAGAAAGTATAGAAACTTCATGCATTTTGGTGCTCTTTCTTTTTAAAAAAACCATCTCCCAGGTTCATGAAAATCTGTTTTTCCTCCTTTCCTCCCTGTCCCATGTCCATTCAAGTCCCATTTCCAGTTTGAACCTCAGATCTCTTCATCCCATCAATGAAAGTTTAACATCTACTTACCGTATCTCCCTGCTACGAGCCAAAAATAATCTGAATGAAGTGCTAATGAATGTAATGATGCTTTTTTCCCATTTAATGCTAAAATACTCAGCAACAGCTCCACAGAAAAGAACAAACCTCCACAGACAGCAGTCTCTAGATGCTCCCTCCTTTCTATATATGAAGGTGTGCCTATTTACAAACAGCTCTTGCTGGGGTGTGGGAATGCCTGCATGTTTCAGCCAGTTCTGTTGAACCTGCCTTTTGTCCCTCTGAGAACATAGCAATACCAGCCCTAATTTTTGCTGCCACTGGCAGGAGCTTGCAGACTGGAGCTTATGAGTATTACTCTCTGGACGAGAAGACCACGCCGGCAGACGGGTCACACACACTCAAGCAGGAGCTGTGGCTGTGCAAACCTGGCCTGAAGTACAGCCCCTGAGGTACTCACAACATATATTCCATTCTTGGGCACAGCTGCCTGAGGTATTACTTCATCTGCAAGTGCCAGATAAAGCTTGGCAAAGTCAGAAATGAAGCATTTCACTCTTCACTTAGCCTGGCTGCATCTCTATCTCCACATACACATCAGCCACCACTCGATTGCTGAAATTGTTTAGACTTTACGAGCCTGAGCTTATTAAATAAATATCAGGAGAAGTCTTGCAGAGGAGGAATGTTAACAATTAGGACAGTGCCACTCCCCTGTCCCTTTACAAGGTTGCCTGGTTGAGCGGCGAGCCCGCTCGGCCCCGGCTCTCCGGCCGCCCAGCCGCGTACGCCGGCCGAGCAGCGCTGCTCCGGCTTGAGCAACTCCTGTTTTGAAACTCAGCAAGGATTGGCAGGACCACCAAGTAGTAACTGGCAAGGGTTGCAAAGAACCCTCTCCACAAGACAGCCCAAGGCATCCCTGAAATATTATTTGGTTTCTAATTTAAACAGGCCCTTGCTGACACGGGCTGGCCTTCTAATACTAGGATGAGAAGCATGTGAATGGAGAGGAAATTGTCATCTGTACAGAGAGCAGTTTCTACTTACTATTGAGACAAATGGGCAAATGTTTGCCTTTTTGCTAAAAGGAGTGAAAGGGCAAAGTTTCATTGGAAACTAATGTGAAGACTAAACTGGAGAGCCTTGTGCACATATTTGATACTTGGAAAAGGATGGTCATGTGACTGAAACAGTGAACTGAATTTCAGGAGGTCTGGGCTCAATTTCTAGCTCCACATTAAGTTTCTTGTGAGTCAGGGAAAGTCTCTTTAATTCATCATGGCTTCATTTCCTCAGTAAAATGAGGAGTATCTTCCCCCTCTTTCTAATTAGTAATTGCTACTTGGGATTCTGACATGATAATGCTATAAATATGTGTGACTTCATTACTAGAAAGTGAAAAAACCCACATTTTACTACACAAGTTCTTAAGAGCTTAGACTTCCATAGAAAAGATCTCTAAGGAAAAAAGTCTGTGAGAACCATGTAATAAAAGGAAATAACTTTTGCCTGTATCAGAGCAATGCCTTGTTTCCATTCAACTTGCAACACTCAGAAGCTCTTTAGGGCAGGGACTGTTTGAATCATCTGCTGTTTATACCTTTTCAGCATATGCTTGACCTGTAAAAATACAGAGCTCCTCAGATCCCAGATTTCACTGCACAATTTGGCAACATCTCAAATGTCTGTCTGAACAATACCTGGGCACGGAACGCCTCCCTTCTGGATGCACTGCAGTTCCTGCAGAGAGGTAGCTCACAGCATTCTCACAGCCACATTTAGGGGGCTGCACCCCAGGCTACACCACAGCATCACCTGTCACAGGTAGGTCAGAGGAGGCCTTGCACTCCTTGGCAGACTTTAAGATACAATTGTTGTGTATAAAATAAGCAATATTAGCCCTGTTGAGTTCTGCAGAAGTCCTGGAACAGATTTACTCACTGAACTAGGTGAAGGCAGATATTTGGTCCTCATGAAGCACCATGAGAAATACAGAGAAAGAATAAACCCCATCTGCACACAGACCCCACTTGCATCCTACACATTCTGATTCATATGACAGATCACTTTGAGCCAGCCACAAAACATAGCTAGTTCTGTGCACCCAAGGCTCATGAGCATGCTTTTCCATCCCTAAAGGAGTGTTTCAAAAACACTAGTAAATCACAATTTAAATCTTCATACAATTTCACATAGTTTACTTTAAAAGCATTCCTGTTAGGCTGCTGTTATCTTCAATTTAGAGACAGCACAGATACTTACATGATTTGTTCAAAGTCATGTGAATCAGTCACAAAGCTGAACTGAGAATTCAAAACCCTCCCTATTTCCAGTATTGTAGCTTGTTTTGTAAAGAGTATGGTCTCAGGGAAACGGTTACAGGGTGGATTTAAAACCTTATTCATATGATGGTAATGGAAAGTGGAATAGAAAGATACTAAAATCATAGTTCAAATGGGTCTGAATAGTGGCATTATGACTCTACAAAAAAATTACTTGGACAAATAAAACATTTCCTTAGCTCACCTATTCTGAGATCTACGTATGTTACTGCCCCCTGAATTTCTGTATTCTTGTTTCAGGAAGTTGTTCCAACAGGACTAACTAGAGCAGGTGAACAATAACTATCATGCAGACAATAAGTCCCAAGCTGTCATCTACACTACTAAACAAGCAAAGTGATATATTTAACACAGTAATTCAAAAAGCTCAAAGATCAGGAGATGTTTCCTTTGATCTCATCCCGCTGCAAAAAAACCCCAAAGAACCCAACAACCTAACCAAGAATGGAAGTGCATCAAATCACAGAATCACAGAATATCCTGATGTGGAAGGGACCCCCAAGGATCTTCGAGTCCCTCTCCTGGCCCTGCCCTGGACAAGCCCCAGAATCCCACCATGTTCCTGAGCACGTGCCCATGAGTAAGTAAGGGACTGTCAGCTAGATAAAATTCACTGAAAGACTTGAGTCAGAATAAAAATACAGAATATATGAAGATAAAAGCAGTCTCTGCAGATCAAACCAATGCCACTTCTAGTCCTGCATCTTCTAACTGGAAGTGGGCTCTTAGTATGGACCAGAGTCCAAGTAAAGATTGTATTTCCCCAGGACTTTATATTTTTATATAGAGTTCCCTGGGCTGAATGTCAGTTCTGCACCCTTAACTACCAGCAATGGATTTCTTATATAAGAATTTGTCCAGACTCCCTTTTAACTCATGCATAATTTTAACATGTAGATCACCCAGGAACAAGGACTTCTACACCTTGTCAGGTGAAGAACTGCCTCCTTTTGTTGATTATTAATGTGTCCCTGACTAGCTTCATTTCGTACCTGCTGGCTCGAAACACTTGAGGGGCAGCAAACAATTGATTCCCATCCACTCCATCAATTACATTCATCATTTGATGGATCTCTGTCACTTCCTCCTTTAAGTGATTTTTTCCAAAGAGTCCTAACATATTTTTATGGTCGTCATTCTGTACCTTTAATCGGTCCATGTGGCTTTTTCCCGAATCTTTTTCAGTTTAATCATCTTAGCTGGTAAGAAGGAAGAAAGGCAGACTTACAGCTTTTCTAGACACCTTAGAGAATATGTCACTGTATCATTTGCAATTTTAATGTGACAAATGAGCCACATAAAATGTGTGTTAATTAGCGTTGACATAAGCACATTGTAATACAGGCTCAAGTAGTTCAGCGCTACAATTCCACCTCTTTCCCTGAGGTTACAGTCTGGACACCAGCGCCATCAGGAGAGATTATGTGACCGCATCTGCCCCCCCTGTGCAAAGCCCTTTTGTTTAAAGCTGGCAGTGACATGGCTGAAGGGAACTGTTCGTTTCTGCAGACTGCAGTGAGGTCAGTAAGTGGGGGTAGCTGGGATGGAAGCTGAAAATACCTGAAGTTATTCTAGCAATACCCTGAGCTGCTTCATGCACTCAGCCTCTGAGCACGGGGGAGGGATGAGTGTAACGTGACAGCAGCAGTAGCTGGAGGTGAGTAAAACCTTGAAGTCTCCCTGGTGATCTGTCAAGAAACACTAAATATTGCAGCTTTTGAATGCCAGACCAAATATCATCCACGCAAACACGACTTTTATAGCTGTTGGCAAGTACACATGCCAGGTTGGCTGTGCTTCCATGGGAGATGTTTAGAATCACTGAGTTTCGTGATATATTAACATGGGGTTTTTTTTGTTGTTTATCCAAAAAAAGAAGATACAACACAATAAATTAGAATATCCATAACTGAAAGAATACAAAGCCACATCACTAGGAGTAGAATCTCAGTGCATACAATTCACTAACAAACAATTAAGCATTAAGAAATTGATGTAAATTCATTACTTAAGGAAGCTGCTGTCAGGTTTTAGACAATGTTAGTTGGAGCACTAGGAAAAATCTAAAAGTAACAGTTTTCAAAATGTATTCTTTTAGGCTGTTCCTTTTGCAAGCTTAATTCTGAAGTCTGTCCAGACTGTATCCTACTGCAGAAGGTAACACCAGTTTGTCTAGCAGACAACTGGCCCCCCTGTGCAGACCTGGGCTAGCTTTTGATCTAAGACTCTACTAACTACCCCTGCTTTTTGTTTGAAACAATTTAAGGTTGTCCCTGATAAGGAGCAAGTCAATCTTGGGTTACGAAGAAAGAAATTACTACCACTTAAATCCGTTTTATCTTTGAGTCACAAGATTTCCTATCCAGCACGCAGAAAATCTAATCTGGGAAATCATATCAGTGCAGATATAATTTAGTCTGACAAAGAAAGGTTGTGATTTTTTATTATTAGTTGCCTTATGTGTAGTTACTCTAGATGGAGAGATTTCTTGTAATAAGAACTCATCGGTAGCTCTGCATCATGTTACCTTGGCTTGGATTTTTAATGGAAAAAGTGAGTTTTCAGTAAAATGATACTTTTCACTAATATATGCTTTTCTCTGCTTGTTTATGTTTCAATATGAAACACCTCAAATTCAGGTTTAGGTTTACAACTGAGTCTTTTTGGTCTTTCAAGTCGAAGAACTGATAAATTATGAACCATGCCATAGAGCTCACTTGATTCTCTGTTGCCCCATCATTTATTTTACTTTCTATCATTTTGATGTTAATGATAACGAGCACGAAGGCCTAAACGTAGAAAGGTATTTAGGCACCCTAGGAATAATGAAAGTGAACAGGTATCACATACTTATTAAAAAAAAATGCTAAAAATAGAAACCTGAAGAATTATCTGAGTGAGAACAGATAAAGGAGTTTCACCTTTAATAATCCTCTTGCTCACAAAGAGGCCAAGGGCCAACTGCTCTGATTTTCACTCATGCAATAATGGGTCTGGACAGTGTGTAAACTGTGACAGAATTTGTCCCTATATAACTGTCACTGTTAATATGTTCCAAACCAGTGATCAATCCCTTTCAATCTCACACAGCCCTTTAAAGAAGTAAACTCGTGTAAGAGTAAACCCCTTAAAAGAGTAAGACAATTAGTGAGTAGGAGACAGGCAAATATTTGTTAGTAAAACAGAATTAGTGTTGCTTAGTATTTTTTTGGAACAGCTCACCCTACATTACACAGAAACTTGATATATACAAATCCAGAATGACAGCAGCCAAAATAAAGCAATCTTCTCCATAAAATGATAGTATTAAATTACATCTGCCTCAGTGGTTTAATGCAGCTCATTTTGGCCAAAGTTAAGCGTGCTGGATTTTCTATATACTACAGTGCAGTAATAATGGTAACTAATCTTTACAATAAAAAACCCCAGTTTTCCTCCTGTTTTAAATTTTATTATTCGTGAATGGAAGCTCCATGAAGAAAATAAATTTGTTAATGTAAGTTATTTTTAGCTCTGTCATTTTCAGTGCTCCAGAATTCTCTTCAGCATGCAAATTTAAGTAACTGGAGTATTTAAATATCTATTCAGTCAAAAGTGCTGTGCATACATTTACTCCCTCTATGGAAATCCAGTAATGGTTCCCCAGTGAACATTCCTTAACATTTCAGCAAGTTTAATCTGGAAAGTCAGACTCAGTCTGCTGCTTCCCTTTACAACAAATAATGTTGGTGATTTAATGGCAAATGTAATGTAGATTTTCTATTAAATTCTACAGAGTTTGGTTCACAAGACTGAAAATGACAAAGGAACATTTATAGATAAAGATGAGTGTTCTACAATAAGAAGGAAACATTCTCCATGATATAACATATTTAAACTCTAGTTAACTGTCACTTTTTTTTCCAATCTGTGCACATTTTATATATGTATGTATACAGGTATGAAAATAACTTCTGAAATATAAGGCACTATGTTTCATTTAGTAAGGTATAAAATGATGCCCAAATTTTTGAGGTTATTTTTACCACCAGGAATGCCTTTATTTTTAATATCTCATCTTGACTAGGAATAGGCTGCTGAAAGTTACCATCTGCTTCCAGTTTGCACATAAAATCCCAATTAGCTGAACTTCATATATGTTTTGCAAGGTAATTATGCTTACTTTTTCCCAAAATGGGAAAATATTTGTCAGATAGTATCTGGATGTCCTCATAAGCACAGCAATCCCAGCTTGACTTTGTCTGCCCCCTAACATGCACAAATAGAAGGTTATCAATTTGGTTGATGAGAGATTATGGCCTTTGATTAGCACTGCTCTAAAGCAGTTTCCCCTTGATTACAAACACACATAGTCAAGCTGAACGAGTTAAAGAACCCTGTTTTTTTAATTCCACAGGGAGAAAGGAACTTTGGTATTTCTCTGTATTAACAGTATTTTAAAATACAGTATCAATGTGCCATTTTTTGTGTAAACAGTTTGGTTTCTCATATAAACAACCTGAGCATGCATCTATCAAAGATTTTTGACAGATCAATAAACTAAATTATAAAAAGAAATATTTTTAAAAGAAAATCAAATCAGCACAAGTTATTAATTTCAAAGTCACAATACCAGTATGGATCCTCACAGGTTTTCTTGCCAGACAGCCAGGGATTAGGAGGGGTAAAGGGTTCAACGTGAGCACTTTCCTTGTTTTATAGAGGCTTCAGAAACAAAGTAGAAAGGATTCCAGTTGGCCTGTCTGTTCTCCCACTGAAATCAGTGGGATTAGCAGGTATAGTAACTCTTTAAATACTGTTTAAAAGTGTTTAACAGCCACACTCAAATTCATCTGAGCCACAGTTTGAGAAAATGAGTCAATGGACACTGGGCCATTACAGATTAGATTTAGGTCCTTTATTTACTCTGTCTGACTTAGCTTTTTCTCAGTCTAGATAAAGCCAAATATGATTCCACTTCCTATGCTCAACATGTCACATTAAATTAGATAAACCCTACTCACTTTTCATCTATTCTTCCCAGTAAGTATGTGCACAGCTACCCAGCCTTGAGTAGCAGAAAAAATGTTAAGGTGGCTGAGCAGACCTTAGTTTCACAAGATCTAACATTTGGACAGCAACATTATCATCACATCTTTCAAGTAAATCTTGTTACTTGAAATCCTAAGTGATTTTCTGTGCTCATTAATTCCTACCACAAAACACAAAGCTGGGACAGTTTGGGGCATGATTATATTTCCTTTACAAAAAGTATCTTCTCCTGATGAAAAGTTATACAAAAGATTGATTTTGTAACAGTGACATAAAAATCACTTTAAAATCGAGAACTACTAATGCTGAGCGCCGCTGCTGTTTGAGTGATGCCAACACAGCCTCAGACTGGTATCCTGTTTGGAGGAGAG